>CM038145.1:362803462-363130377 GCA_021437245.1 Aegilops speltoides
ATAAAATTTCTATGCGTAGGATGTATGTTAGACTTAAACTTATTTTTCACATGCTATACGATGCTATCTTTATGCTTCAATTTTTTTCTTTCATGTGAGCAAAATTAAAATTATCAACGCCTAGCTAAAAGGCTTTAAAGAAAAGCGCTTGTTGGGAGACAACCCAATATTTTTATTTTCTGTTTTTATGAGTTTATACAATTATACTTATGTTTTGATTTTGTTTTGGTGCTTTAATTAGTGTTTGGTCCAAGTAATACCTTTGGGGTGATTTTGGTAATAGTTGATTTGATTCTGCTGAAAAACAGAAATTTTGCGCTTAGTTCTTGAATTTTTTAAATTCACAGAAACATGCTTTTGATCTGAATTTCTAACATAGGTCAATATACAAATTTCCTATGTTTTCCTAATATTTAGAAATATTGGAGTTAAAGAACTTTGGCTAAATTCCAGATTACTACAGACTATTCTGTTTCTGACAGATTCTGTTTACATTGTGTTGTTCGCTTATGGGTACTATCGGGTGGTATGAACCATGGTGAAGTTAGAATACAATTGATATGAAAATATAAAATGGGAATGAGTTTACAACAGTACCTAAAGGCGGGGATGTTCTTTATTATACTAACGGATCTCGCGAGTTTTCTATTGAGTTTTGTGTTGTGAAGTTTTACAGATTTGGGTGAAGTTTCGATGGACTACGGAATAAGGAGTGGCAAGAGCCTAAGCTTAGGGATGCCCATGGCACCCCAAGGTAATATTCAAGGACAACCAAGCATCTAAGCTTGGGGATGCCCCTGATGGCATCCCCTCTTTTATCTACGATCCATTGGTAAATTACTTGAAGCTATATTTTTATTCACCACATGATATGTGTTTTTCTTGGAGTGTCTTGTATTAGATATGAGTCTTTGCTTTATTTGCTTTTTAGTTTGCCACAATCGTCCTTGTTGTACACACCTTTTGAGAGGGACACACATTAATCATGAATTTATTAGAATACTCTATGTGCTTCACTCATATTTTTTGAGCTAGGTAGTTGCTCTAGTGCTTCACTTATATCTTTTAGAGCACGATGGTGGTAATATTTTGAAGAAATTGATGAACTCTCAATGCCTGCTTGAACTACATCGGTATTTCCCCAAAGAGGAAGGGATGATGCAGCACAGCGACGGTAGGTATTTGCCTCAGTGATGAGACCAAGATTATCGAACCAGTAGAAGAACCAAACAACACAATGTAAACAGCCCCTGCACACAAATAACAAATACTCGTGACCCGACGTGGTAAACAGGTTGTCAATCCCTTTCGGGTAACTATGCCTTGAATTGGCGAGAAGACATGATAAAGTTGTGATAGATAGGATAAATAGGTCGAGAAATAAATAAAGTGCAGCAAGGTATTTTTGTATTTTTTGTTTAATAGATCTAAAAATAAAAGCAAAGGAAAATAGATCACAAAGGCAAATAAGATGAAAAGAGACCCGGGGGCCGTAGGTTTCACTTGTGGTTTTTCTCGAGAAAAATAGCAAATGGTGGGAAAACCATTACTGTTGGGCAATTGATAGAACTTCAAATAATCATGACGATATCCAGGCAATGGTCATCATATAGGCATCACGTCAAAGATTAGTAGACCAACTCCTGCCTGCATCTACTACTATTACTCCACACATCGACCGCTATCCAGCATGCATCTAGTGTATTAAGTTCATGGAAAAACGGAGTAATGCAATAAGAACTATGACATGATGTAGACAAGATCTATTTATGTAGAAATAGACCCCATCTTGTTATCCTTAACAGCAACGATACATACGTGTCGTTTCCCCTTATGTCACTGGGATCAAGCACCGTAAGATCGAACCCATCACAAAGCACCTCTTCCCATTGCAAGATAAATAGAACAAGTTGGCCAAACAAAACCCAAATATCGGGGAAGAAATATGAGGCTATAACCAATCATGCATATAAGAGATCAAAGAAGACTCGAATAACTTTCATGGATAAAAAACATATATCTGATCATAAACTCAAAGTTCATCGGATACCAACAAACACACCGCAAAAAGAATTACACCATATGGATCTCCAAGAGACCATTGTATTGAGAATCAAGAAAGAGAAAGAGAGAGAGAGAGAGAGAGAGAGAGAGAGAGAGAGAGAGAGGAAGCCATCTAGCTACTAACTACGAACCCGTAGGTCTACAAAGAACTACTTACGCATCATCAGAGAGAAACCAATGGACATGATGAACCCCTCCGTGATGGTGTCTAGATTGGATCTAGAGTTTTTGGAACTTGCAGCGGCTAGAATTGATTTTCATTGACTCCCCTAGGATTTCTAGAATATTGGGGTATTTATAAAACAAAGAGGCGGTGTAGGAGACCATTGAGGTGGGCACAACCCACTGGGCCTCCAAGCGCGCCCTGGTGGGTTGTGCTCCCCTTGGAGCTCCCCTCAGGTACTTCCTTGGCCTACTGGATGTGTTTTGGTCCAAAAAAATCACAAAAAGATTCACTACATTTGGACTTCGTTTGGTATTGATTTCCTGCGATGTAAAAAACAAGCAGAAAACAGCAACTGGCACTAGGCACTATGTCAATAGGTTTGTACCAAAAATGATATAAAATGACTATAAAATGATTGTAAAACATCCAAGAATGATAATATAACAGCATGGAACTATCAAAAATTATGGATACGTTGGAGACGTATCAACTCTCATGCTTCACTTATATTATTTTGAGAGTCTTATAAATAGCATGGCAATTTGCTTAGGTTACGAATTTAGTCCTAATTTCATGAGTATTCAAGAGGGATATAATAAAACCCTTCATGAAGATCATTGAATATATGAGAAGTTTGATTCCTTGCATTTGTTTTGAGATATAAAGATGGTGATATTAGAGTCATGCTAGTGAGTAATTGTGGTTTAGTAAGAATATTTGTGTTAAGGTTTTTGACTCCGAAGCATGAACGTATGGTCTCTCGTTATGCTATGAAATTGGAGCATGATTTATTTTTGATTTTCTTCCTTATGAGTGGCGGTCAGGGACGAGCAGTGGTCTTCTCCTACCAATCTAACCCCCTAGGATCATGCATAGTAGTACTATGCTTCGAGGGCTAATGAACTTTTGCAATAAGTATGTGAATTCTTTTTGACTAATGTTGAGTCCATGGATTATACGCACTTTCACCATTTCTCATTTTACTTGCATCCAAACCCCGTGATATGATACGCTCTTCACACATAAGCCACCTTATATCTTCCTCAAAACAGCCACTATACCTACCTATTATGGCATCTCCATAGCCATTCCGAGATATATTGCCATGCAACTTCCACCGTTCCATTTTATTATGACACATACCATCATTGTCATATTGCTTTGCATGATCATATAGTTGACATAGTATTTTTGGCTTGGCAACCGTTCATATGTTTTATACATGTCATGCTAGATCGTTGCACATCCTGCAGTCATATTTTTGTTCTAGTATCGAGTTGTAAGTAAATAAAAGCGTGATGATCATTATTATTAGAGCATTGTCCCATGTGAGGAAAGGATGATGGAGACTATGATTCCCCCACAAGTCGGGATGAGACTGCGGATTTAAATTGAAAAAGGAAAAGAAAAAGAGGCCAAAGAGCCCAGAAACAAGAGAAAAAGAAAGATAAAAAAAGAGGAAAAAAGAGAGAAAAATAGAGAAGGGACAATGTTACTATCCTTTTCCAAACTTGTGCTTCAAAGTAGCACCATGTTCTTCATGATAGAGAGTCTCCTATTTTGTCACTTTCATATATTACTAGTGGGAATTTTCATTATAGAACTTGGCTTGTATGTTCCAATGATGGGCTTCCTCAAATGCCCTAGGTCTTCATGAGCAAGCAAGTTTGATGCACACCCACTTAGTTGTCTTTTGAGCTTTCATACACTTATTACTCTAGTGCATCCGTTGCATGACAATCCCTACTCCTTGCATCGATATAAGTTGATGGGCATCTCCATAGCCCGTTGATTAGCCTCGTCAATGTGAGACTTTCTCCTTTTTTGTCTTCTCCACACAACCTCCAACATCATATTCTATTCCACCCATAGTGCTATATCCAAGGCTCACGCTCATGTATTATGTGATAATTGAAAAGGGAATTGCTTGGCTTGTCATCGGGGTTGTGCATGATAAATACTTTGTGTTAAGAAGATAGAGTATGACAAGATTGTATGATTTTGTAGGGATAACTTTCTTTAGCCATGATATTTTGAGAAGACATAATTGCTCTTTAGAATGCTTGAAGTATTATTGTTATTATGTCAATATTAAACTTTTGTTTTGAATCTTATTGATCTGAATATTCATGCCACATTAAGAAAGATTACATGATAAACATTTTAGGTAGCATTCCTCATCAAAAATTCTGTTTTTATCATTTACCTACTCGAGGACAAGTAGGAATTAAGCTTGGGGATGCTTGATACGTCTCCAATGTATCTATAATATTTGATTGTTCCATGCTATTATATTATCCATCTGGGATGTTTCATATGCATTATTATGCTACTTTATATCATTTTTGGGACTAACCTATTAACCTAGTGCCAAGTGCTAGTTGTTGTTTTTGTCATCTACAGAAAATCAATACCAACGGAGTCCAAACAAAATGAAACTTTTTGACGATTTTTGTTGGACCACAAGACACCCAGGAAGCTTCGGGAGCTGGCCAGAAGAGCCACGCGTTGTCCACAAGCTCACTAGGCGCACCCTGGGGGCGCGCCCTGCAAGCTTGTGGGCCCCCATGGCAATTCCAACCCTAATATTTCTTCTATAAATACCTAAATATTCCCCAAAGACCAGAGGTCACACCAAAAATACTTTTCCGCCAACGCAAGTTTTTGTCCTTGTGAGATGCCATACGGAGACCTGTTCCGGTACTCTGTCAGAGGGGGATTCGATCATGGAGGGCCTTTATATCAACCTTACTGCCCTTTCGATGATGTGTGAGTAGTTTACCACAGACATACGGGTCCATAGCTAACAGCTAGATGGCTTCTTCCCTCTCTTTAATCTTCAATACAATGTTCCCCTCGATGTTCTTGGAGATCTATTTGATGTAATATTCTTTTATTGTGAGCTTGTTGAGATCCGATGAATTGTGGATATATGATCAGATTATCTATGAATATTATTTGAGTCTTTTATGAACTCTTTTATGCATGATTGACATAGCTTTTTATTTCTCTCCAATCTATTGATCTGGTTTGGCCAACTAGATTTATTTTTCTTGCAATGGGAGAGGTGCTTTGTAGTGGGTTCAATCTTGTGGTGCTTATTCCGAGTGACAGAAGGGGACATGACACGTATTTGTATTGTTGCTACTAAGGATAAAAAGGTGGGGTTTATTCATGTTGATTGGATCTATCCCTCTACATCATGTCATCTTGCTTAAGATGTTACACAGTTCTTGTTAACTTAATACACTAGATGCATGCTGGATAGCGGTCGATGTGTGGAGTAATAGTAGTAGATGCAGGCAGGAGTCAATCTACTTGTCATGGACGTGAAGCATATACTCATGATCATTGTCTTATATGTCATCATAACTATGTGCTTTTCTATCAATTGCTCAACAGTAATTTGTTTACCCACCGTATGCGTTCTTTCATGAGAGAAGGCTCTAGTGAAAACTATGGCCGCCGCGTCTATCTTTTATCATATTATTTTCAGATCTATAAAACCAAAACCCCAAAATACTTTGACGCAATTTATTTACCTTTACTTTATTTTGCACTTTTACTTATCTTTTATACCTATCTCTATCATCTCTCATCCATGCAAGTAACCGTGAAGGGATAGCCAACCCCTTTATCGCATTGGGTGCAAGTATTTGTTTGTTTGTGTAGGTGCAACCATTGGTAACTTGTGTGTTCCTCCTACTTGATTGATACCTTGGTTCTCAACTGAGGGAAATACTTATCTCTACTCTGCTGCATCACCCTTTCCTCTTCACGGGAAAAACCAACGCAAGCTCCAGAAGTAGCATATACATCTACAAGCAACTTCATATAATTTTTTGGGACTAACCTACTAACTTAGTTTCCAGTGCCAGTTGTTTTTTTGCTTGTTTTTACCTTGCAGAATATTAGTGCCAAACGAATTCCAAATGCCACGACACTTTTTGGATTTTTTTTCTGATGATAAGAGACCATGGAAGCTTCTGGGGGCCACGAGAAGACAAAGGAGTGGCCCACTAAGCACCAGGGCGCGCCAGGGGCCTCTAGCACGCCCTGGTGGTTAGTGGGGCCCACAAGCCTCCGTTTGACCTACCTCCTCCTCTATAAATACCCTAAAATCCCAAAACCTACAGGGGAGTCCATGAAATACTTTTTTCCGCCGCCACAAGTTCTAGAACCACGAGATCCAATCTAGAGGCCTTTCCCGGCACCCTGCCAAAGGGGGAAAAATCGCGGAGGGGTTCTTCATCATCCTTGCTGCCCCTCTGATGATGCGTGAGTAGTTTAGAACAAACCTACGGGTCCGTAGTTAGTAGCTAGATGGCTTGTTCTCTCTTTTTGATATTCAATACAATGTTCTCCTCGGTGTTCTTGGAGATATATTTGATGTAATAACTTTTTGCGGTGTGTTTGTTGGGATCCAATGAATTGTGAGTTTATGATCAGATCTATCCATGAATATTATTTGAGTTTTCACTGAAATTTTTTATGCATGACTAGTATAGCTTCATATTTCTTCTCCGATTTATTGGTTTGGTTTGCCCACTAGATTGATTTATCTTGCCATGGGAAGGGGTGCTTTCTGATGGGTTCGATCTTGCGGTGCTCAATCTCAGTGACAGAAACAGACATGACACACATGTATCATTGTTATCGAGGGTAACAAGATTGGATTTATTTCATACATGAGTTTGTATTGTCTATATCATGTCATCTTGCTTAAGGCATTACTCTGTTCTTCATGAACTTAATACACTAGATGCGTGCTGGATAGCGGTCGATGTGTGGAGTAATAGCAGTAGATGCAGAATCGTTTCGGCCTACTAATCTCGGACGTGATGCCTATATACATGATCATTGCCTTGGATATCGTCATAATTATTTGTTTTTCTGTCAATTGCCAAACAGTAATTTGTCTACTCATCGTATGCTATTTTCTCAAGAGAAGCCTCTAATGAAAACCACGGCCCCAAGTCTATTTTCTATCATATATTAAAACCAAAAATAGCTTGCTGCAATTTTATTTTGTTTATCTTATTTTGTATTTTAGTTAGATCTATCTATCAAAAACTATACAATATAATCTTGCTTGTAACCGTTGAGGGATTGACAATCCCTCTACGCGTTGGGTTGCTAGTATTTGTTATTTGTGTGTAGGTGTTGTTTACATAGTGTTGCTTGGTTCTCCTATTGGATTGATAACATTGGTTTCATAACTGAGGGAAATACTTATCTCTACTGTAATGCATCATCCTCTCCTCTTCGGGGAAATCCCAATGTAGCTCACAAGTAGCTGGAAGAGTTTCTGGCGCCATTGCCGGGGAGACATTAGCAACATCTATCAAGTACCTACGCATAAACTTTCATCTCCATGCATTTACTTTATTAGCCATTTTGCCTCCCATTTTCATCTCCCCCACTTCTAAAAAGTTATTACAAAAATATTTTCCGGCTGTCTTTTTCTTGTTTGATTTTTTGTTTGTTCGTGATCTTGTTTCCATAGTCACGATGTCTCAAGAAAATACAAATTTGTGTGATTTTTCTAATACTAATAATAATGATTTTATTAGTACTCCTATTTCTCCTCCCGCAACTAGTGTGGAGTCTTATGATATTAATGCCGCTTTATTAAATTTTGTTATGAAAGAACAATTTTCTGGTAGTCCTAATGAGGATGTCACGTCCCATCTAAACACTTCCGTAGAATTGTGTAGTATGCAAAAGAAAAAACATGTGGACAATGATATTCTGAAATTAAAATTATTCCCATTCTCTTTGCGGGATCGTTCATAAATTTGGTTTTCATCTTTGTCGTGAAATATTATTAATTCTTGGGACAAGTGCAAGGATGCTTTTATTACTAAGTATTTTCCTGCGAAAATTAATTCCCATAGAAATCAAATTATGAATTTTAAGAAACTTTGGCATGAACATGTTGCCCAATCTTGGGAAAGGATGAAATTGATGATAAGAAATTACCCTACTCATGGTTTAAATTTGTGGATGATCATGCAAAAAAAATATGTGGGATTGAATTTTGTTTCTAGAAATATTTAAGATTCTGCCGCGGGTGGTACTTTTATGGAGATTACTTTGGGGGATGCTACTAAATTGCTTGATAATATTATGGCAAATTATTTACAATGGCATACTGAAAGATCTCCAACTAGTAAAAAAAGTGAATTTTGTTAAAGAAATTAGTACTTTGAGTGATAAAGTTGATGCTCTTATGAAATTGGTTGCTAGTAGAAATGCCCCAATTGATCCTAATGACGTGCCTTTGTCCACTTTGATTGAGCAAAATGATGATCCCATAGATGTGAACTTTGTCTCGCGAGACATTTTAATAGTAATGCTTATAGAGGTAGTTTCAATCCTAGGTCGTTTCCTGGAAATTCCGCTTAACAATTATGGCAATTCCTATGGTAATTCTAATTCTAATTATTATTATTATTATTATTATTATTATTATTATTATTATTATTATTATAAGATGCCCTCAGATCTTGAAAGTAATATTAAAAAAATATCAATGCTCAAAAACTTTTCAACACTATGATAGAAGAAAAGTTGAGTAAAATTGATTATATGTCTAGGAGCATTGATAGAATTATTCATGATGTGGAAAATCTTAAGACTAAAATTTTGCCAGCCAAAGATGATATCAATGAATCAGTTAAAGCTTTATATGTCTCCATGGATGAGAGAAGAGAACCATTATGCTAAGAGCTAAATGAGAATTTTTAGAAAAAGCTATTCCTCCCGTTTTTTTTTGTAATAATGAAGAAGTGATTAAAAAGAATGGTGTTTCTTCTATCGATTCCTTGTTTAGTAATGTTAAAATTGATGATAAGGGGACTAGAGAAGAGTCAACTTTAGTTAAAAGGCGTCCTCATGATTCGAAGGGTGAAAATCATGATGAAAAAATTACTAAAGGTGGGTTTGAAGAGGTAAAAACTTTAATTAGTAATGTGCCCACTCTTTTGGATTACAAAGATTTTAGTTATGATGGTTGCTCTTTGATTGAGTATATTTCTTTGTTGCAATCCATGCTGAATTCATCCAATGTGTATGAACAAAATAAGGCTTTTACTAAACATATTGTAGAAGCAATGATGAAAGCTTTGGAAGAAAAGTTAGAACTACATATTTCAATTCCTAGAGAATTATATGATGAATGGGAACCCACCATTAAAGTCAGTTAAAAATTATGAGTGCAATGCTTTATGTGATTTGGGTGCTAGTGTTTCCACAATTCCGAAATCTCTATGTGATGTGCTAGATTTTACCAATATGGATGAATGTTCTCTTAATTTGCACTTGGAGGATTCTACTATTAAAAAGGCTTTGGGTAGAATTAATGATGTTCTTATTCTAGCAAATAGGAACTATGAGCCCGTGGACTTTTTGTACTTGGCATTGATTGCAATCTGTCTTGCCCCGTAATACTTGGTAGACCATTTTTACGAACTATAGGTGTCATTATTGACTTGAAAGAAGGGAATAGTAATTTTCAGTTTTCGTTAAATAAGGGTATGGAACACATCCCTAGAACTAGAATTAAGCCATCATATGGGTCAATCATGAGTTCCACCTATGGAACTAAGACCAAAGATGACAATACTTGAAACCATGCATTATGCCTAGCTAGGGGCATAAAACGATAGCGCTAGTTGGGAGGCAACCCAATAGTTATCTTTTTTCCTTTCTATTTTTCAATAAATATGAAATTATGCTACTATTATGACTGTGTTTTAGTGTTTTAATTAGTTTTGTGCCAAGTAAAGCCTTTGGGATGATTTGCGTGATAGTTGATTTGATTGTGTACATTAACCAAAACTTTTGCATCTAGTGGCCGAATTGTTAAAATTTGCTGGAGTGTGATAAAATTCTGAATTTGTTATACATGATTGATATACAAATTTACCACGTTGTCCTAATTTTTCAGAATTTTTCGAGTTACAGAAGTATGGTCAAAGTTCATATTACTATAGTCTGTTTCGTTTTCGACAGATTTTGTTTTCATTGCATTGTGTGCTTATTTTGATGAATCTATGGATTGTATCGGGGGTATATGTAACGTCCTCGATGTGGCTATATCTCCCACGTGTCGAAGCACGACTTAGAGGCATAACCGCATTGAAAGCAATGTCGCAAGTGAGGTAATCTTCACACAACCCATGTAATACATAAGGGAAAGAGATACATAGTTGGCTTACAGTCGCCACTTCACACAATACATAAATAAACATCCATCATTCAGTTTACACTCAAGGTCCGGCTACGGAACCAAAATAAAAGAAGACTACCCCAAATGCAACATAGATCCCCGATCGTCCCAACTGGGCTCCACTACTGATCGTCTGGAAATGAAACATAGTAACGACCAAGGGCCTCATCAAATTCCCACTTCAGCTCGATTCGCCATCTGCTATTTGGTATCACCGAGACTGCATCTGTTTTGGTAGAATCTGTGAGTCACGGGACTCAACAATCTCACACCCGCGAGATCAAGACTATTTAAGCTTAAGGGAAGGGTGGTGTCGTGAGGTGGAGCTGCTGCAAGCGACTAGCATATATGGTGGCTACGATCGCAAAAGAGAGCGGGAAGAGAAGCAAGGCACGGTCGTGAAGCTAGTAGCGATCAAGAAGTGATCCTGAAACTACTTTCGTCAAACATAACTCCAACACGTGTTCACTTCTCGGAATCCGCGAGAAGGGACCATCACGATTACACGCCTTGTTGATGTATTTTAATTAAGGTCAACTTGGGTTTTCTACAACCGGACATTAACAAATTCCCATCGCCTCATAACGCGGGCACGGCTTTGAAAGATAATACCTGCAGGGTGTCCCAACTTAGCCCATCACAAGCTCTCACGGTCAACAAAGGATAAACCTTCTCCCGGGAAGACCCGATCAGTCTCGGAATCCCGGTTCGCATGACATTTCGACAATGGTAAAACTAGACCAGCAAAGCCGCCCGAAGTGCCGACAAATCCCGATAGGAGCTGCACATATCTCGTTCTCAGGGCACACCGGATGAGCCAGACGTCGGGTTGGCATAGACCCTGGTTGCCCAAAGGCGCCGGACATCGCTTCGAGTTGGACCAAAGACGAAGGAGCACCGGCCGGGGCTAAAATAAAGATGACCCTCGGGCTCGCGAAAACCCAAGGGAAAAAGGGGGTATAGGTGGCAAATGGTAAAACCAAAGTTGGGCCTTGCTGGAAGAGTTTTATTCAAAGCGAACTGTCAAGGGGGTCCCATAAATCACCCGACTGCGTAAGGAACGCAAAAATCAAGGAACATAACACCGGTATGACGGAAACTAGGGTGGCAAGAGTGGAACAAAACACCAGGCATAAGGCCGAGCCTTCCACCCTTTACCAAGTATATAAGGTGCATTAATTAAAACAATAGATATTGTGATATCCCAAAATATCCGTGTTCCAACAAGGAACAAACTTCATCTTCACCTGCAACTAGCAACGCTATAAGAGGGGCTGAGCAAAAGCGGTAACATAGCCAAACAATGGTTTGCTAGGAAAGGATGGTTAGAGGTTTGACATGGCAATATGGGTGGCATGATATAGCAAGTGGTAGGTATCGCAGCATAGGCACAGCAAAAGAGCGAGCATCTAGCAAGCAAAGATAGAAGTGATTTCGAGGGTATGGTCATCTTGCCTGCAAGGTTCTCAGAGTTGTCGAAGGCTTGATCCTCGTAGGCGTTCTCAACAGGTTCCTCGTTCACGTACTCGTCTCCCGGCTCTACCCAAAGCAAGAACACAAGCAATGGAACTACAATCAAACATGGAGCAATGCACAAGCAATATGATGCAATACATGACATGCTATGCGAGATGTGATATGCAATGCATATGAGGGCTCCGGAAAGAAAAATGAAGAACAAGGCATCAACTTGGCAAACCAAGTATGCCGCTGGAAAGATGAGATAATTTCGGTTGAAATCAATATAAAGATCACCGGAATCGGATGCACGGTTTGCAAATGACAAGCAAAACAAGAATGACGCGAATCTGCGTTTAACAGCACGATGCTACTTAGCATGCAACAAGAAACTATGCTACAGCACCCCCAACATACAAACAAAGCATATGGCAGTGATCTACAGGAGATGCTTAACAAAATAGGAACACTGAGCTACGGCTAAATCACATCATAACAGGCTCAAACAAGCATGGTGAAAGTGCAAAAATTATCAGGTTCACAGACTTGGTGAAAATACTAGTATGCCAGGAATTAACATCAGGAAGGCATGTTTAGAGCAAGCAAACAACAAGCTACAGGGAATTATAATAGCAAAACAAGACATGGCAGGAATCTACTCAAAGCATAGATCAAAAGTCCCTTACTGACCATAAGCCAAAAAGGACCAGAGGATATGATGGCACCCATGTAAACATAGCAAGTTTCATTACAGATCTCAGACTTAGCAGAAAAACTGTGCATGGCAAAAACAGATAACAAGTAGGCATGTTCGTGAGCTCGATGCACTCACTACAGAGCATCTCATGATAAACTAAGCATACACCCATCAATAAGACATGGCATAGAAGCTATACATGGCAAGAACAACATCATAGCATACACGGATCAACTACAACAACCTTGTGAAAATTGAATATCATGTAAACAATCTGCCAGGAAACATTTTGAAGCAAAAGTAGAGCACGAAAATGACATGCTAGACTACTCCATAAATGCCAACAAAGGCATGGATGGATAGAGCACATCCATATGTTCAAAACACCCTTACTGACCATGCTCAAAAAGGGCATAGATCTCTCTGTAACAACATGAACACATGGCATAAAAATAACAGCAGGACATGACTTAGTGAAAACACTAAGTTCCTGAAATCAGCAACATTATCATCCCTGGTTTGCATGCTTGTTCTAGTCACCACATAACTCACAAAAATACATGGCATGCACCCCTGTAAAGATGGCATGGCATAGTTCAACACACATGTAGGACTCAAGTTCATAAGGTGCACACATTAATCATGGCAAAAATGATAAAAGTGCAAGTTCTGTTAAGAAACAGAAACTAACATCACATAGCCCTCTTCTAAAAGCATTTCGGGCATCAAGATGAGCTCAAATGTAAATCATGTGAATGAAATGATGTACTCTTCGAGACGAACAATTTGATATGCTACACGCCCAAATCGGAGCCACGGGTGCAAAGATGTGATGCAATGAATATGCAACAAAATAATGATAGGAAATGACTTAGTGGATTTCGGGGTCGGGGAAAAAGTCAACCTATCGAATTCCAGATCGGATCTGGCCGGAGTTCGAGGTTCGTCGCCGGAGTTTGTCGCAGGAGAGCTCGGGGCCGGAGGGAGGAGAGGCCGGGGTCGGGGGCGCCGGATTCGGGCTCCGGCGCCGGGCGACGAGGCGCCTGGCGGCACCGACGCGACTTGACGGCGGCGGCGGCGGACAGCGGCGGAGCGGGCGGCGCGTGGGGCGGGTGGCGAGCTGCGGGGTGGCGGCGGTGGTCAGCAGCTGGCCTGGGAGGCGGAGGCGAGAGGCGCGGCAGCTGCTCATGGCGGCGGGCGCGCCCGGTCGACGGCGGGAGGGCAGCCACGGACCAGCGGGCCCAGCTGTGGAGGCGCTGTGGCGAGGGCGGCCAGGTGGCGACGTGGCGCGCCCCGATTGGGCAGCGGCGGCGGGATTTTTGTCCGGCCGGACCGGACGTGTCCGGCGGCACGGGGTGGAAGAAGACTAGGGTTAGGGGTGGATTTGATCCGAGATTTCGGGTGAGGGGGTCTATTTATAGGTAGAAGGAGCTAGGAGACTCCAAATGGAGTGCGGTTTTCGCCCACACGATCGTGATTGAACGACCGAGAGCATGGAGGTGACTTAGATGGGTTATTGGGCTGTTTTGGAGGGGTGTTTGGCTGCAACTTAAAAGAGGCCTTTGCGAGAGTGCGGTTAACCGTTGGAGTACCAAACGAGCTCTAAATGATCCAAAACTTGACAGGTGGTCTACCGGTGCTATACCAGGGCCACTTGGCAAGGCTCGGTCCATTCCGAGAACGTTCAACACCCGCACACGAAAAGAACAAGAGGGGTGCGCCGGTGCATGTGGGAGTGTCGGAATGCAAAACGGACAACGGGGAAAATGCTCGGATGCATGAGACGAACACGTATGCAAATGAGATGCACATGATGACATGATATGAGATGCATGACATGAACAAAAAGCAAAACGAAAACAAAACCCAACCACGGAGGGAATATCATAGCACATAGCCGAAAATGGCAAGAGTTGGAGTTACAAATATGGAAAGTTACATCCGGGGTGTTACAGTATAAGTCATGGAAAAGTTAGAATACGGTAGGTATAATGCAATAAAAATATGAATGGGTTTGCAACAGTATTTAAAGTGGTGATTTGCTTTAGTATACTAATGGATCTCACGAAGGTTTTGTTAAGTTTTGCCTAATTGAAGTTTTGAAGTTTTGGGTGAGATCACGATGGATGAAGGAATAAGGAGTGGCAAGAGCCTAAGCTTGGGGATGCTCGAGGCACCCCAAGGTAATTTCAAAGGACTCCCAAGCAACTAAGCTTGGGGATGCCCCGGAAGGCATCCCCTCTTTCTTCTAACGACCATCGGTAATTTTACTTGGAGTTATATTTTAAGTCATCACATATCATGAGTTTTGCTTGGAGCTTCTTGTATTATATGAGTTTTTGCTTTGTTTTGCTATTTAATTTGTCACAATCATCCTTGCTGAACACACATGTTTGAGAGAGGCACACGCATATCATGATTTGCCTGAATACTCTATGTGCTTCACTTAAATCTTTTGAGCTAGGCAGTTGCTCTATTACTTCATTTCTATCATTTTGAGCACGATGGTGGTTATATTTTGAAGAAATAAACTCTCATGCTTCACTTATATTATTTTGAGAGTTGAAATTTTTTGAAGAAATATGCTCTCATGCTTCACTTATATTAATTTGGGAGTCGATTCATGAATTTTTCTGAAGAAATATTTATGCTCTCGTGCTTCACTTAGGTCTTTTTGAGAGTTAAGAATAGTAATGGTAATTTGCACGAGATATGAATTTAGTCCCAAGGTGATAGATATCCAAGGGGGATATAATAAAAAACTTTCATGAAGATCATTGGATATTATAAACTTTATTCCTTGCAATAGTTTTGCGATATGGAGATAGTGATATGTGAGTCATGTTGGTGAGTAATTATGCTTTAGTAAGAATATTGGTGTTATGGTTTGTGATTCCCTGTGCATGCACGCAAAGTCAATAGTTATGCAATGAAATTATATCCTACTTGTGGTGCATTATTCGGTGTTAATTGTGTTCAATGCTCGTTTATGACCGATTTTGTTTTTTGGTTGGTTGCTTCTCAGTCTATTTGCTAGCCTTCACTTGCACTAAGCGGGAATGCTACTTGTGCATCCAACTCCTTAAACCTAAAGTTCTGCCGAATGAGTCCACCATACCTACCTATATGTGGTATTTCCATGTCGTTCCAAGTAAATTTGTATGTGCCAACTCTTTCAAAATGAATTTCCTTTTTGTTTGCCCGTACCGCTCATGAAGCGGCAGGGGGTGGCCAATATTTTCCATGCTAGGTACTTATTCTCATGATGAGTGTTTATTCACTTGTCATTTCACGTGAGTGTGGCAGGTAATAGGGATGCCCAGTCCTGAAATGAAAAAATATATATATGTTGTTAATAATAAATCCCGTGTTAAGTGTTGGTATGGAAAGCACCCATGGATATGGCTAGCCATGGATTGTGAAAGAATGGTGGAAAGGAAATAAATTTTACTTTCTGTTTGGGAACCGCTTATGATTTATCTATAATGGAAGATATTAGAAATTCTCGGTCATTTTCGTTGACAGGAAAAGCATGCCTCTCAAAACAATTTCATCTCTCAGTTTAAGCAATGAGCTCTGGCACCTCTACAAATATCTTATTCCCTCTGCGAAGGGCCTATCTAGTTAATTTTATGCAATTTTATTTTTACTGAGTCTCCATGTTCTCTTATAAAGCACCAACTAGGGAACACTATTGTCATACTTGTGTATTGTATGTAGTTAATATTTGAGTGTGTTTCATGAATGGATCAATTATTGAGCATAATCAGCTAGGGATAACTTTCTTTAGCGTTGATATTTTTAGAGACATAGTTGCTTGTTGATATGCTTGAGTTTTGATAATTTCATGTCAAATTATAGACTATTGCTTTGAATCCTTCAAGTCCAATAGTCCATGCTACAAAGAAAAAAGTACATGATGATATCTTAGGTAGCATTCCACATCAAAAAAAATTGTTTTTATCTTTTACCTACTCGAGGACGAGAAGGAATTAAGCTTGGGGATGTTGATACGTCTCCAACGTATCTATAAATTCTTATTGTTCCATGCTATTATATTGTCAATCATGGAAGTTTTATATACATTTACAAGCAACTTTATATACTGTTTTGGGACTAACCAACTAACTTAGTGCCCAATGTCAGTTGCTGTTTTTTGCTTGTTTTTTACTTCGCAGAATATCAGTACCAAAAAAAGTCCAGATGCCATGAAACATTTTGGAGATTTTTTTATGGTTATAAGAGACCCGGGAAGCTTCTGGAGGCCACGAGAAGATGAAGGAGTGGACCACTAAGCACCAGGGCGCGCAAGGGGCCTCTAGCGTTCCCTGGTGGGTAGTGGGGCCCACAAGCCTCCGTTTGACCTACCTCCTCCTCTATAAATACCCTAAAATCCCAAAACCTACAGGGCAGTCCATGAAATACTTTTTTCCGCTGCCACAAGTTCCAGAACCACGAGATCCAATCTAGAGGCCTTTTCCGGCACCCTGCCAGAGGGGGAAACGATCACGGAGGGGTTATTCATCATCCTTGCTGCCCCTCTGATGATGCGTGAGTAGTTTAGAACAAACCTACGGGTCCGTAGTTAGTAGCTAGATGGCTTCTTCTCTCTTTTTGATATTCAATACAATGTTCTCCTCGGTGTTCTTGGAGATCTATTTGATGTAATGACTTTTTGCGATGTGTTTGTTGGGATCCAATGAATTGTGAGTTTATGATCAGATCTATCCATAAATATTATTTGAGTTTTCTCTGAAATCTTTTATGCATAAGATCTATCCACAAGCCTCCATTTTACCTACCTCCGCCTCTATAAATACCCTCAAATACCAAAACCTACAGGAGAGGCCACAAAATACATTCTGCTGTCGTAAGTTCCAGAACCACGAGATCCAATCTAGAGGCCTTTTCCAACACTCTGTCGGAGGGGGAAACGATCACAGAGGGGTTTTTCATCATCCTTGCTGCCCCTTTGATGATGCGTGAGTAGTTTACCACAGACCTACGGGTCCGTAGTTAGTAGCTACAGGGCTTCTTCTCTCTTTTTGATCTTCAATACAATGTACTCCTCAGTTCTTGGAGTCTTGGAGATCTCTTTGATGTAATGGCTTTTTGCGGTGTGTTTGATGGGATCCAATGAATTGTGAGTTTATGATCAGATATATCCGTGAAAATTATTTGAGTTTTCTATGAACTCTTTTATGTATGATTAGTATAGCCTCGTATTTCTTCTCCGATTTATTGGTTTGCTTTGGCCAACTAGATTGATTTATCTTGCCAGGGGAAGGGGTGCTTTCTGATGGGTTCAATCTTGCGGTGCTCAATCTCAGTGACAAAAACAGACATGACACACTTGTATCATTGCTATTAAGGGTAACAAGATGGGATTTATTTCATATGTGAGTTTATCTTGTCTACATCATGTCATCTTGCTTATGGCACTACTCCATTCTTTCATGAACTTAATACACTAGATGCATGCTGGATAGCGGTCGATGTGTGGAGTAATAGTAGTAGATGCAGAATCATTTCTGTCTACAAATCTCGGATGTGATGCCTATATACATGATCATTGCCTTGGATACTGTCATAATTATTTGCTTTTCTGTCAATTGCCCAACAATAATTTGTCTACCCACCGTATGTTATTTTCTCGAGAGAAGCCTCTATTGAAAACTATGGCCCCAGGTCTATTTTCTATCATATATTAAAACCAAAAATACCTTGCTGAAATTTTATTTTATTTATTTTATTTTGTATTTTAGTTAGATCTATCTATCAAAAACTATACAATCTAATCCTTCTCGTAACGATTGAGGGATTGACAACCCCTCTATGCCTTGGATTCCAAGTATTTGTTGGTTGTGTGCAGGCGTTGTTTACATAGTGTTGCTTGGTTTTCCTTCTGGATTGATAACCTTGGTTTCATAACTGAGGGAAATACATATCTCCACTGTACAACATCATCCTCTCCTCTTTGGGGAAATCCCAACGTAGCTCACAAGTAGCATACCCTCTTAAAAGAATTAAACGCAACTCTGAAGATTGGGAGCTCAACAAAGGTAATGGGTCAAGTATAATACTTGGTTTTGATTGTGTTAAATCTTTTATAGATACCGAATCTTTTCATAAGTTTTGCTCTAAATATGGACTTGATTCAGAGATAGTAGCTTCGTTTTGTGAATCATTTGCTACTCGTGTTGATCTTCCTAAGGAGAAGTGGTTTAAATATCATCCCCCTATTAAAGGAAAGATTGAGGAACCTATTATAGTTAAAGAAGAAACTATTATTTACAATGTTGATTCAGTTGTTCCTCCTACTTATATTGAGAAACCACATTTCCCTGTTAGGATAAAGGAACATGCTAAGGTTTCAACCATGGTGACCAAAAGTAATATTAGAGCACCTAGACCCTCTGAACAAATTAAAGTAGAACCTAATATTGCTATGGTTAAAGAGCTCTTGGTCAATAATATAGATGGGCATGTTATTTATTTCTGTGATGAAGCTACTAGAATCTCCAAACCCGATACCAAAGATAAGAATAAGCCCGTTGTTGGCATGTCTGTTGTCTCAGTTAAGATAGGAGATCATTGTTATCATGGCTTATGTGATTTGGGTGCTAGTGAGAGTGTTATTCTGTTTACCTTATATCAAGAAATTATGAATGATATCGCTCCTGCTGAAATAGAAGACATTGATGTTAGTATTAAGCTTGCAAACAGAGACACTATTACACCACTTGCAATTTTTGGTAGACCTTTCTTGAATAATGTTCGTGCTAAGCTTGATTGCGCTAAAGAAACTCTTAGTGTTAACTTTGGTGATATATCTCATGAGTTTAATTTCTCTAAGTTTCATAGACAACCTCATGATAAAGAATTGCTAAAGATGAAATTATTGGTCTTGCTTCTATTGTTGTACCTCCTACTGATCCGTTAGAACAATATTTGCTAGACCATGAAAATGATATGCACTTGAATGGAAGAAATGAAATAGATAAGATGTTCTCTGATCAACCACCTATTCTTAAACACAATTTGCATATTGAAACACTTGGAGGTCCTCCTCCACCTAAAGGTGATCCTGGGTCTGAATTAAAACAATTGTATGATACATTGAAATATGCTTATCTTCATGAAAAGAAGATATATCATGTTATTATTAGTGCTAACCTTTCAGAGCATGAAGAAAAGAGATTATTAAAAACTCTGAGCAAGCACCACACTGCTGTTGGATATACTCTTGATTATCTTAAGGGCATTAGTCCCACTCTATGTCAACATAAATTAATATGGAGTCGGATGCTAAACCAGTTGGTGTCATCAACGACGATTAAATCCTAAGATGAAGGAAGTGGTAAGAACTGAAATATTAAAATTCCTGGAAGCAGGTATAATCTATCCCATAGCTGATAGTAGATGGGTAAGTCCTGTTCATTGTGTCCCTAAGAAAGGAGGCATTACAGTTGTTCCTAAAGATAAAAATGAACTTATTCCATAAAGAATTGTGACTGGTTATAGGATGGTAATTGATTTTAGAAAACTAAATAAAGCTACTAGAAAAGATCATTACCCCTTACCTTTTATTGATCAAATGTTAGAAAGATTGTCTAAGCATACACACTTTTGCTTTCTTGATGGATATTCCAGTTTCTCTCAAATACCTGCATGACAACTCGACAAAGAAAAAACCACTTTTACCTGTCCCTTTGAAACTTATGCTTATAGATATATGCCTTGTGGTTTTATGTAATGCAACATGCTACCCTTCAAAGATGTATGACCGCTATATTCTTTGACTTTTGTGAAAAGATTGTTCAGATTTTCACGGATGATTTTTCCGTCTACGGAACTTCTTTTGATGATTGCTTGAGAAACCTCGATCGAATTCCGCAGAGATGTGAACAAACTAATCTTTTATTGAATTGGGGACAGTGCCACTTTATGGTGAATGAAGGTATTTTCTTGGGACATAATATTTCTGAATGAGGCATTGAAGTGGATAAAGCTAAAGTTGATGCAATTGAGAAAATGCCATGTCCTAAAGGTATTAAAGGTATAAGAAATTTCCTTGGTCATGCTGGTTTCTATAGGAGGTTTATTAAAGACTTCTCTATAATTTCTACCTCTTACTCATCTCTTGCAAAAAGATGTTTCACTTTTTATGATGATTGTGTAGAAGCCTTTGAAACACTTAAGAAAGCCTTGACTTCTGCACCTATTGTTCAACCACCTGACTGGAACTTACCTTTTGAAATTATGTGTTATGCTATTATGTTGTTGGTGTTGTTCTAGGACAAAGAGTTAATAAGAAATTAAATGTTATATACTATGCTAGCAAAACTCTAGACAATGCTCAAAGAAACTATGCTACTACTGAAAAAGAATGTCTAGCAGTTGTGTTTGCTTGTGATAAGTTTAGGGCTTACATTGTTGATTCTAATGTAATTGTTCACACCGATCATGTTGCTATTAAATACCTTATGGAAAACAAAGATGCTAAACCCAAACTCATTAGGTGGGTACTACTGCTACAAGAATTTGATTTGGAGATTACTGATAGGAAGGGAGCTGAGAATCCCGTAGCTGATAATTTGTCTACGTTGGAAAATATTCTTGATGAACCACTACCTATTGATGATAGTTTCCCTGATGAACAACTAGTTGTTATAAATGCTTCTCATAATACTCCTTGGTATGTAGACTATGCTAATTACATTATTGCTAAATTTATACCACCTAGTTTTACATACCAACAAAAGAAAAAAATTCTTCTTTGATTTAAGACATTACTTCTAGGATGACCCGCACCTTTATAAAGGACTAGATGGTATTATTAGACGTTGTATACCTGAACATGAACATGATCAAATCCTACGGAAGTGTAACTCCAAGGATTACGGAGGACACCATGCGGGAGATAGAACTGCACACAACGTACTACAATTTGGTTTTTATTGGCCTACTCTTTTCAAGGATGCTCATAAGTTTGTCTTATCTTGTGATGAATGTCAAAGAGTTGGTAATATTGGTAGACGTCAGGAAATGCCTATGAATTATTAACTTGTTATTGAACCATTTGATTTTGGGGATTTGATTATAATGGACCTTTTCCTTTCTTTAATGGGTATGCACATATTTTGCTTGCTATTTATTATGTTACTAAGTGGGTAGAAGCTATTCCAACTAGTAGTGTTGATCATAACACTTCCGTTAAAATTCTTAAGGAAGTTATTTTCCCAAGGTTTGGAGTCCCTAGATATTAAATGACTGGCGATGGTTTCACATTTTATTCATGGTGCTTTCCGTAAATTGCCATCTAAATATTACCGTCAATCTAGTGGTCAAGTTGAGTTGAGCAACAGAAAAATAAAGTTAATTTTGCAAAAGACCGTCAATAGATTTAGGAAGAATTGGTCTAAGAAACTTGATGATGAATTATGGGCTTATAGAACTGCTTATAAAAATCCCACGGGTATGTCTCCATATAAAATGGTTTATGGAAAAGCATGTCATTTACCTCTTGAGTTAGAACATAAAACATATAGGGAAATTAAAGAACTCAATTATGATTTCAAACTTGCCAGTGAAAAGAGGTTATTTGATATTAGCTCACTAGATGAATGGAGAACCCAAGCTTATGAAAATGCCAATTTTTTAAAGAAAAGGTTAAAAGATGGCATGAAAAAAGAATCCAAAAACGGGAATTCAAAATGGTAGAGTATGTTCTATTGTACAATTCTCATTTTAGATTTTTTGCAGGAAAACTTCTCTCCAAATGGGAAGGACCATATATCATCGAAGAAGTTTATCGCTCTGGAGCTATTAAGATCAATAATGCCGAAGGTGGTCAATGGACAAAGAATTAAGAATTATATCTCAGGTACGCCTATTAATGTTTAAACTAGCATTATTCAACCTATGACACCGAAGGAATACATAAAAGAGACCTTCCAGAACACTCCAGAACACTGAAAAGGAAGAGGTACATGATACGGTAAGTAAATCGGCTCCAAGAACTCCATAAAAATACTTTCTGTCAGTTTTGGAATATTAGAAAAATAAAAAAATAAGAAACACCCAAGGGGGCTACCAAGGTTCCCACAAGGCAGTAAGGCATGCCTCCCCCCCCCCCCCAGGTGCACCCTGGTGGGTGGTGGGCCCCTCGTGGGCCTTCCTGACTCTGTTTTCTTATGGTATACTTGTTTTTCAAGATAAAAATTCTTCATATATACTCCCGGACGTTTTGAGCACCGCATCGCGCACATATCCTCTGTTCTTGTTTCTTGCTATTTTTCTAACAGATCTAGATCACCATGGCTCCACCATGATCTTCCCAGGACATGTTCTACGAGAAGGTCATCAACCCCTATCTACCGAAGGTGATGAAGCACCCTCAAGCCATTGAGATGCGTGGGGGTGCTCCACATTCAGGACGTTCAAGGGCCCAAGAAGACGGGAAGCTTGGAGGCTAGGCTGGAGGCGGTGAACAAGGAGATATTCAAGTGCCGAGGGATGGTGGAACGTGGACTTAGTGCCAACCACTCCATGATGACAAAATTCACTCGTGACCACAAGGTGGATGGCCAGTCAATGAAGGACATCGTCTTCAACCTCAACAAACAAATCCATTATCTCCAAGGCCAAGTTTATGATCTTCAAAATCAAAATTTTGAGTATGAGGCGAGATTCAAAGGTATGGGTTTAGCTGCAAGTTTCAGGACTCCAGAGACTCATGCATCCCTTTATGATGGTTAACCTATCCCATGGAAGCTGGAGGATAAGCTCACCACATCATCACCACCACCATCACCAAAGAAAGAAACTTGAGCATATGGATATGGGCACTTCCCTTGGCTTGGGCCAACCTTGGGGGAAATGCCCTTGTATCGATCGCCATCACCTTTATTATCTTTACCTATTTTAGTTTGATCCTTAGTTATTTCGTGATTTAGTTGAATAGAAGTTAGTATGATCTATTTTCGAGTGCTATTTTCGTGATCTATCTATGTAATCGAGTTGAGGATTATATAATAAAGAGTAGTTTAAGTTTTTGCTTCTTTACTTTTATGTTTCAATCCTGGCAATGAAAATAACAAAAAAGATCATATGTTAATCTTATGGAAAGTAATGGCATTATATAAGGAAAAGTATAGGTGGTAAAATTTATTGAAACTTGACAAACATAGCATTGGTCAATGATGCAATTCATGAAAGAATTAATAAGGGAAGAGAAGATTCACATGCAAATGCACTATCTTGGACATCTTTTATGATTGTGAGCCCCCATCAAGTATTGTATGATGAGGACACAGACCTGGGGTAGGGTCATGGGCCTGACCCATATGTCCTACCCAAGGTCACTACCCTGGAAGATAAGAAGTCCAAGAGGCAACAAGAGACCCCCAGTCAAAGATGTGGAGTGTAATCCACTCGACCAAGCATATCACTCGGGTTTCCCCCTACCTATTGCCACTCGACCATTCAAGGAATCACTCGACCCACCGAAGATCAGGAGTCACTCAGCATTGCAACGGCCAGGCGTTCACTCTATAGTCTTTAAGGTCATAAATAACACTTAAGGCTAGCGTTATCAGTAACGCCCCTACTTTATGTACATTAAGCCCCTTGTAATGGAGGACGGCTGGGGTCCTGGCGCACTCTATATAAGCCACCCCCCTCCTCTAGGACAAGGGTTCGCACCCCCTGTAACATCACACGCATATAATCCAGTCGACTGCCTCCGGGCACCGAGACGTAGGGCTATTACTTCCTCCGAGAAGGGCATGAACTCGTAAATCCCGTGTGTACACCTTCACCATAGCTGAGATCTTCCCTCTCCATACCTACCCCCTTTATACTGTCAGTCTTAGAACCACGACAGTTGGCGCCCACCGTGGGGTAGGTGCCTTAGCGACTTGTTGGTGAAGTTGCAAATTTTTCCGATCATCATCATCATGGTTTCCGGTGGTGAATTGGCTGAGGGCCACGAGATCCGTCTCAACGCGCTCATTTTCATCGCCGATGACTCCGCTTGGCTTCAGGAAGCTCCCCTTGACGTTGAGGCACTGCCCATCCGAGGAGCGACACACTTCCGCGCGTGCGTCCGCTGATTCCTTCTCCGGCAGCCGTCGACTCAGTATCGGTCGGCTCCGATGGTGTCTTCCCCGTTGTTTGTCGCCGCAAGCAATCCGGTCAGTCGCGGCTTCAGCGGTGGGTGAAACACGCGGTGGCTCGACGTTCGGCCACCTAGCAAGTCGCGGCAATCGGGCCCGGCGAAACTCTCCACGGCCTGTTCGATATTTCGACTAGCTCCGCGAAGACCGCATCCGAGTGCGATAGCAGTGACCCTGCGGCTGAAGTCTTGATGGTCGATGGACCGCGTGGTCCGCTTGGTTTCTGCCATGAAAACGGCAAGGATGGTGGCGGCGATCCGTCGCATGTCCATGAGGAATGCCATCCCGAACCCCTTTCTTCGCAGCAGAGGGGAGAACTTCGTCGCCGCAACATGGACGCACTCCACACGCCCATCGTTGGAGAAACCCCCGAGGCTCGGGCCTTTGAAGAGGTGCGCTTGCCTAATTTGGTTGAGCACACTCGACTGGAGAACCTTCAGCGCGCTCTTGACGAGCGTGCTCGAGAGAGGATCCCTGAGTCCAGTCGACGACAGCTTTTCCCGCCTCCACCTAAGGTATACTGCACTCCAATCAAAAATCTTGCAGCTGCGGCCCAAATAGCAGAGTCAATTCAATCTACCCGGTCGGAGGCCGACAGAGGTTTGATGCAGATCCGGGCCTTGCTCCGGGCAGCAGGAGAACAGAACACAGTAGTGTCTCAGTCGGGGAATAGGATTGACAGCAGATCCATAGTAGCGGATACAATTCAGTCGGCCCACAGCCCAAGATCGCCCCTGCGGCGTGAAGTTCGTGGACAATATGATCATCGGCTCGACCGCGACAATCATCGTCCAGTGCCCACACCTCCTCCGTGGAGTGCATCATATGTGCCTCGGCAGTACGATGATAGACGCCGTCAGAGTGGCGAGTGCAGAGCACCAGTCGACCCAAGAGAGCCAGGCTTTGATGCAAGATCTATCCTCATTCAAGGTCTAGTCGATCGAAACAGAGCACATAGAGAAGACCCTGGCAGAGATCGTCTGAGTGGCAGCAGAGTGCATGTTTCAGGTCCAGAGTGTTTCAGCAGAGCCATCAGGGCTGCGGTGATTCCTCCCAACTTTAGGTTGGCGACCGGAGTCAGTAAGTTCACTGGAGAGTCCAAGCCTGAAACTTGGCTTGAGGATTACTGAGTGGCTATGCAGATTGGTGGCGGGAACGATGAAGTAGCAATGAAACATCTTCCTCTGATGTTGGAAGGGTTGGACCGAGCGTGGTTGACTCAGTTAGCTCCAGGCAGTATATATAGTTGGAAACAGTGGCGGAGCCAGCTATCTGTCTAGCTTTGGCGTCCGCCACACCTAACTTGCCGCATTGACTAAGGTAGTATTGTATATTACTAGTACATCTTTGAAAATTTGAGCCAACACACTACTCTAGATCGATGTATATCTGCTTGTGTGCCGGGATCTGGGTTCTGGTTAATATAGATGATGAGTTGATGACCGGTTATCCTCATTCATGTGCAAATGCTAACACAAAGTAATATGTCCTTATATAGTATCTAGCTTTTGTATTATACATAGTTTTTTCTCTTGTAAGCTCCGCCACACCTACAAATTGTTCCTGCCTTCGCCACTGGTTGGAAATAGCTTGCTCGAGTGTTCGTCAGAACTTTTGAGGGCACTTGCAAGCGGCCAGCAGGGTTGATAGAGTTGCAGCATTGTGTGCAGAAACCGAGTGAGACTTTAAGGGATTTCATTCAGAGGTGGACCACTTTGCATCACACCATTGAAAATGTATCAGAGCATCAAGCAGTGTGTGCGTTCAAGGAAGGCAGCAAATACTGAGAGTTGGTCCTGAAGTTCGGTCGGACTGGAGATATGACTCTGACTCGGATGATGGAAATAGCCACCCGGTACGCTAACGGAGAACAAGAGGATCGACTCCGTAGCGGAAAGGGTAAACCAGTTAGCCAAGAGGCCGGTGGATGTAATTCCAATTGGAAACAGAAACGTAAGGCCGAGCCTGCAGCACCCGGTGAGATTGCAGCAGTGGCTCAAGGAAAGTTACAGGGAAAACCTAAAGGGCCCTGGCCCCCTAAGAAAGTAAAGGATCAAGCAGGAAATGATGTGTTGGATTTACTGTGTCACATCCACACGAAGAAGGACGAAGAGGGTAATCTGATTTACCGTAAGCATACCACTCGACAATGTCGACTCCTTATCCAGCAGTTCCGAGAAAAAACAGCCCGGTGAGAAGGAAAAAGAGTCAGACAAAGACGAGGACGAAGAGGAAGATGACGGTTATCCCAAAGTCAATTCCACCCTGATGATTTTTGCCGATGTGGAGAGCAAGAGTCGGTTAAAAGTTATCAACGGAGAAGTGAATATGGTCGCTCCAGCAACGACGACCACATACCTGAAATGGTCTTAGACAGCCATCACATTCGACCAGTCTGATCACCCTGTGCTTATAGCCACCCCCGGGAGGCAGGCATTGGTGGTCGACCCAGTGGTCGGAGGCACTAGACTGACTAAAGTGCTGATGGATGGTGGTAGCGGCCTGAATATTATTTATGCTGAAACCTTGAAGGGGATGGGCATTCCAATGTCCAAACTTAGCGAGAGAAATATGAGTTTCCATGGCGTTATCCCTGGAAAGAAAGCCGAATCACTCGGCCAGATCGCTATCAATGTGGTTTTCAGTGATTCCAAGCATTACCGTAAGGAAAAGTTGACATTTGAAGTCATGGATTTCCAGAGTGCTTGTCATGTCATTCTGGGTAGGCCTGCCTACACACGTTTTATGGCTCGACCATGTTACGTGTACCTCAAGTGGAAGATGCCTGGCCCCAGAGGTGTGATCATAGTTACTGGCAATCGGCAGAAAGCAGAGGAATGCTTCCAGAAGGGTTCCAAAATTGCCGATGCGCAAAAGGCAGGAGTTGAATTTCAATAATATCAGAAGAATGCAGATCCGGGTGATTTGCTCCGAGCTAAGAAGCCTGCGACAGATTCTGCATTTCAATCGTCTGGTGAAACGAAGCTGATTCATATTCACCCGACCGATCCCAATGCCATACCGACTCATATATCAACGACACTCGACAGCAAATAGGAAGAAGCGCTCATCCAGTTCCTCCGTGAGAACTGGGACATCTTTGCATGGAAACCTTCTGACATACCGGGTGTACCCAGAGAACTGGCTTAGCACCATTTGCATGTCGACCCCAAGGTAAAACCCGTCAAAGAGCATCTTCGGCGGTCCGCCGTACAGAAGAGTGGCTCAGCTCCTAGCAGCAGAGTTCATACGTGAGATCTACCACTCCGAGTGGCTTGCCAATGTAGTCATGGTCTCCAAGAAGGATGATTCACTTTGTATGTGCATTGATTTCAAGCGTATCAATCGGGCCTGCCTGAAAGATCATTTTCCTCTCCCCCTCATCGATCAGATTGTTGACTCGACGGCGGGGTGTGAGCGCTTGTCTTTTTTAGATGCATATTCCGGGTATCATCAGATCCGACTGTATGGTCCCGATGAAATAATAACAGCCTTCATCACCGCATTCGGGTGCTTTTGCTATGTCACCATGCCATTTGGTCTTAAAAATGCCGGAGCCACATTCATGAGAATGATTCAGAAGTGCCTGCTCACTCAAATCAGTCGGAATGTGGAAGCATACATGGACGACATTGTGGTCAAGTTTTGCAAAGGTTCCGACCTACTGACTAACCTCGCAGAAACTTTTGCCAACCTAAGAAGGTACGATATCAAGCTTAATCCGTCAAAGTGCACATTCGGAGTTCCAGGTGGAAAGTTACTCGGTTTTCTCGTTTCCGAACGAGGGATTGATGCCAATCCAGAAAAGGTTGATACCATCCTCTGAATGAAACGCCCTGTGTGTGTGTGTGCATGACGTTCAGAAGCTTACTGGTTGTTTGGCTGCCTTGAGTCGATTCATTTCTCGTCTCGGTGAAAAGGCCTTACCTCTTTACCGATTGATGAAGAAATCTAATAAGTTCGAGTGGACTGAGGAAGCTGATGCAGCGTTTGCAGAGCTCAAAGCCCTACTTTCCACCCAGCCAGTGCTTGCTGCGCCAATCAGCAAAGAGCCTTTACTGCTTTATATTGCAGCCACTGGACAAGTTGTCAGTATAGTACTCACGGTCAAGCGAGAAGAAGAAGGAAAGGCTTACAAGGTTCAGCGCCTAGTATATTATCTCTCTGAAGTTTTGACTCCATCCAAGCAACGATATCCACATTATCAGAAGCTTGTCTATGGAATCTACAAGACCATGAAAAAGATTGCACATTATTTCTCTGACCACTCCATTACAGTCGTCAGCGATGCACTATTATCTGAAATTCTGAACAACGGAGATGCAACTGGTCGAGTGGCAAAATGGGTGATTGAACTCCTTCAATTGGATATCAAGTTTGAGGCAAAGAAATCTATCAAGTCCCATGTAATCGCAGATTTCCTTGCCGAGTGGATTGAGCAGCAACTGCCGACTCAAGTTCACTCGGAGCATTGGACTATGTTCTTCGATGGCTCCAAGATGCTGAATGGTTCAGGTGCTGGGGTAGTATTGGTATCTCCCCGTGGAGACAAGCTTAGCTATGTTCTCCAGATTCATTTTGATTCCTCCAATAACGAAGCTGAATATGAAGCACTTTTATACGGGTTGCGTATGGCCATTTCACTCGGCGTATGTCGCCTTATGGTCTACGGCGACTCGGATTTGGTGGTTAATCAAGTGATGAAAGAGTGGGATGTCAGGAGCCCGGCCATGACTGGTTATTGCAATGCGGTAAGAAAGCTGGAAAAGAAGTTTGAAGGGTTGGAGCTTCACCATATACCCCGACTGAAAAATCAAGCTGCAGATGAATTGGCAAAGATAGGTTCTAAGAGAGAGGCCATTCCCAGCAATCTGTTTTTGGAGCATATTCATTCACCTTCAGTTCAGGAAGATCCTTTCACTAAAGAGTCCCCACAGCTTAAGAGCACCACAGATATCCGAATGAAGTCAAAATCCCAGCCGTGGTCGACTTAGTCATGGAGGTTTTGGTCATCAATCCCGACTGGACAGTGTCGTACATTGCATACATTCTTAGGAAAGAACTTCCAGAGGATGAAGAATAGGCTCGACAGATCGTCCGACGATCTAAAGCCTTTACCGTGATAAAAGGTCAGTTGTTTAGAGAAAGTATAACTGGAGTCTGCCAGAAATGCATCACGACAGAAGAAGGCCGAATGATCCTCAATGATATTCACTCGGGGACCTGTGGTCACCATGCGTCCTCTCGGACCATCGTGGCCAAAGCATACCGAGCCGGATTTTACTGGCCATGTGCCAACGAGATGGCGAAAGAAATAGTGGACAAATGTGAAGGTTGTCAGTTTTACTCCAACATGTCCCATAAGCCCGCGTCAGCTCTGAAGACTATTCCACTCGTCTAGCCTTTCGCTGTCTGGGGATTGGACATGGTTGGACCTCTGAGGACTGGCAGGAGTGGATTTACCCATGTGCTGGTGGCAGTCAACAAATTTACCAAATGGATCGAAGCCAAACCCATTAAAAACCTTGAAGCAAGTACAGCTGTAAATTTCATCGGAGAATTGATATTCAGATATGGTGTTCCGCACAGCATCATCATAGATAACGGGTCGTACTTCGACTCTGACGAGTTCAGAGCCTTTTGTGCTTCCCAAGGCACGAGGGTCAATTACGCTTCGGTCTCCCATCCTCAGTCGAATGGACAGGCTGAAAGAGCAAATGGATTGATTCTCAACGGACTGAAACCCCGGTTGATGGGTGACCTCAAGCATGCAGCAGGGGCCTGGGTCGATGAACTTCCATCAGTACACTAGGGATTAAGGACAACTCCTAATCGGTCGACTGGTCGAACTCCATTCTTCTTAGTCTACGGAGCCGAAGCCGTACTCTCGAGTGATCTGCTCCACAATGCGCCCCGAATCGAGCTCTTCTTAGACGAGGAAGCAGAACAGGCTCGGCAAGATGCAGTCGATCTCCTGGAAGAAGAAAGAGAGATGGCCTTGATCCGGTCGACCATTTACCAACAAGACCTGCGTCGATTCCATGCCAGAAACGTAAGGGGTCGGGCATTTCAGGAGGGGGACTTGGTTCTTCGAGTGGACCATCAGAAACCACACAAGCTCGCTCCTGCTTGGGAAGGCCCTTTCGTCGTCACCAAGGTGCTCCACAATAGAGCATATCATTTTTTTAACGTCGAGCACAATAAAGATGAGCCGCGCACTTGGAATGCGGACGCCCCTTTACTCTTAAAGCATTCAGACTGTTGAGATGTAATGAGAAGTACCTTTTAGTTTGATTATCAAAAGACATGATTTTACAGTCTTCCGAATGATTGTTGTTCATTTTTTACATGTTCTAAAATCCCCCAGTGGGTGCCTTAGCTGTGAATCCATTTCGCCTAAGTTGAAGAGAAAATCCTACCGAGTGGTGAGCCAGCCTCTCACTTGGAGGCTTAGCTGCGAATCCGTTTCGCCTAAGTGTTAAAAAAATCCTACCGAGTGGTGAACCAGCCTCTCACTCAGGGGCTTAGCTGCAGTCCAGTACTCGCCTAAGTGTTAGAAAATCCTACCGAGTGGTGATCCAGCCTCTCACTCGGGGGCTTAGCTGCAGTCCAGTAGTCGCCTAAGTGTTAAGAAATCCTACCGAGTGGTGAGCCAGCCTCTCACTCGGGGGCTTAGCTGCAGTCCAGTACTCGCCTAAGTTTAAAAGGTCCTACCAAACAGTACAGGTCGACCACAACCTCCCCCCCCCCAGGGTGCAGCCTCTCACTCGGGGGCTTAGTTGTAGTCCAGTACTCGCCTAAGTTTGAAAATTCCTACCGAGTGGCGAGCAATCCTCTCACTCGGGGGCTTACCTGCAATCCGGTACTCGCCTAAGTTTGAAAAATCCGACCGAGTGGCGAGCAATCCTCTTACTCGGGGGCTTAGCTGCAGTCCAGTACTCGCCTAAGTTTGAAAAATCCTACCGAGTGGCGAGCAATCCTCTCACTCGGGGGCTTAGCTACAGTCCAGCACTCGCCTAAGTTTGAAAAATCCTACCGAGTGGCGAGCAATCCTCTCACTCGGGGGCATAGCTTCAGTCCAGTACTCGCCTAAGTATAAAAAATCCTACCGAGTGACGAGCAATCCTCTCACTCGGGGGCTTAGCTGCAGTCCAGTACTCGCCTAAGTATAAAAAATCCTATCGAGTGACGAGCAACCCTCTCACTCGGTTTAGCTGCAGTCCAGTACTCGCCTAAGTTCGAAAAATCCGACCGAATGATACGGGTCGACCACGACCCCTCCCCCCGGGGCTGCACTGTCAAGAAGAAGGATGAGATTGTGCGCGCTGTCAAAGGCTCATACGACAGCCGACACCAAAGTCTCATCCAGCAGCTAGTGCTAAGACGAGCTGCTTTCATGAGATGATCAATCCTGCCGAATGATACGGGTCGACCACGACCCCTCCCCCCAGGGCTGCACCGTCAAGAAGAAGGACAAGATTGTGCACACTGTCAGAGGTTCATCCAACGACTGGCGCCAAGGCAAACTGCTGTCAGGAACGTCAAGACCATTGATGAGTGCCTTGCTGATGAGCTGATCAATGCTGCTCAAGGCTTGTCCAACAGGTCGACTGCGGATTCTTCCTCAGAAGCTGCATCGAAAGTACAAAAACCAATCCGAGAGAAGAACGAGTTTCACTCGAAGATAAACACAACATACTCAAAGATAAGCCCAAAGGTTTCTAACCGTAGATTAAAGTACTCGGGTGTCAGGCCCAAAGGAGTTTCAACGATTACAAAATCACTCGGCATTCCAAGGCAAATGAGGGCGAAGCATAATGTTTTTTCGGTCACTCGACGGGAGAAGGGCTGGCTGGATCGCAGAAGCTGTCAAGGTTGATGATGTTAGCAATATGAGTGGCTGCCTCAAGGAAGGTGTCCATGCAGGACTGGAAGGAGTGCTTCTTGGTATTCACAACCTTGAGGGCCGCCAACTTGTCTTCTCTAGCCTCCTTGCAGTGCACTCGAACCAATGACAGGGCGACATCAGCGCCACAGCATGCGGATGACTTCTTCCACTCTTGCACTCGGCCAGGAATCTGATTGAGTCAAGCCATCAGCGACTCAAGGTCTTGAGAAAGTTCCGCCTGAGGCCAGAGTTCGGCGTGCACTCGGGTCATCGCAGCCTTCAGTCGAGCCAGATAGGCAACAGCGCCGTCCAAGCGTGATTCCAATCGCAGCAAGTTCATCGCAATGTCATCTTTCACGGGACAGTTGATGGGGTCGCCCCGCCCGGTTTCAGCCTCAAAATCCTGGCAAAGTTCTGTTCCACCGTGAAAAATAATGAGTCGACAATATTACAACATACTTCAATCAACGACAATTAACCAGTCGAGTGGCTGTACCTTCAAGCTTCAGAACTAGTTTAGTGGCAAGTTGTCCCAAATAGGACTCTAGCTTGCCTGTCTTGACTCTGAGACCTCCAACTTCAGTGGTCAGGTTCTCCTTTTGTCCTTCTTCAGTTGCTTGACTTCCCGATTGGCCTCCGAGATGGCGGTCTTCAACTTTGCGTTCTCCTCTTCCAACTTGCCGACTGAAGCCAGCTTCTGGACCGCAAGCATTGTCTTCTCACGTGCTTCCTTCTGAGCAGCAGCAAGGTCCTGGTCCTTCTTCTCCAAAGCTTCCTTCATTCTCTCTAAAGAAACAACACTCTTCAGACGAGCCTGAAGTTGACGGTTTTCACTACGCACATTTGCTTGTGTGAAGTCACTCGGTTCAAATAGACTGAAAGAAAAAGTAGTGAAAGATGCGAGCTACTAAGTAGGCAAGAGTCGAATGGTTACCTCCCATGATGGCCGTCTCTTGTTGAGCAGTCTTGAGGTTCTTCTTTGCGAGCTCAAGATCAAGTTCAATCCTGATATGCTTCTTCTTTAACTCGAAAAGTCGAGCTCCAAGATCACAAGACCTCTGCAGTCAGCAAGAGAGATAAGTCAGTCGGCAGAAATAAGAGGCAATGACAATGAAAAGTTACTCTAAGACTACTGCCGAATCAAATATTCAACAGTAGTCTCGGGGACTACACCCAGTGGGTGCACTTAGCGTGCCCCCATTGGTTCAGATCAACACTCAGCAGGGTATGCCCAGCGTGAGTCAAAAAAAAGAAAGAGAAGATTCTAAGACCTCAACCAACTGCCAGCAGTCGACCATGGTCTCGGGGACTACACCTAGTGGGTGCACTCGAGATGCCCCCACTGGTCCAAACAGATTACTATGACTCAACACGAGTCGAGTGAAGTGGAAGATTTCCTAAACCCTAAACAAAGGCGCACCCTAGTGGGTGATCGGGTATAAAACAGCATTCAAAAGTTCAGTAGGAGTTCGCTGACCTGAACATTGGTCTGCAGGGCAGTGCTTGCATTATTAGCCACCTGACTAGCCTCGTGCATCACCTTCACCTGCTCCATGACAAGGTTCACCTGGCGAAGAGCCTCCCTGGCAGCACTCGGCAAGTCGTCTGGGATCTGATATGTAGCGAAGAGTGATGGCTCCAAGGCGGTTGAAGCAGCTATTGGGTCAGACGCGTGGAGTTGCAATGGAGCAGTAGGAGTCGGAGCAGTCGACCCCGACGGACGATCAGTCGTCAGCGGGTTGGCAAATGTGATGTTGGTCCGAACCGAATCTCCGGAACGTTCGACCACCACCTCAAGCGCCGGCGTCGACTGAGGGACTTGAACTTCAAGCCTCCTCCTGCTTGAGCCCCCACTCCTCTTCCTCCTCTCCAGTAGAGGTGCTTCTTCTTCTTCATCGTCGGGGAGCACGACGACCCTCTTGCGGAACTACAGAAAGAGAGAAATATCGGAAATTCAGCCGACTGAAGATCCACTCGACTAAATGAAACCTGGTCGAACGGACTTACCAGCTCGAGAAGTGGCTGCATCGTCGGTCTCCTCGTCTCCTGGTTCCTTGTCGATGTCCATGTCAGTGGCAGCAGAGGTGGGGCTAGAAAGATACATGATGCAGTTGGTCAGAACAAAAACTTCAGACGGCCTATATAAACGCAAGCAAGATACTCACCCCGAAGCAACAGGGACGTCCATCTTGATCCGCGGCAAAGTCTTCCGAGCCTTTGGAGGAGGAACCTTGGGCTGCTTGGGAACCTTCTGTGTCGGCTCCGGAGTCGACGTCCGAGTGCGCTTCTGAGTGTGGGTACTCGGAACCACGTTCTTCCCGCGCCCGCCCGCCGGGTCATGGTGCTGCTTGGATCGGCGTTCGGAGCGCGGCGGCGAGTCGACTTCTTCCTCGTCGTCCGACTCCTCACTCTCCTCCGCCTCCTCTTCATTCGAAGACTCCCATTCACCACTCTCCTCTGCGCTGGCCTCTCCCTCCTGGTCCTGCTCCAGAGCTTGTTCGCCGTTGGGCATCGAATACATCTCAGTGAAAACCTACAAGACAAAAAGTCGAGTAAAAGTCAGTCGAGATCAAGTACAGTCGGAACATATATGCAAGACAGTCGGAATAAAGAGCATACCTTGTCGGTCCGATTGTAAATATTTGAAGGGATGACTACTTTGGCTCCTCTGGGGTTGTCCTGGTTGCCTGTGATGCTCTTCAACCACATGGCCACGGTCTTGGGTGGCACTTCTTCTGGATGGACCCGAGCGGTGTCGTTAGATCCGTAGTACAGCCACATAGGATGGTCACGAGCCTGAAGAGGCTGGATGCATCGACTGAGGAACACTTCCAGCAGGTCCAGGCCAGTGACACCCTCATTAATTAGTTGGACCACTTTCTCCACCAACATCTTCGTCTCCACGTTCTCAACAGCAGTCACTTTTAGTGGAGAAGGAGTCTGGACATGGTCGAATGTGAAGTGGGGAAGGCTAGTCGACTGACCTGAGTTGTGACGTCCTGGCAGTAGAACCAGGTCGACTGCCAGCCTCTAACCGATTTAGGGAGAGTCATAGCAGGGAAAGCACTCCTATGCCTCTTCTGAATACCCAAACCCCCGCACATCTGGATGGCATGGGTCTTCGAGTCACTCGTTTTTGCTTTCTTCACCGACTGGGATCGGATGGTGAAGATATGTCTGAAAAGACCCCAGTGCGGTTGACACCCCAAAAAGTTTTCACACATCGACACGAATGCGGCCAGGTACGTGATGGTATTGGGAGAAAAATGGTGGAGTCGAGCACCGAAGAAGTTCAGGAAGCCCCGAAAGGAGGGGTGCGGAGGGAGCGAAAATCCCCGGTCGACGTGGGTGGCGAGCAATACACACTCACCCGGTCGAGGATGTGGCTCCATCTCCCCCTCAGGAAGCCTTGCCACACCCTTGGCGATCAGTCTGGACACCGCCAGCTCGTCCAGATCTTCTTGCCGGAGCGCAGACAGGATCCAATCGCCCTGGATCCAGCCTAGCGGCAGCCCCGCGCGTGATGACGACCCGCGGTTCTGATTCTTGCCTTTCGCCTCCCCCGTCGCCTTCTTCGCACGCTCCAGCGCCGATGTCTTGTCCTTCACCATGGTGGTAGAGCGGCAGCGTCGAGAGCAGAGGAGCTGGATGCGGTGGAGAAGCAGGGGAAGAAGAAAGAGAAACAGGCGTGCACAGTGCAGACGCCTCGGCCCCATCGCCTTATAAAGGGATGCTTCCGAGTGGCTGACACGTGGGACCAGGCGATCCTGTCAAATCCCGCAACAGTCGCGTGCAACGTACCAGGCGAAAAAGGCGGCGCGGAAATCGAGGCACCACTGTTTATCCGCTCTGCCTACTTCGGCTCTCCCCGTCCCGCGCGCTTCCCCGAAATTTCATATCCCGTGAAATCCGGGATACACTGCAATCAATCGCGCCAAGGATTTTGCACTCCAAGACACTACTCGGTAGATGGTGCTATAAGTTCAGTCGGCAACTTTCGGAATGGATCAAGGTGACTGAATCGACGTTGAAGTACCAACGCGAGTTTTCCATCTTGCAGAAAACGCTTGCGGGGTGCAAAGCTCAGAACAAGTTCAACTTCAACCTACTTTCCACTCGAACCTTAATCCATTCGGGGGCTACTGATGAGGATACAGACCCAGGGTAGGGTCATGGGCCTGGCCCATATGTCCTACCCAAGGTCAATACCCTGGAAGATAAGAAGTCTAAGAGGTAACAAGAGATCCCCAGTCAAAGATGTCGAGTGTAATCCACTCGAACAGGCATATCACTCGGGTTGCCCCCTACCTATTGCCACTCGACGATTCAAGGAATCACTCGACCCACCGAAGATCAGGAGTCACTCAGCATTGCAACGGTCAGGCGCTCACTCTGTAGTCTTTAAGGTCATAAATAACACTTAAGGCTGGCGTTATCAGTAATGCCCCTACTTTATGTACATTAAGCCCCTTGTAATGGAGGACGGTTGGGGTCCTGGTGCACTCTATATAAGCCACCCCCCTCCTCTGGGACAAGGGTTCGCACCCCCTGTAACATCACACGCATATAATCCAGTCAACCGCCCCCACGCACCGAGACGTAGGGCTATTACTTCCTCCGAAAAGGGCCTGAAATCGTAAATCCCGTGTGTACACCTTCACCATAGCTGAGATCTTGCCTCTCCATACCGACCCCCTTTCTACTGTCAGTCTTAGAACCATGACATTGTATGCCAAATTGTCAATGTTGGACACAGAAGACAACGTAATGAATTACGTTTGCTATATTCACATACAAGTTATATTGTCATAGATCCTCCAACATGTGGTGCTTGCCCAATATCTTTGCTAGCCAAAAATCCACAACAAGTAGAGATACTACTTGTGCATCCAAAAACCATTAACCTAGTTTCATTTCATGAGATTCCACTATACCTACCTATGGATTGAATAAGATCCTTAAACTAAGTTGTCATCGGTGCATAAAGCAATAAAAATTGCTCCTAAATATGTTTGATCGTTTATTGTAAGGTAATATAAGCATTGTACAAACTTGTGATGGCAAAGAAATAAAAGCGACGGACTGCACAATAAAGGTTGCTATCATAATGGGCAATATAACATGATGTTCCTTTGCATTAAGAGCATGTGCATCCAAAACCAAAAGTGCATGGCAACCTTTGCTTCCCTCTGCGAAGGGCCTATCTTTTACTTTTATGTATTTACTTTTTATGCAAGATTCAATAGTGTTCTCCTCTATTCCTTTTTATTTTTCTCTATTGTAAGCATCATGTGGTGGAGAAAGATCTAGGCACATATATCCAGTTGGATATGAGTGATCATGAGTTATTATTGTTGACATCACCCTGGGGTGAATAAGTTGGGAGGCAAAACTATAGGCCCCTATCTTTCTATGTGTCTGGCTGAAACCTTTTGCACCATATATATGTTGTGAGTGTTAGCAATCATAGAAGACTAAATGATGGTTGAGTATGTGTACTTACTAAAAATCTCCAACATGAGACCCTTCCTAAAAATATGACGAATTGCAATTGCATTGTTGACTGAGAACATAGTTTGTTAGTTTCCAAGAAAGTTTATGCCTTATACTTCATTATTGTGATGAATTATTACTTCCTCATAAGAAGTTTTATGATAATGAACATTGTTGCTATAATAATGGTCATGATGCTACTATATCTTAATTTTGTTTTTATTGACACCTCTCTCTCTCTAAACATGTGGACATGATTATCGATATCAGCTTTCGCTTGAGGGCAAGCAAGGTCTAGGCTTGGGGGAATTGATACATCCATTGTGCATCATGTTTTCCTACTATTATTTATAGAGTTTTAAATCAATATAACACTTTGTGGAGCAATTCTAATGTCTTTTATCTCATAATATGCAAGGTTTACACGAAGAGGGAGATTACCGGCAGCTGGAATTCTGGACCTAAAAAATCTATGTTATAGATACCTATTCTGCACATCTCCAAATGAGCTGAAATTTTACGGAGATTTATTTTGAAATAAATAAAAAATACTGGAGCAACGAAATACCAGAGGAACCCACCCAGGTGCCCACAAGGGACAGGCGCCCCAGTGCGCATACGGTGGTTGGTGGGGCCTCGCCGACTCTGGTACCCATATTCTGGTATATAAGCCGATTTTCCCTAGAAAAAATAAGGAGAGGACTTTCGGGACAGACGGCCGCCGTCGGAACTTGCGCAGGAGCACTTTTGCTCTCCGACAGAGTGATACCGCCGGGGATACTTCCCTCCGGGAGGGGGAAATCGAAGCCGTCATCATCACCAACAACCCTCTCATTGTGGGAGCGCTAATATTCATCAACATCTCTTATCTCAAACCCTAATTCGTCTCTTGTATTCAATCTTTGTATCAAAACCTCAGATTGGTACCTGTGGGTTGATAGTAGTGTTGATTACATCTTGTAGTTGATGCTAGTTGGCTTATTTGGTGGAAGATCATATGGTCAGATCTATTATGCTATTTAACACCCCTATGATCTTGAGCATGAATATATTTTGTGAGTAGTTACTTTTTTCTTGAGGACATGGGAGAAGTCTTGTCATGTGTTATGTGAACGTCGACTACATGACACTTCACCATCTTTGGGCCTGAGGGAATGCATTGTGGAGTAGTAATTAGATGATGGGTTGCTAGAGTGACAGGAGCTTAAACCCTAGTCTATGCGCTACTCCGTAAGCTGCTGATTTGGATCCATATGTTTAATGGTATGGTTAGATTTATCTTAATTCTTATTTCATAGTTGTGGATGCTTGCGAGAGGGGTTAATCATAAGTGGGGGGCTTGTTCAAGTAAGAACAACACCCAAGCACCGGTCCACCCACATATCAAATTGTCAAAGTAGCAAACGCGAATCAAACAAACATGATGAAAAAGACTAGATGAAATTCCCATCTGTCCTCAAGAACGCTTTACTTACTATAAGAGACCGTTCTGACCTGTCCTTTGCTATTAAAAGGATTGGGCTACCTTGCTGCACTTTTGTTACCGTTACTATTATTTGCTCACTACAAACTACCTTGCTATCAGACTACCTGTCACCGATAATTTCAGTACTTGTAGACAATACCGTGCTGAAAACCGCTTGTCATTTTCTTCTGCTCCTTGTTGGGTTCGATGCTCTTACTTACCGAAAGGACTATGATAGATCCCCTATACTTGTGGGTCATCAGACAGTACGAGGGATCATTCATCAATGGTTCGAGGGACTCCAAGTGTCGTGGGACGATGGGGAAACGACACCTATGGGGCCGGGAGGCCCTTCGTGTTTGATGCGAGGCGGAGGATGCCAGAGAGCGGATCGAGGCGATCTTGTGCGGGCGAGGACTTTACCCAACCGGGACGCGATGGTCGCAGAAACCCTCTGCTGCTTTGTGTTGTATTGTGCTTGGGAGCTTGAAGAGCTACAGACCGTAGCTACCCGAGCGTGAGAGTTGCAAATGAGTCGAACCCCCCCACGTTGTGCATGGGCCTCCTTTTATAGGGCAAGGGTCACCGACAGTGTCAGCGAGGGAGAGAGGGTAAAAATGTAAAAGAGGTGGTAGTTGGAGCAGTCTTGGGAGCAGTGCAGCTCTGATTAGCTTGAGCAGTGGATTCTACCTACTTTTGACAGAGGGGGACAAGGGCATTAAATGCCCGTCGCCGTCGCCCCAAAAGCTCCCGCCCTTGCGTCTCCGTTTGCCACGGCGATAGAGCCACCACCGTGGAGTGCCACCGCACCCTTCATGCAGCACAGCCATCCGCCACGCGTCTCTGGAGAGGGCTGAAGGCGACGCGTGGGCAGATGACCTGGAGTGCGGGCACGCAGCACAGCTCTCCCCGGCAAGTACCTTGCCGGGGTCTTGATCTTGCCGGGCCCGGGGGCTTGTCGGGCTCTGTAACTTGCCGCTCCCCGGGCCCTCACCGGGACGCGTATAGCGCCAAGGCGTGTCTTCTGTGATGTAGTCTTCTAGCCTCCCCGACGAGCTCCTCTCGCCAGGGCCTTGTGTGGGTGATATAATCTTGAGCCTGGAACGGCCCTCCCGGCAAGCTCTTCTTGCCGGGGTCTTGATCTTCTGTCTAATGCACTTTGTTCTTGGCGGCTTGATACGGAGTGGGAATGGCCTCCGGCAAGCAAATGGTGAATCTGCGCGGGAGCTGCAGCTGCCGTGCACAAGTTGGGGTCTTGAGGTACCCCTACCTTAGTCTACATCAGAGAGCCCCGTGCTGGGCCATACAGTGCGGCGTTGTTGGGCCAGGCCCAAGGCGTCTGCAGGCACACGGAAGCCTGGCGTGCCGAGTCCGCTCTGCCTCTGCCGCCTTCCCGCAACAGCAGCGTCGATTCTTGGCGTCGTGGGATAGGGCGTGCCCACGTCCCTTAATGAGAAAAGCGGGCGCCCCCACTTCCCCATAAAAGCAGAGGAAGCGGCGCGGTTCCCTCCATCGCTTTCATTGCTTCTCCTTCCTCCTCCGAAATCCTCTTTGCGCTCCGCCTCCGCATCTCCTCCGCGCTTCTTGCGTCCATGGCGTCATCAGATTCTTCGTCCCCTCTCTCGCCGCCTTCGCCATGGCCCCAAAGACCAGGAAGGGGAAGGGGGAAGCGGAGAAGACCAAGAAGGAGAAATCCGAGCAGGCGGAAGAACTCGGCCAGATGCGGAGGGAGAGCGTCGTCTTCCTTGTGGCTCGGCGTGCAAGAACTCTGGGGCAAGTATTTCTTGTTACGGGCCAAGAGGACCTCGGCGCATCCTCGGACGAGCTCATCCGGCCACCACCATGGACAACTATCCTGGCGGGTACTATTTCTTCGCAGCTTTCTTCCACTGCGGTCTTTGTCCTCCTTTCTCACGAATTCTTCTGCGACATCATGAACACATCGGCTTCCACCTTCTTGATTTCACCCCAGCGCCATCCTCACAATGGCGGTTTCCTTTACATGTGTGAGAACTTCATAAGGATATACCCAAGCGTAGCTCTATTAGGGCATTTCTTCACTCCGAGAGCGAGCCGGCTCCCCCCTCTCCGGAGGGATTTCTTGGGTTTTCCGTCTGAACTTGAAGAGTCGTGCTTGCGGGGAACTCCGCGTCAAGTGGGAAGAGTGGCGCGCAGATTGGTCTTTGGATCGTCGAAGGCGAGCGCGATCCTTCACCGCGCCGCGCTGGCGCCCATTCTTGGCGAGAGATTGGAGTGAGCTGGATTCGGATGACATTAAGCTCGATGTTGCCCTCATCCGGATCGCCGTCTTCGACAAGCGGGGCTGTCCATTCGGGCGTAGCGCGAGACTTCCTCCGCCGCCGCATCGCCCTCTCCAAGACAGAAAAGGCCGGCACGGGAGTGCGGCGGCGCGGGGATATAATGAGGCTGCGCACCGGGCTGAACTTCAACTTCACGATCTTTGGAGCTGAGGGGATGGTCGGGAGCTCTTCAAATCGACCGGCTCATCGAGTGGTTCGAGCTTCCCGGAGTGGTGCCCCTTTGCAACAACGCAGCTCGGGATCGCCTCGCCATGATGCCCGCGTGTGACTCACACGGCGTGGGCGTTCATGGATTCCGCCCGAGCCATCGGCGTCCTCAACTTCTTCGATACCACGGAGGAGGTGGCGAAGAACAAGGGCAGACCCGGGGCTGACACGGGACACCACGGACCAGGAGCTCGCGTACATCGCTTCTCGGGCGAAGAGGCGCTGCAGCCGCAGCGGCGTGAAAATCGGTTATGCGCGAGGAGGCGGAGGCTGCGGAGAGTCCTATCAAGCGAGGCGGCGGAGATCTGCAGATGCTGCGACTTCCTCCGGCACGCTTGCCGGGTCCCTTCTGAGGCACTCTGGGATCCTGGAATCGCGGCGAGGCGCGGCAAGAGGTGGTGCTGCGGAGGGAGCGAGGCGCCCTTGAGGAGCGGAGGCGTCGGAGGGAGCGGAGCGCCCGGAGGAAAGGGGTCGCAGCGCAGGCGCCGGGCCAGCGAGCCAGCCGGGCGAGGAGGAGGGGAGCGTCGCGATCGCCGAGGGCGCCGGCGGGTCCACGGACCTTCGACGGCAGCGTCTCCTCGTCGTCGGAAACCTCCCGCCTCGGGCGAGCTAAGCGTTCTCCATCAAGCGCCTCCGCAAGGCTGCGGCGAAGCAGTCATAAGCCCGGCAACTACCAGCTCGCCGGGCAGCATAAGCTTCCCGAAGTCGAGCCGCACAAGGCGACCGACGACTGAACATGGCGGAAGCGACCCGCGGGCAGGCCACAGCAAAGGCGACCCGCAGGTCGGCGCCGAGCGGACAGGGGTCCTCTCGGAGCGGGGCGGCGGCTCCGCCCGCTTCTCGGGTCTCGGCCGCCACAGGGGCCGGGTTTCGCAGCCCAGGCCGAGGCGACAAAGCGCCCGAGAGGGCCTTCGCCTCCTGCTCCTCGGCCGGCGCAACCCGGATCTGATATGACTTCTCCGCCTTGGCGAAGACGCGAGGAAGGGCAGGAGTGAGTACCGAAATCTTCATCTTCTTAAATTTCGCCTTGATTATTGTTGAGGCTGATCTTGTTTTGTGCTGATTTCAGGACCTTGGTAGCGGGCGGCGAAGAGAGCCAAAGGTGCCCGTGGTCGAGGTCGCAGACGACTTCGCCCGCCGAGGCGACCGGGGATGCGCCGGATCCAAGCTCGCCGGACCCGAGCGCTGTCCCGAGGAACAGCCCCCAGTGCAGCCCCCAGCGTAAGTCTGGGTCCCGCACCTTCGCTTGCCGGACGCGTCTGAAAGCTTTATCTTGTTCCAATATCTTGATGTGTTTGTCTTGACTTGCGCAGGGATGGAGCCGCAGCGGCATGAGCATCCGGAGGTCGCCCTCGAGGAGCCGGCAGTCCCTCCATCCCCGCCAAGGTCGGACTCCCCGGCAAGGGAGAGCGTCCCGCCAAGGGCGGGTACTCCGCCAAGGGTGGACAGCCCGGCGAGGGCGGCTACTCCGGCAAGGGATGGTTCCCCGGCAAGAGAGCCCGCCGCTGAAGATGTCCGCCAAGGTAAGCTCTGCAACTTTGCCTTCTTGGTGTCGCCTCTTTTTGGATATTTGCTTGAACTGCTTTTGCTCTTTCTTCTTCTTCAAGATCCTCCTCCTCCCCCCGAGCGGATGGAGACGGAGGTTGTCATTGAGGAGGAGGAGGACGTGCAGGGTGGCGGCAACGACGCTCCTGTCATCGAGGACGCGGCGGGAGCCGCCGAGCCACACGCGCCAGAGACTGCCTCGGCTGCAGACGCAGCGGCCGGAGAGGGGGACGGCGACCGCACCACTGGCCCGGAGGCTGCGGGAGCGTCAAGTGCTGCGCCGGTCGCCGACCCCTCCGCCGGAGAAGAACGGCCCGGCTACTACTTGGAAGCCCCCAACGGCGTCTTCATCCAGATGCCGTGGGGTTCCTCGTCATGACTCCCCGGAGGGCGAGGCCTTGACGGGAGATCCTCGCCTCGCATGGGTTTGAAGGTCGTCGAGGGGCCGGTGGGAGCGGCGGGCCCGATGAGGCTGCTTCACCAGCTCTGGCTCTTTACCGGGCAGACAGCGGCTTCGCTTCCGGAGGCCCTTGCCGCCAAGGCCGCCGAGGAGATGGAGAAGCGGCGGAGCTTAGCGCCGCTAATCAGGCTGCTCTCAGCGGTGGCGGAGAAGCGGGAACAGCTTCGCCGGGCAGTATGAAGAGTGGCTGCTGGAGAAGGCCGAGGCGAAGAGCAGCAACGGCTCGCCGGAGTGGAGCTGTCGGCGAGAAGGAGAGCTCAACCAGCGAAAGGTTGACCTTAGCGCCCACGAGAAGACCTTGCCGCCGGGAGCAGGCCCTTGGCGGGAATTGAAGGAGGCGAAAGACGCCGCGGCGGCCGCGGAGACCGCCAAGGAAGATCTTGCCGCCAAGGTCGCGCACCTGGAGGAGCTGCTGAGGGCGAACGCGGAGAAGATCGCGCGCTCCTCACGTAACGCGAGGAGTACGCCCACACCAACTCGAGCTCGGCGCGTCTTTCCGAGAAGGCGGCGAGCTGAAGGCCGCCAGGACTCCGTCGAGGATCTCGGCGAAAGTCTCTGCGCAGGACTCGCTCGATTTGCACGGGGCGGAAACCAAGCTGAAGGAGGAGCTCCTCGAGGCGATCTTTAGTGGTGGCGCCAATAAAGCGGCCGAGGATTTCCGTCGCATCGTCGAGATATGGACCGAGGACTTGGTGTCTTCTGCGTCCGCCATTGACCAGGAGCTGCTTGGCGCTGAAGCTGGAGCATCTCATCTACTCCCGGATCAAACCTCGCTCCACGGCGCCAAGCTCAGCCTCTTCTTGAAGTCGCGCCAGCTCTTGCAAATCTGCGGAAGAAGATCCTGCGCAGCTTCGCCGAGGAGGCGCGCCGGTGTCTTGCTGGAACCATGGGCGCGTCGACGAAGATCGTATACGGAACCCGGCATAAACCTCGCCAACGTCCTTCGCAGCTTGCGGGCCAGCGGACATGGAGGCCCTGAAGGAGCAGGTCGCCCACATCATTGCCAAAGTGAACAAGATCCCGGGATGGAGGCGACCGCGTAGACTAGGCCTCTTTTATCTTTATTTCCTTTTGTTGCTGCAGGTCGCTATGGACTCATTAGTCATCGCGACAAGTTATTCCTTGTAAGATATTACCTTTATTCGATCAGCGGATCGATGTCATCTCCTTGCCTTGATCCTCACCTTCGCGCGTTTTAACTTTATGCTTCTAGGAGTTTTGCGGCAAGGAGCCCTTGCATGAGTGCTTGAGTGTCAAACTCGAAGCAGCACGCTAGCTAAGGTCTTGCCGGCGAGCAACTTTGCCATGGCTTGCATAACGCACCTAGCTTCTTGGCGGGCTCGAAACGAAACAAGGGCGCAATGCTTTGTCGCGGCTCACTTAAATCGTTGAGCACGCTCGAAAACAAGATGAGGGTGCGGCTATCCACGGGTAGGTTCCTCCGAGCACAAGTTTTCCATACGAGGTGTGGTTATTCAAGGAAGGTAACTTAAAAAATTTAGAACTTTGAGCCTTTCTCCGGCAAGCTTCTTTTTCTTGAACAGCACTTGGTTCATCCTCCACTTCCTTCCCCCCCGGCAAACTTGTGCACGAGGAATGTTTCTTTTGCTTAAGAGACAAGGAAAGAGAAGAAGGAAAAAGCATATGGCCTTTCGGCGTGCTATTGCTTGCCGGATATGCGTGTCGTACGAAAGATGCCAAATAACTCATGCAAATAGCAAAGAAGAGCATGGGAAAAAGGCAAATAGCGCAAAACACGGAAACTTTATTGCTGCACGGGGTCTGCGCCCGGCTTTGTACAAAGGGTTACATGCAACGGCGGCAAAGCTTTTGTACAAAAAGTGGTTGCCGGAGCGGATCACGGCAACCGCGCCTTATGGGTAAAACTTGCGAAGATGCTCTATGTTCCAGAGTTACTCACGGTAAGCCTTCTTCGGTCTCGAGGCGGACAGCGCCGAGCCTCGTGACTTGTCTCACCGATAAGGCCTTCCCACCGGCGTCAACTTGTTGGAATTCTTGGCGGACTGAACACGCCGAAGAACAAGGTCGCCTTCCTCGAGACTCTGGCTTTGACCTTGCGGCTATGGTAGCGGCGCAAGGCTTGCTGGTATCGAGCAGCTCGTCTGACAGCACGAGGCGTCCCTCCTCAAGGAGCAATCGTCATCTTGTCGCGATTGCTCTTGCTCAAACTCATCGTGGCGAGCACTCGAGGAGATCCGTATACGAGTTCCGTGGGAGAAGCGCTTCGCTCCATAGACTAGAGCAAAGGGTGTTTGTCCGGTGGCTCGATTTGGTGTCGTTCGATTGACCAAGAGCCGCGGCAGCTCCTCTATCAATTTCTTCCGCACTTGCGCAGCTTGTCGAAAGTTCTTGTCTTGAGTCGCGCAGCACTTCAGCGTGGCCCTTTCGCTTGACCGTTGCTCCTTGGGTGAGCAGCGAAGTTTAAACAGACCTTGGCGCCAAGGTCTTGGGCGTCTTGCATGAAGGTGCGGCTAGTGAATTAATGTACCGTTATCGGTGATGACCTGTTAGGGATCCCAAGCGGCACACAATTGACCAAGAACTTGATTCTTGTTGTCTTGTCACCTTTCTCAGGCTCCACTTCGGCCACTTTGTGAACTTGTCGATTACTACGTACAAGTACTCAAAGCCCCGACAACAGGGGAAGGGCCGAGATATCGAGCCCCAGACCGAGAAGGGCAGGATAAAGGGATTGTTTGGAGAGCTTGAGCTGGTGATGAATTTGCTTTGCATGGGCCACGCTTCACACTTGGTTACTAGTGCGATTGCATCTTGGAGGCTTCTTGCCAAAAGAACCCTTGCCGGAAAGCTTTCCGACAAGTGCCCTTGCGCCAATGTGGTGGCGCATATGCCTCCATGTATTTACGCCGGCAACTTCGCCCATCTTCCTGGAGATGCACTTCAATCGACACCATTGAGCCTTCTTACATGCAGTTCGTTGTCCACGAACTGGTACATACTTGTTGTCTGGTTACCCTTTCTATTTCTTGTGGTCGTCGGAAGTTCTCGGTTTGCAGAAGCAGACGATCTGCTGCGCCCATGCCGGAGCTTGGGGCTCGGCGGCAGGACTAAAGGCATGAGGGCGCTGCGGGAACCTCGGCTTCTCGGCAAGGATCTCTGGCTCTGCCGGGCTGAAGGTCCCGGCAAGCTTGCGGGGCAAGGCTGTCGGGAACACTTGCCCGATCGCACAGATCCGAGGATCTGCAGGAGCAACTGTTCCTCAGCGTTCTGGCTGTTGATCCTGGGGACTTTGGCGGCGGCCTCAGGGAGATCCGCTGGCAAGTAGTCGCCGGAGACCAACTTTCTCTTCTTGGACTGCCCAATTGATGGTGCGACGGAGGGTTGAGTTAGCTTGAGCATGAAGGTCCCTGGTTCCACAGGTAACTTCATCGAAGCGCACTTTGAAAGGCCATCTGCGATTTCATTCTGGGCTCTCGGAATGTGCTCCATCTGCAGACCTTCAAAGCGCTCCTCAAGCTTCCTCACTTCATCTACATAAGCTTCCATCAAAGGGCTTTGATAGCTCTTGTTGACTTGCCGGACCACCAACTGAGAATCTCCCCGCACAATCAACTTCTTGATCCCAAGTTCAGCCGCAATCCTGAGGCCGGCGAGCAAACCTTCATATTCAGCAGTATTGTTTGTCGCTTGCTCTCTTGGGAAGTGCATCTGGATGACATACTTGAGGTGTTCTCCGGTGGGCGCGATGAGTACGACGCCGGCACCGGCGCCTTGCAGCGAGAAAGCACCATCAAAGTACATTACCCATTCACTTGTCGCTTCTTGTACGGGTGTACTCGTTTCTTGAACTTCTTCGTCAGGTGTTGGGGTCCACTCTGCTATGAATTCTGCCAAAGCCCGGCTCTGTATGGTTGAAGTACTTTCAAACTTGAGTCCAAAGCTCGACAGCTCTAGTGCCCACTCAACGATCCTGCCTGTTGCTTCTGGGTTGTGCAATATCCTCTTGTTGAAGCGAGTGACCATCTGTTATCTCGTGTGCTGGAAGTAATGGCGCAGCTTTCTCGAGGCCATGAGAAGGCGAAGCAGCTCTGCACACGAGTATCTTGATCTAGCCCCTCGGAGAGGGAGCTTACAAAATACCGGGCGCTGCACCATCTTTTCCGCACCTCATCATGTTCTGCTGAGAGTTGATCTTGTCGGGGCGAGCTTGTCGGAGCAACCCCGCTTGTCATTTGGACTCGCTTGCCGGGGTGCAGCCTCCTCGTGGGACTCCTCTCCGCTACTAGCGCAGCACTAACCACTTGGTTGGTTGCTGCTAGGTACAACAACAACTTCTCCCGAGGTCTAGGTGCGACAAGTATTGGGGTGGAGGATAGGTATCGTTTCAAATCTTGCGGCGCTGCCTCCGCTTCGAGTCCATTTCATGGGGCCTGCCTTCTTCAAGATTTTGAAGAAAGGTAGGCGGCGCTCTGCAGAACTTTGAAATGAACCTCTCGAGGGCAGCCACACAACCTGCGAGCCTTGACATCCTTGACTCGCTTCGGGCTTCGATCGCTCAATGGCTCTAATCTTGTCGGGGTTGGCTTCGATCCTCTCTGCGACACAAAGAACCGAGAAGCTTGCGGAGGGAACTCCAAAGACGCACTTCTCGGGGTTCAACTTGAGCTGTATCTTGCGAGGTTCTGAAATGTCTCTTCCAAATCTTGAATCAACGTATCCTTGCTCTTGCTCTTCACCACGATATCATCCATGTAGCTTCTACATTTACGTGGATTTGCGGCTCAAAAGCGATATACACTACCCTTGCGAATGTTGATCCTGCATTCTTCAGTCCAAATGGCATGCGTATGAAGCAATAGGTGCCACATGGAGTGATAAATGCAGTCTTCTCTTCATCCTCTTTGGCCATGAAGATCGGTGATAGCTCGAGTATGCATCAAGAAAGCGAGTAGCTCACATCCGGCGGTGGAGTCGACAATCTGGTCGATCGTGGCGGGGAATGGATCCTTGGGACATGCTTTATTCACATCGGTGAAGTCTATACACGATCTCCATTTCCCATTGGCCTTGCGCTTACGGCAATCGGGTTTGCTAACCACGTCGGATGGATCACACCTGACTAGGCCTGCTGCCTCTAGCTTCTTGATCTCTTCGCCGATGAATTCTTGGCGCTCACGGCTTGCTTCCTTACTTTTTGCTTGACGGGGCGCGCATGAGGGCAAGCGGCAAGCTTGTGCTCAATTAACTTCACAGGAACACGGGGATGTCGGATGGTTGCCATGCAAACACATCGACATTCGCCCGCAGAAAGCAACGGCGCTTTCCTATTTGTCAAGCGTGGGCGATGGTGAAGGTACCACCGTCTGCCGTCCTCCTGGCGAGCACCTTCTTGGTATTTGGCGGAGCAGCCATTCCCTTTTATCCTTGCGGTGGAGCTCGGCGGGCGTCCTCGGCAAGCAGCGCAACACTCGAAGGGGTGCTGTTGCGGAGTGGGTCCCGGGCGCTTGTCGGACTTGGTCTTCGTCTTCTTTCCACAGGAGCTTCAGCGGCAAGTGCATCCTTGTCGGCCGCGCTGCCGCATCCCGGTAGATCTTGTCGGTACAGATAAGCGCATCTTTCTTGTCGCTGTGGGCGGTGATGGCGCTTATCGGCCCGGCATCTTGAGCACGTTAAGCGTGGTGGGAAGCTGCCATGAACTTGGCTAGAGCGGGGGCCGAGTATCCCGTTGTATGGCAGCGGAATATCGGCGACGTCGAAAGTGTGGCCTTCGGTCCTGAAGTTGAGCTCCCGCCAAAGGTCACGGCAAGGTGATCTTTCCTTGGGCCTGCTCCTTCCGGGTTGATTCCTTGGAAGGAACCGGTCTCTTGAGCTCGCCATCGGGATTTGGAGTTTCTTGATCACAGCAGAGGAGATCAAGTTCAGCCCGGCCCCGCCGTCAACCAACATCTTGGTGACCTTGAGGTTGCGGATGGTGGGTGAGACCAGCATCGGCAAACACCCGACCGCGGTGGTGCGGTCGGGGTGATCTTCAAGATCAAAAATGATGGGCGTCTTTGGACCATTTGAGAACTGCTTGGCGACTCCATGGGCGGCTCTGCTGCATTCACCTCCGTGCCCTTGCTTTAGTTGGCGGTGGGAGGTGTGTAACGAGGCGCCACCGTCGGCGCTTGGGACCTCCGTGGCCTTACGGAACTCCTGTTCACTGTCATCCTCATCCTCCATGTCCTCGTCGCCGTCTTCTTCATCCTTGTCGCGGCTCCGAGAAGATCGATCACCTTGTCGCCGCTTGGCCTTGCCGGGGGGTCCTCCCCGACCAGTGAACGGCCGCTTCTTGCTCGGTTCTCCTCCGCCACCTTGGGCCCTTTCCTTGTCGCGCCTCTCGTACTCAGCTTTTTTTGCTGCTCGGCGAGATAGTCGACGCGCGTTCTGATTGTAGAGGTCGTGGCCCTTAGTGCGGTGGATTTTGCATCTTGCTTGCGGGGCCGCTACGCTTGTCGGCTGCCGCCACGGGGGCAAGCTCCTTGCCGGAGTTGCCAGCCTGTGTTTGCTTGGCGGGAGCTTCCTTGCCGGGCTTTTCGACGGCAAGCACCTGTTCCTTGTTCTTCTTCTGAAAGTTCTGCCGCCGGCGCTTCTTTGCCGGGGCTGCGTCGTCGGAGTTGCTTCCTCCTGCGCCAGCATCCTCTCCGGGGAGCCTCCTCCCCTCTTCCGCGCGTGCGCATTTATCAGCCAGAGCATAAAGCTCGCTGACATCCCGGATCTTGGTCGCCGCCATCTCTTCACGCATGCGGCGGTTACGCACGTTCGGTGGAACGACCGATAACCGCAGCGGGGTGGACGTCGAGATGTTGTCTTTGCACACGGCTGAAGCGTTGGATGTACTTGCGCAGGATTCTCCTTCCTACAGGCCAAAATGTGGAATCACTCTCTGGCCGTGGGGTTTGTGGCGCCGGTGAAGGCGCCAACAAACTGATGGCAAAGGTCCGCCCAGAAGAAATGGAGCCCTCCGGCAAGTGCATAAGCCAAGAACGAGCGTTCGGCCTAAGCACGAGCGGAAGTAGTTCGCCGAATCTTCTCGTCGCGCCCGCAGCTTGCACGGCGATGGTGTAGACACGAGGAATTCGAGGTGCGTCTTGCCGTCGTACTTCTCCGCACGTCGGGCTTGAAATTCTTCATCTTTGGGCCTTTGGACGCGCCGCAGCTCACGGGTGAACGCAGGGCAGCTCTGCAGCGTCTGACAAGTCGCTGGCTCGCCGGGCGACGTCGTCGGCAGTGCTCCCAGCCCTCTGGTCGATTGTCGCCGAAGTCTCTGGCGGCGCTTCGATCGTGGTTCGAAGCGTCTTCTTATCGCCGCTTCGTCGAGGACCTGGCGTTGATCCCGACGAGCCCGCGGGTCCGACGATGCCGTGGAGCCGTCGTCGGCGTTGTTCCGGCGGGGCGGCGTCTTTCGTTTCCACGGCGAGGGAGTGCACGGTAGTTGCGCCCCCAGCGGTCTTGTCGCCGCAGGCCTTCGTCTTCTCGGCTCGTCGCGGCTGTGAGGCCGCGGGCTGCTGTTGACGGTCGTTGTTGGCGAAGGCGACCAGGCTCGGATGGTAGCCCTCGATCCTCGGCCTTATCCGCGCGGAGAAGTCGAGAGCATTGCGCTCTTGTGGCGCTTCTGCAGAAGTGGAGGGAAGCGGGAGCGGCGGTGCGAGGCGGGGCGCGCTCGGGCTTCTAACAGTGTTAGAAGGAGCAGGTCTGCTCGGCGCCTTCGCTTTGCCGTGTGCGGGCGGGGTTGGAACATCCGCGAGCCTCGGCGCGCCTGCTCCAGCAGCGGATACCACCTCCGTGGTATGGCGCTGCTGGGTCGTCGTGGCGCTGGGATGGGCGTGGATCTACGGAGGCGGCGCGTCATCCGTCTGTCCTCGATCTGGTGGCGCCCGCGAGTGCCCTCGCCGGTGTCCACCCTTCCGCTGGCGTCTCCTCCGCCCACCGTTGGCTCCGGTGGCGGCGGGGAAGACGGAGATGGGTCAGCGACCCTCGAAGCTCTCGTCTTCGGGGCCATGGCGCAGTTGTCGATGAAGTTGCTGATGAAGCTGGAGAGGTTGATGAAGAACGCAGCCGCGTGAACGCCGGATCAGGTCCGCACAACCTCCACGACCCCTACCTGGCGCGCCAAAGATGTCGTGGGACGATGGGGAAACGACACCTATGGGGCCGGGGGAGGCCCCTTCGTGTGTTGATGAGGGCGGAGGATGCATGAGAGCGGATCGAGGCGTCTGTGCTGGGCGAGGACTTTACCCAGCCGGGACGCGATGGTCGCGTAAACCCTCTGCTGCTTTGTGTTGTATTGTGCTTCGGGAGCTTGAAGAGCTACAGCCGTAGCTACCCGAGCGTGAGAGTTGCAAATGAGTCGAACCCCCTCTACGTTGTGCATGGGCCTCCTTTTATAGGGCAAGGGGTCACCGACAGGTGTCAACGTAGGAGAGAGGGGTAAAAATGTAAAAGAGGTGGTAGTTGGAGCAGTCAAGGGAGCAGTGCAGCTCTGATGCTTGAACAATGGATTCTACCTACTTTTGACAGAGGGGGACAAGGGCATTAAATGCCCGTCGCCGTCGCCCCAAAAGCTCCCGCCCTTGCGTCTCCGTTTGCCACGGCGATAGAGCCACCACCGTGGAGTGCCACCGCACCCTTCATGCAGCCTGACCATCCGCCACGCGCGTCTCGGAGAGGGTCAAGGCGACGCGTGGGCAGATGACCTGGAGTGCGGGCACGCAGCACAGCTCTCCCCGGCAAGTACCTTGCCGGGGTCTTGATCTTGCCGGGCCCGGGGGCTTGTCGGGCTCTGTAACTTGCCGCTCCCCGGGCCCTCGCCGGGACGCGTATAGCGCCAAGGCGTGTCTTCTGTGATGTAGTCTTCTAGCCTCCCCGACGAGCTCCTCTCGTCAGGGCCTTGTGTGGGTGATATAATCTTGAGCCTGGAACGGCCCTCCCGGCAAGCTCTTCTTGCCGGGGTCTTGATCTTCTGTCTAATGCACTTTGTTCTTGACTGGCTTGATACGGAGTGGGAATGGCCTCCGGCAAGCAAATGGTGAATCCTGCCGCGGGGAGCTGCAACTGCCCGTGCACAAGTTGGGGTACTGAGGTACCCCTACCTTAGTACACCGACACCAAGTATGATCTACACCGATATGTTCTTCTTCCGGGGCAACTCGGTGACGGTAGCGATCGTGACCCTAACCCATTAATCTTCATATTGATCTTGTGTGATCGTTTGTGTGATTTTTTTTGTTTTCGACTATGTTTTCCAACTGTCTTGGATTAGAGGGTACTCACCATGTGGTCTCTCAGCCAGGAGGCTCGGACCAAGCACCCCCATGGCGGTTCATTAACGGGCCACTTGGAGAGGCCCATCACGCATACAAAGGAGATTTCACAAGACTTGGCGCACAAGACAAGGACTCATGTAAACCTAGGCCTTCGGTGCATTATATAAAGCGAGGCTAGGCAGTCAGTAGATGAAATAATTTTCATTAGAATCTTATACAACGATCTCGTGGTAGATACGTTACTCTGTACTATACCCCATACAAATACAATCAAAAGCGGGATGTAAGGTATTATCTCTTCGAGAGAGAGCCCGAACCTAGGTAAATTCCTATGTACTTGTTACCATCGCTCCAAGATGCCTAGATAAGGACCCCTACCTCAAGATATGTCGAAATTAACTCCGACATATAGGGAAGGGGATCTGGTAGCCTCAAGGAGGAAGAATACCTTTCCTCTCTCAGGTTTAGTGTTTTCTCATAATTTTCAATGCCCTCTCTCAGTGTGGACACAAATACGTTAACACTCACATGGCACGAAGGCCACAACCCACCAACCCCGCGTGTTGTTGGTCCCACATGACAGTCAAACTCGCAACGCACACATGATGTCTACTACACAACCTTCTTCTTGTAGACGTTGTTGGGCCTCCAAGTGCAGACATTTGTAGGAAAGTAGCAAATTTCCCTCAAGTGGATGACCTAAGGTTTATCAATTCGTGGGAGGCGTAGGATGAAGATGGTCTCTCTCAAGCAACCCTGCAACCAAATAACAAAGAGTCTCTTGTGTCCCCAACACACCCAATACAATGGTAAATTGTATAGGTGCACTAGTTCGCCGAAGAGATGGTGATACAAGTGCAATATGGATGGTAGATATAGGTTTTTGTAATCTGAAATTATAAAAACAGCAAGGTAACTAATGATAAAAGTGAGCACAAACGGTATTGCAATGCTAGGAAACAAGGCCTAGGGTTCATACTTTCACCAGTGCAAGTTCTCTCAACAATAATAACATAACTGGATCATGTAACTATCCCTCAACATGCAACAAAGAGTCACTCCAAAGTCACTAATAGAGGAGAACAAACGAAGAGATTATTGTAGGGTACGAAACCACCTCAAAGTTATCCTTTTTGATTGATCTATTCAAGAGTCCGTAGTAAAATAACATGAAGCTATTCTTTCCGTTCGATCTATCATAGAGTTTGTACTAGAATAACACCTTAAGACACAAATCAACCAAAACCCTAATGACACCTAGATACTCCAATGTCACCTCAAGTATCCGTGGGCATGATTATACGATATGCATCACACAATCTCAGATTCATCTGTTCAACCAACACAAAGAACTTCAAAGAGTTCCCCAAAGTTTCTACCGGAGAGTCAAGACGAAAATGTGTGTCAACCCCTATGCATAAGTTCACGAGGTCACGGAACCCGCAAGTTGACCACCAAAACATACATCAAGTAGATCACGTGAATATCCCATTGTCACCACAGATAAGTACATGCAAGACATACATCAAGTGTTATCAAATCCTTAAAGACTCAATCCGATAAGATAACTTCAAAGGGAAAACTCAATCCATTACAAGAGAGTAGAGGGGGAGAAACATCATAAGATCCAACTATAATAGCAAAGCTCGCGATACATCAAGATCGTGCCGAATCAAGAACACGAGAGAGAGAGGGATCAAACACATAGCTACTGGTACATACCCTCAGCCCCGAGGGTGAACTACTCCCTCCTCGTCATGGGAAGCGTCGAGATGATGAAGATGGCCACCGGTGAGGGATCCCCCCTCCGGCAGGGTGCCGAAATAGGGTCCCGATTGGTTTTTGGTGGCTACAGAGGCTTGCGGCGGCGAAACTCCCGATCTAGGTTATTTTCTGGAGGTTTCAGTATTTATAGGAGTTTTTGGCGTTGGGAACAAGTCAGGGAGGTCTCTGGGCTGTCCACGAGACAGGCGCGCCAGGTGGCGCCCCACCCTCGTGGGCCCGGACTCTTCTCGCCCAACTCTTTCCTCCAGGGCTTCTTTTGGTCCATAAAAATCATCAAAAATTGGCACGTCAATTGGACTCCGTTTGGTATTCTTTTTCTGTAAAACTCAAAAACAAGGAGAAAACAGAAACTGGCACTGGGCTCTAGGTTAATAGGTTAGTCCCAAAAATCATATAAAATAGCATATAAATGCATATAAAACATCCTATATGGATAATATAATAGCATGGAACAATCAAAAATTATTGATACGTTGGAGACATTCAACATACACTACTCCACCCGTGTCGTTGGTCCCGTTGACACCTCCTCTTCACTGACGGGTGGGGTCGCCCTATTGGTTGTGACACATGGTCCATCTACAATTCAACAAGTTGTGAGCATGACGCGAGAATTATTTCATTTCTGGTTGCATGTTCTATTTTGAGGCGCCAGGTTGCAACTTCGTAGTTCCGGTACGAGAAAATAATGGCTGCACTCAACTTCGGTGCACCCACATAGTGAACAGTAAATTTTAAAAAAATTCAAAAAATTATCAAACTTCATGTATGTGATTATGAGAAAAAAAATTAGAAGCTTGCAAAGTTTGGTCACCAAAAACATCAAATGATCTCCATACAAAACGAAATACAATGATGCTCTGCTCCCAAGCTATCGTTCACATGTTTTTAGAAAAAAAACTATTTTTGTATGGAGCTCCTCGGATGTCCTTTCACCACCAAATTTTGCAAGCACCTAAAACATTTTGTCATAATCACATCCACAAAGTTTCAAGTTTTTAATCGTGGGTGCACCAGGGGTGCAATGTCCCTGGGTGCACAAAAACCACAATCTTCTGGGACTTACGACGCGCTACTTGAAACACATTTAGTATGTAGCAGGAGAAGCAACCAGGGGACTCTCCTCTAAGAAAGCAACTATTGCAAGAGATGTAGTGTGGTGAAAACATCCGTTAGGTCATCTCCAAGGCAGACCCTCAACCGTGGTATACGTCTGGACCATGCGGTCCAGAGCACGGAAGCCATCCAACGCGGGCATGTATCGGTCCCCCGAGAGGTCCGGACATACCTTTTCCGATAAGCCTGGGGGTCTTTGTGGGAGTCCACATAGCAGACACATAGGACTCCGACAGCCCTAGCCCACACAAAACCCTTCCTGGATCCCATGCCTCCATCCTCTCTATTTCCTCTCCTTCCTTCTTTCTCTCTTGCCCTATGGCCATGAGGTTAAGGTTTCGAGTCCTAGAAACATCCTCTTGCAGAAATGTAGGGAAAGGCTGCGTACAATTGACCTACAGTGGTCGGACCCTTCCTCGGACCTGCTCAAATGGAAGCTATGTGCACCGGGCTGCCCTTCTTTCATTCTTGCCTTCGCTACCGCTCCACCACCCCGGCCACCATGCAACACCCCTTTCGGAACTCTACGTCTCCTCTACCTCTAGTGTTCCAGCCAGGCTCCATCCCACTCCGTTCAACCCATCTCCTCCGACCACCCCGCCAGGTACCATCCGCTACTGCTATACTCACCATGCTCGGCAACTGTTCGATGAATTTTCGGAGCTAAAAAGGTTGTTCCTTCTTCTTTCAAGCAATCGATTCGGATTTGGAGTACATATACAAGCACTATGTTAAGTCATCTGACGGCTCATCCGACAAGGACTACACAGATAAGATGGGGATGATGTAGGCGATCCTTGAAGATGTGGAGTGTGCGAAGGGGCATGTTCTCAATTTCAAGGGATCAACTAAGGGTCATCGAGTTCTCAACCGTAACAAGGTGCGTGGCCATTTGACACTGATGTTTTTGGATGCACAAGATTGTCTTCGATCATTTGTACCATGGCGTCCTACCCTATGATGACTAATTCATCTTGAAGAAGGACGCCGTAGGAGAGATTGGGTTCTCTGGTTACCAGTAGTGCACGGCTACACTCCGGATGCTTGCATATGGCACGACCGCTGATTCGTGGGATGAGTAACTACAGATGTCTGAGAGCACATGCGGAGATGCCATGGTCAGGTTTGCCATGGTGGAGGTGTTTGGACCTCGGTACCTGAGAGAACCAACTGTGGCAGACACCAGAGGCTCTTGGCAATCTTAGAAGTAAGAGGGTGGTCAGGTTTGCTTGGATATCTTAACGACATCCATTGAAATGGAAGAACTGCCCAAAGGCTTTCCAAGGGCAATATCATGGCCATGTTAAGAAGCTCACCATCATTCTTGAAGCAGTTGCATCACATGATCTTTAGATTTGGCACGCTTTCCTTGGCAATGTCCGGGTCTCACAATGACATCAATGTGCTGCAGCGATCACCGTTGTTTGCAAGACTGACTAAAGGAAAAGCTCCTCCTTCCCACTATATTGTCAATGAACATATGTAAAACATGGGCTACTATCTGGTTGATGGTATCTATACTTCCTGGGCTACCTTTGTCAGCACCATCTCAAACTCAGTTGGCCAGAAAAAGTCTCACTTTGCTCGAAGACAAGAAGCCGCTAGAAAGGATGTAGAGAGGACATTTCAAGTTCTGCATGCCTGTTTTGCAGGTTTTCGTGGACCTTGTGGGAGGTAATGACATGTTGTGTCATCATGCACAACATGATAATCGAGGATGATGGTGAGGATGCTGCCGCAACTCTAGAATTTGAAAGCATGGTGATCCTATCGAACTTCTAGACCAGAATAATCCAGTCACGTTTGAAGAGTTTACTTAAATCCATCAACAAATTCGGCATCGACCAACTCACGAGCAGCTGGAGGAAGATCTAACTGAGTATCTGTTAGCGGTTAAAGGACACAACAATATTGGAATGTAATATTTGAACTTTTTTATATTTGAATTACTGTTGCATGCGGCAATTTGAATGTCAGTACTTTATGTATGTGGCTATTTAGTCGTTTGAACTCTATGTATGCGGCAATTTGAACGTGCAGACTTTTAGAAGAAAAAAATTAGGAATGTCAGATCTATGCGGGCAATGTTGGATGGTCACCTTCCGCATGCGTGTCCATGGACTGGTCCCACTGTTCACGGACGGATGCGGAAGAAAATTTACGGGTCGTCATTGAAGATATCCTTAGAGTATCTCTTGCAGACCCTGTATAACACCGACCTGCAAAATGCGTTTACAGTTCGCGAAAAAATGGGGCGACGCAGCCGGCGGCAGAGTCAGACCCCGCAAAACGGACCCGTAAAAAAGATATTCATGGAATATGCTCTTTTATGGGTCGGCTTTGCGGGGTCTGTCGGGCGTCGCCCCCGCCGGCCCGCAAATCAGATATTTACATGTCCATTTCACACATGAAAATACATTGCTTTGCTTTTTTATTTTCTTCGACGGCATTTGGTGTTGGAAATATGCCCTAGAGGCAATAATAAATTAGTTATTATTATATTTCCTTGTTCATGATAATTGTTTATTATCCATGTTATAATTGTATTGATAGGAAACTCAGATACATGTGTGGATACATAGACAACACCATGTCCCTAGTAAGCCTCTATTTGACTAGCTCGTTGTTCAATAGATGGTTATGGTTTCCTGACCATGGACATTGGATGTCATTGATAACGGGATCACATCATTAGGAGAATGATGTGATGGACAAGACCCAATCCTAAGCCTAGCACAAAGATCGTAGTTCGTATGCTAAAGCTTTTCTAATGTCAAGTATCTTTTCCTTAGACCATGAGATTGTGCAACTCCGGATACCGTAGGAATGCTTTGGGTGTACCAAACGCCACAACGAATCGGGTGGCTATAAAGGTGCACTACAGGTATCTCCGAAAGTGTCATTGGGTTGGCACGAATCGAGGATGGGATTTGTCACTCCGTAAACGGAGAGGTATCTCCGCCCACTCGGTAGGACATCATCATAATGTGCACAATGTGACCAAGGGGTTGATCACGGGATGATGTGTTACGGAACGAGTAAAGAGACTTACCAGTAACGAGATTGAACAAGGTATCGGTATACCGACGATCGAATCTCGGGCAAGTACAATACCGTTAGACAAAGGGAATTGTATACGGGATCGATTGAGTCCTTGACATCGTGGTTCATCCGATGAGATCATCGTGGAACATGTGGGAGCCAACATGGGTATCCAGATCCCGCTGTTGGTTATTGACCGGAGAACGTCTCGGTCATGTCTACATGTCTCCCGAACCCGTAGGGTCTACAAACTTAAGGTTCGATGACGCTAGGGTTATAAAGGAAGTTTGTATGTGGTTACCGAATGTTGTTCAGAGTCCCGGATGAGATCCCGGATGTCACTAGGAGTTCCGGAATGGTCCGGAGGTAAAGATTTATATATGGAAAGTTGTTGTTCGGGTTCCGGAAAAAGTTTGGGTTTTTTCGGTATTGTACCGGGAAGCTTCCAGAAGGTTCCGGAGGATTCCGGAGGGGTCCGGAGGTCCGGAAAATGTTCCACCACGTCCAATACAGTAGCATGGGCTGTAGGGGGGCGCCCTAGCCTTAATGGGCCAGGGGCACCAGCCCCCCCCCCCCAAGGCCCATGCGCCTGGGAGAGGGAAAACCCTAAGGGGGAGGGCCTTCACTTGACTTGGGAGGCACTCCTCCCCCCTTGGCCGCCGCCCCCTCCTCAGATTGGATCTGAGGGGGCCGTCCCCCCTCTCCCTTGCCCCTATATATTTGTGGGGGGTGGGAGGGCAGCCAAACCACAAGTTCTGGCGCAGCCCTCCCCCTCTCCCAAGTACTCCTCCTCTCTCGCGGTGCTTGGCGAAGCCCTGCAGGATTGCCACGCTCCTCCACCACCACCACGCCGTTGTGCTGCTGCTGGATGGAGTCTTCCTCAACCTCTCCCTCTCTCCTTGCTGGATCAAGGCGTGGGAGATGTCACCGGGCTGTACGTGTGTTGAACGCGGAGGTGCCGTCCGTTCGGCACTAGGATCTCCGGTGATTTGGATCACGACGAGTACGACTTCTTCAACTCCGTTCTCTTGAACGCTTCCGCTTAGCGATCTACAAGGGTATGTAGATGCACTCTCCTTCCCCTCATTGCTGGTTTCTCCATAGATAGATCTTGGTGACACATAGGAAAATTCTGAATTTCTGCTACGTTCCCCAACAGTGGCATCATGAGCTAGGTCTATTGCGTAGATTCTTTGCACGAGTAGAACACAAAGTAGTTGTGGGCGTTGATTTTGTTCAATATGCTTACCGTTACTAGTCCAATCTTGTTTCGACGGTATTGTGGGATGAAGCGGCCGGACCGACCTTACACGTACACTTACGTGAGACAAGTTCCACCGATTGACATGCACTTGGTGCATAAGGTGGCTAGCGGTGCGATCTCTCCCACTTTAGTCGGAACGGATTCGATGAAAAGGGTCCTTATGAAGGGTAAATAGCAATTGGCATATCACGTTGTGGTTTTGCGTAGGTAAGAAACGTTCTTGCTAGAAACCCATAGCAGCCACGTAAAACATGCAAACAACAATTAGAGGACGTCTAACTTGTTTTTGCAGGGTATGCTATGTGATTTGATATGGCCAAGAAGAATGTGATGAATGATATGTGATGTATGAGATTGATCATGTTCTTGTAATAGGAATCATGACTTGCATGTCGATGAGTATGACAACCGGCAGGAGCCATAGGAGTTGTCTTAATTTATTGTATGACATGCGTGTCATTAAACAACGCCATGTAATTACTTTACTTTATTGCTAACCGGTAGCCATAGTAGTAGAACTAATAGTTGGCGAGACAACTTCATGAAGACACGATGATGGAGATCATGATGATGGAGATCATGGTGTCATGCCGGTGACAATGATGATCATGGAGCCCCGAAGATGGAGATCAAAAGGAGCAAAATGATATTGGCCATATCATGTCACTATTTGATTGCATGTGATGTTTATCATGTTTATGCATCTTGTTTACTTAGAACGACGGTAGTAAATAAGATGATCCCTTACAACAATTTCAAGAAGTGTTCTCCCCTAACTGTGCACCGTTGCTAAAGTTCGTCGTTTCGAAGCACCACGTGATGATCGGGTGTGATAGATCCTTACGTTCACATACAACGGGTGTAAGACAGTTTTACACATGCAAAACACTTAGGGTTAACTTGACGAGCCTAGCATGTACAGACATGGCCTCGGAACACAGAGACCGAAAGGTCGAGCATGAGTCGTATGGAGGATACGATCAACATGAAGATGTTCACCGATGATGACTAGTCCGTCTCACGTGATGATCGGACACGGCCTAGTTGACTCGGATCATGTAATCACTTAGATGACTAGAGGGATGTCTATCTGAGTGGGAGTTCATAAGATGAACTTAATTGTCCTGAACATAGTCAAAAGATCTTTGCAAATTATGTCGTTAGCTCACGCTTTAGTTCCACTGTTTAGATATGTTCCTAGAGAAAATATAGTTGAAAGTTGACAATAGCGATTATGCGGACAGTAGAAAGCTTATGTCCTTAATGCACCGCTCAGTGTGTTGAACCCCAAACATCGTTTGTGGATGTTGCGAACATTAGACATGCACGTTTTGATAACTACGTGATAGTTCAGTTAAACGGTTTAGAGTTGAGGCACCAAAGACGTTTTCGAAACGTCGCGGAACATATGAGATGTTTCGAGGGCTGAAATTGAGATTTCAGGCTCGTGCCCACGTCAAGAGGTATGAGACCTCCGACGATTTTCTTAGCCTGCAAACTAAGGGAGAAAAGCTCAATCGTTGAGCTTGTGCTCAGATTGTCTGATTGCAACAATCACTTGAATCGAGTGGGAGTTGATCATTCAGATGAGATAGTGATGTTTCTCCAAAGTCATTGCCACCAAGCTGCTAGAGCTTCGTGATGAACTATAACATATCTGGGATAGATATGATGATCCTTAAAGTATTCACGATGTTTGACACCGTGAAAGTAGAAATCAAGAAGGAGCATCAATTGTTGATGGTTGGTGAAACCACTAGTTTCAAGAAGGGCAAGGGCAAGAAGGGATACTTCATGAAACGGCAAATCAGCTGCTGCTCTAGTGAAGAAACCCAAGGTTGAACCCAAACCCGAGACTAAGTGCTTCTGTAATAAGGGGAACAACCACTGGAGCAGAATTACCCTAGATACATGGTAGATGAGAAGGCTGGCAAGGTCGATAGAAGTATATTGGATATACATTATGTTAATGTGTACTTTACTAGTACTCCTAGTAGCACTAGGGTATTAAGATACCGGTTCGGTTGCTAAGTGTTAGTAACTCGAAATAAAAGAGCTACGGAATAAACGGAGACTAGCTAAAGGTGAGCTGACGATATGTGTTGGAAGTGATTCCAAGTTTGTTGTGATCAAACATCGCACGCTGCCTCTACCATCAAGATTAGTATTAAACCTGAATAATTGTCATTTGGTGTTTGCGTTGAGCATAGACATGATTGGAATATGTCTATCGCAATACGGTTATTCATTTAAGGAGAATAATGGTTACTCTATTTATTTGAATGATACCTTCAATGGTCTTGCACCTAAAGGAATGGTTTATTGAATCTTGATCGTAGTGATACACATTTTCATGCCAAAAGATATAAGATAGTAATGATAGTACCACTCACTTGTGGCACTGCCATTTAAGTCATATTGGTATAAAACGCATGAAGACGCTCCATGTTGATGGATCTTTGGAGTCATTCGTTTTTGAAAAGATTGAGACATGTGAACCATGTCTATTGGTATATACGCATGAAGAAACTCCATGCAGATGGATCATTTGGACTCACTTGATTTTGAATCACTTGAGATATGCAAATTATACCACATGGGCAAGATGACTGGAAAAGCCTCGTTTTCAGTAAGATGGAACAAGATAGTAACTTGTTGGAAGTAACACATTTTGATGTGTGCAGTCCAATGAGTGCTGAGGCACGCAGTGGATATCGTCATGTTCTTACTTCACGGATCATTTGAGTAGATACTGAGTATATTTACTTGATGAAACGCAGGTCTGAATTATTGAATGGTTCAAGTAATTTCAGAGTGAAGTTGAAGATCGTCGTGACAAGAGGATAAAATGTCTATGATATGATCATAGAGATGAGTATCTGAGTTACGAGCTTTGGCATGCAGTTAAGACATTGTGGAAGTTGTTTCACAATTAATACCGCTCGGAACACCATAGTTTGACGGTGTGTCCGTACATCATAGTTGCACCCTATTGGATATGGTGCGTACCATGATGTCTCTTATCGAATGACCACTATCGTTTATGGGTTAGGCATTAGAGACAACCACATTCACTTTAAGATAGGGCACCACATAATTCCGTTGAGACGACACTGTTTGAACTATGGTTTGGAGAAACCTAAGTTGTCGTTTCTTAAAAGTTTGGGGTTGCGACGCTTATGTGAAAAAGTTTCAGGTTGATAAGCTCGAACCCAAAGCGGATAAAATGCATCTTCATAGGACACCCAAAACAGTTGGGTATACCTCCTAATTCAGATCCGAAAGCAATAGGGATTGTTTCTTGAATCGGGTCCTTTCTCGAGGAAAAGTTTGTCTCGAAAAGTTGAGTGGGAGGATGGTGGAGACTTGATATGGTTATTGAACCGTCACTACAACTAGTGTGTAGCAGGCACGGGAAGTTGTTCTGTGGCACCTACACCAATTGAAGTAGAAGCTTATGATAGTGATCATGAAACTTGGATCAAGTCACTACCATACCTCGAGGGTGACAAGGATGCGTCTTGCTTGAGTGGTACAATAATCTTGTCTTGAAGGTCATGTTGCTAGACAACAATGAACCTATGAGCTATGGAGAAGCAATGGTGGGCCCAAATTCTGACAAATGGTTAGAAGCCATGAAATCCGAGATAGGATCCATGTATCAGAACAAAGCATGGACTTTGGTGGACTTGCCCGATGATCGGCAAGCCATTGAGATAAATGGATCTTCAAGAAGAAGACAGACGTGGATGGTGATGTCACCGTCTATGAAGCTCGACTTGTGGCGAAGAGTTTTTCACAAGTTCAAGGAGTTGACTACGATGAGATTTTCTCATCCGTAGCGATGCTTAAGTCCGTCGGAATCATGTTAGCATTAGCTGCATTTATGAAATCTGGCAGATGGATGTCAAAACGAGTTTCCTTACCAGTCTTCGTAAGGAAAGGTTGTATGTGATACAATCCGAAAGTTTTTGTCGATCCTAAGGATGCTAAAAGGTATGCTGGCTCCAGCGATCCTTCTAAGGACTGGAGTAAGCATCTCGGAGTTGGAATGTACGTTTTGATGAGATGATCAAAGATTTTGGGTTTATACAAAAGTTTATGAGAAACTTGTATTTCCAAAGAAGTGAGTGGGAGCACTATAGAATTTCTGATGAGTATATGTTATTGACATATTGTTGATCAGAAATGATGTAGAATTTCCGAAAGCATATAGGGTTATTTGAAAAGTGTTTTCAATGGAAAACCTGGATTAGGCTACTTGAACAATAAGCATCAAGATCTATAAGATAGATCAAAATGCTTAATAGTACTTTCAAATGAGCACGTATTTTGACATGATCTTGAAGGTGTTCAAGATGGATCACCAAAGAAGGAGTTCTTGCACGAGATGTAAGGTATGAAGTTAAGACTTAAAAGCTCGACCACGACAGAATAGAGAGAAAGGACGAAGGTCGTCCCCTATACTTCAGACGTAGGCTCTATAGTATGCTATGCTGTGTACCGCACCGGAAGTGTGCCTTGCCATGAGTCAGTCAAGGGGTACAAGAATGATCCAGGAATGGATCATTGGAAAGCGGTCAAAATTGTCCTTGGAGTAAATAAGGACATGTTTCTCGATTATGGAGGTGATAAAGAGTTCGGCGTATAGGGTTACGTCGATGCAAGCTTTAACACCTATCCGAGTGATTCTGAGTAGCAAACCGGATACGTATAGTGGAGCAACCATTTGGAATAGCTCCAAGTGGAGCGTGGATGCAGCATTTACAGAATGACCTAGAGATTTGCGAAGTACATACGGATCTGAAAGTTGCAGACCCGTTGACTAAAACCTCTCTCACAAGCAAAACATGATCAAACCCCAGAACTCATTGAGTCTTAATCACATGATGATGTGAACTAGTTTAATGACACTAGTAAACTCTTTCGATGTTGGTCACATGGCGATGTGACATGTGAATGTTAATCACATGACGATGTGAACTAGATATTGACTCTAGTGCAAGTGGGAGACTGTTGGAAATATGCCCTAGAGGCAATAATAAATTAGTTATTATTATATTTCCTTGTTCATGATAATCGTTAATTATCCATGTTATAATTGTATTGATAGGAAACTCAGATACATGTGTGGATACATAGACAACACCATGTCCCTAGTAAGCCTCTAGTTGACTAGCTCGTTGATCAATAGATGGTTATGGTTTCCTGACCATGGACATTGGATGTCATTGATAACGGGATCACATCATTAGGAGAATGATGTGATGGACAAGACCCAATCCTAAGCCTAGCACAAAGATCGTAGTTCGTATGCTAAAGCTTTTCTAATGTCAAGTATCTTTTCCTTAGACCATGAGATTGTGCAACTCCGGATATCGAGGAATGCTTTGGGTGTACCAAACGTCACAACGAATCGGGTGGCTATAAAGGTGCACTACTGGTATCTCCGAAAGTGTCTGTTGGGTTGGTACGAATCGAGATCGATTTGTCACTCCGTAAACGGAGAGGTATCTCTGGGCCCACTCGGTAGGACATCATCATAATGTGCACAATGTGACCAAGGGGTTGATCACGGGATGATGTGTTATGGAACGAGTAAAGAGACTTACCGGTAACGAGATTGAACAAGGTATCGGTATACCGACGATCGAATCTCGGGCAAGTACAATACCGTTAGACAAAGGGAATTGTATACGGGATCGATTGAGTCCTTGACATCGTGGTTCATCCGATGAGATCATCGTGGAACATGTGGGAGCCAACATGGGTATCCAGATCCCGCTGTTGGTTATTGACCGGAGAATGTCTCGTCATGTCTACATGTCTCCCGAACCCGTAGGGTCTACACACTTAAGGTTCGATGACGCTAGGGTTATAAAGAAAGTTTGTATGTGGTTACCGAATGTTGTTCGGAGTCCCGGATGAGATCCCGGACGTCACGAGGAGTTACGGAATGGTCCGGAGGTAAAGATTTATATATGGAAAGTTGTTGTTCGGGTTCCGGAAAAAGTTCGGGTTTTTCGGATTGTACCGGAAGCTTCTAGAAGGTTCCGGAGGATTCGGAGGGGTCCGGAGATCCGGAAATTGTTCCACCACGCCCAATACAAGAGCATGGGCTGTAGGGGCGCCTAGCCTTAATGGGCCAGGGCACCAGCCCCCCAAGGCCATGCGCTGGGAGAGGGAAACCCTAAGGGGAGGGCTCAGACTTGACTTGGGAGGCACTCCTCCCCCTTGGCCGCCGCCCCTCCTCAGATTGATCCGAGGGGCCGCCCCTCTCCTTGCCCCTATATATATGTGGGGGTGGGAGGCAGCCAAACCACAAGTTTCGCGCAGCCCTCCCCTTTCCCAAGTACTCCTCTCTCTCGCGGTGCTTGGCGGCCTCAGAGGATTGCCACGCCTCCACTACCACCACGCCGTTGTGCTGCTGCTGGACGGAGTCTTCTCAACCTCTCCCTCTCTCCTTGCTGGATCAAGGCGTGGGAGACGCCACCGGCTGTACGTGTGTTGAACGCGGAGGTGCCGTCCGCTCGCACTAGGATCTCCGTGATTTGGATCACGACAGCACGACTCCTTCAACTCCGTTCTCTTGAACGCTTCCGCTTAGCGATCTACAAGGGTATGTAGATGCACTCTCCTTCCCCTCGTTGCTGGTTTCTCCATAGATAGATCTTGGTGACACGTAGGAAAATTTTGAATTTCTGCTACGTTCCCCAATATTTGGTGCATAGTAACTTACCAAATCTTTACGAGAATAGTGAGACCAAAGAAAACAAGAACCACAATTATGCATTTTAGAAGATATCCAAGTTTCATAACTGCTCCCACTAGTTGGAGCAATATCTTCTCAATGCATTCGTTGTTGATCTGTGGATTCCTGATCTTGCATTTTTCATTCTCTTCTTTGGTTCTAAAAAAAGTAGATGTTGCTTCCCCTCTACTTGCGCATGCAGCCGCATCATTAGCCTCAGTTCTTCCAAGGAGTGCACGAACTGTCCGCGTGCAGTCGTCACACTGTATGAGCGGCATCGGCGAGCCGGCGAGCCGCTGCGTGAGCGCCGAGCCCGGCGGACAGCCGGCCGAATCCTTGCCGGCAAACCAACAACGGCGGCTACTGTACGAAGCCGTACTTGCATGCGGCGCTGGGGCTTTTCCGGGGCTGCGCGGGGTGCTCCCCGACAAATCCATGGCTTGGCGCAGCCACCGGTGGCCGGAAACGCCAAATCCAGCTGCCGCGTCCAATAGCTGCCAATCTGCAAATTTCCGGCCCGCCGACGCAGGAGGAAGTGGCGGAGGGCAAGCTCGGGCGCGTGGCGGCCGTCCGGCATGATCCCGCCGGCTAGTGTGGTCGGAATCGTAGGCGGCGGGAGGAGGACAATGACGTGGGGGCGAACAGGAAAGGGGCGGCGGTGGGTGGGGACAAGCACGGGCTGAAATGCCCCCACCCCCCCCCCCCCACCCCTCACCACCAACCGCTCCCGCTATATACAAGCCGCCGACGGGCCGAGGGGGAACCCGTGTTTTCGTGGGTTGGGGCGGGAATTATGCCGCGCCCCGCAAAAAAAATTACGGGCCGAACGCGTTTGCGGGTTCAGGCAGGATTTTCCTCACGGAGCCGTGTTTTGACGGTTACTTTACGAGTCGCGGCGTTTTAGGGGGGTCTGCTAGAGATAATGCAATTACAACCATGTCCACGATGCACAGGCGCAGCCGTAGAGAACTTCCGCATGGTGCAAGCTTTGTTCAGAACCCGTCCGTACGATTCATAGTAAGTTGCCTGGGTAGAAGTTCAAGATACCGGCCCAACGCGAGTATCCGTGCGTGAGCCGAGAACGAGCGAGCGACGACGCCCCGTCGCCCTCCCGGCCACTGCTCCGGCGTCGCGTCGCAGACGAGACATTTGGGTGGAGGCAGGTCGGCCAACGGCGAGACCAAGATATATCCAATTTTTTTGTGTGCAAGATATAGTTATATCTAATATGTGAACGCCGTTCGCCGTGTCGCATGAATATCTGCACGATCCGAGTGTGTGTGCGGTCACTCTGTGCGTTCGGTTTATTCGGTTTGCATGATTCGGTTTATACGGTTTTCCGGTTTGTACGGTATTAATACTTCGGTTTATACGGTATGATATTAAAATACGGTTCGGTTTCGGTATATACCAAATTATTTCGGTATGGTTTCGGTATATACCATAATAACCAAAGTTGACGCGAATTTGAAAATGATATACTATATTTTACAAACTTATAAATTTAAACACATACTTTTTAAATACAAACAGTATATAACTTTATATAAGTATATATGCATGCCCCAATTCATGCCTTGAAAGGTTATGGACGACGTGGTTAGCATTTTTGCAAGAGAAAAATTACTACGTTACAAGAAAAAATGGGTGTTCTTTGCAGGAAATTTTACTCTTATACAAGAAAAATGACTACTTGTATCGTTGTTTGCCTCAGGATATATATATTTTTTTATTTCGGTTTATTCGGTTAACCATTCGGTTTTTCGGTATATACCATAAAAACCAAAATTCAAAACGGTATGAAAAGTTCATACCATATCGAAACCAGAAACCATAAAAATCGTGAATTCGGTTCGGTTCGGTTTATTTTCGGTATGGTTTTTCGGTTCGGTTTTAAAATGCACAGAGTGAGTGTGCGGGTCAGGAGCCGCTAGGCCTCGCTGTCACGGGCGAGCCGCGCCTCGGTCGCTAGACTAGCTCCCTCGCTCTCCGTTACTTAAAACAAATTTTATATGCGGGGTAAAAAGAAGGAGAAGAGAGGAAACCATTGGAGGCGCCCAGATTGCAGATGCAGTCGTCAATCTATCCCTCTCGAGGAACATACGCTAGGGTTTGTAGCACCACCAGTGTCCAATGTCTCATCGAGCACATTCATACGCGGAAAGCCGTCAGCCGTCCAAAGCCCCACCGCAGATTCAGGAGTTCCGATCTGGCGGCCTCCGTCGTCTCACTCTCACGTCACATGCTAGCTAGCTCCCAGTGTTACTGCAGCCACGTGGGCTCCGTTTCAGTTTAGTCGCGATCCTGTTGCGCAATGCAGCAGGCACGTCTTTCGTACTATTACTACATGAATTCTTGGTCTTGGAGCCTCCTGATCCTAGGTGGATGGATCTTGCTAGTAGCTGCTAAGATCATCTACAGCCGTACTAGGTAAATCCGAGCCTTCAAATGCCATGTAAAGAAAAAAATCACGTACCATGTAGATCAAATACCCTGTGGGAGATGTCCATTATTTCCGTGCTCGGCTCCGGGTACCTGGGCGGCAACCACAGCTCCGGCTCCTGCGGCTCCTCCGAGTCGGCCTCCACATCCATCTTCACTTTGCTCTCATCGAAGAGCGTGTCGATTGCCGCCTGTTCGTGCCGGATGAACCGCCGGTTGGCCTGCACATATGTCTTATCCTGGATGGACTCCAAGATGGCCTACTGCTCTGCCATCTCGTCCACTTGGGCGACGGTGAACTCCGCCACCGCGTCCTCCGTGTTGAAGCCGGAGCTGGTGCCAGCTCCTGCTCTGCCTCGTCCTCCTCCGGATCCGTCACCTCCATCGGAGCCGACTGCTCCCCCTCTGGCGCCGGCGAGTCTGGAGGCAGCCCGGCAGCGATGCGGGCGACGCGCACGGCGTGCCTCGCCCGGATCTCCTTCCCGATCTGATACCGGTGCTCCAACGTGAGCATAGCGTAAGTGGTTATTTTCTGCTGGACCATGACGAAGCTGGAGAGCGTGGGAAGAGCGGCGACGCGGGGGAGAGGGGGTGGATGGGCTCGGGGTGATGGCGCGAAGAGGGGGGAGGTGGATGGGCCAGGGCTGGGGGACGTCAGCAGGCTTAAATAGCCGAATTTGGCCTCGGGCGGCAAGCCAGAGCGACGCCACGCGGCGTTTAGGGTAGACGTCCGTCAGACCGCCGGGTTTCCGAGCAATCCCGCGTGGGACCCCATCGTCAGTCCGACGTGGCGGATGCGCCCGGACACCCCATAACCACCCATATTTAGGTTGAATATGAGGGGTGCCGGTCAGCCCCGGATGTTTCAGGCGCCCGTTTGGGTCCAATTTTTATGACTTGTGAGTGACCGGCCCGTCCGTCCAGATGTTTGAGGCCGGTTTGAGGTGCCCGATGATGCTCTAACTCGACAACCTACCGAGCAAGCAAGAGAGGACGCCATGCTTTTATTTTGCTACTTCAAGTAGAAAGGGTGAACTAACTTTTAGTGTCACTTTGACGTACTCTCTCCCTGATCCAAAGTGAGTATCGTGGTTTTAGTTGTAAGGACTTCTAGTGTTCGACGGTTTGTACATATATGGGGGAGCAAAGGCATAACGCGGGATCGCTGACAGTACATGTAGATTTCCATATCTTGCAACTTTTAGCTGATCAGTGTGTCCTCACTTCCCCCGTGTCATGTCTGATTGATGCGCCGTCGATTAGTTAGCATCCTCTCTTGCCCGATCCATAGGCAACAGCACCATAAACACCTACTAATAGACATGGAAATAATTCAGAGCTGTCTAATCTTCAAGACTTGAACCGTGTCGACACTTCAGAGTTAACTGAACTGGATCCCGTTGGATCGTCCTAGAGCTCTATGGTGATAAGACGTACCCTTCTTTACAACTGCCATCAGTCTCGCTCGATCGGACGGCTTGGCTTTCTTCTCTTCTGAAGACGCGTTCGTGGACATGATTTGTTGCCAAATCATCGGTCCATCGATCAGGCCAACACTTGCGTCTGGAATTCTGAAATGATGGAGTGAAACTATCTGTGGTCTCTCACCATGCAAGTCCATTAAAAAAAAGTGTGTGGAAATAGGAAACTGGATTTGAAAGCAACTTCGATTATGAACACTGCTCACGATTGAAAGCCAAGATTGCTGACTTCAGTAAACAAGACGTTGTATCCATATTTTTTGAAACAAACAATTCACACGATGATTTGGGTTCTACAAACAACTTCACCCAAAAAACAAAAACAAAAAAGGTTTACGAAAGCAACTACTAATTCCCAGCATTTCGGCTCGTAGCCTCAAGAACTAGGAGAAATCCTAGCTCTGGGCTACCGAAGCGGGTGACAGTTTTTAGTCGTCGCCTTGAAGTCAATGTGTTAAATTTAGAATGATTGCCTCTTGTCGTCAAGGCGGTGGATGTCGGGGTGGCAGCATGGGTCCAGGGACGGACCCAAAAAATGACGATGTGTGTGTGTGTGTGGGGGGGGTTGCTTGAACCAGAAGCTTCGTGCGAAACCATAGAAAATAACATAGTAAATTCCGACGGTCTAAACAATCAAATTGTGAACACTACTCTGCAACATGAATAAAAAATATATATTAATTTTAATTTGGCTCAATGACTATCGTGTTTGATGGTCTCAACAATCTTAACAGATAAACTTTGTTCAATTGATTTGAAAAAGGTTCTTAATTAATCTCTTCCTCTTCTACATAAATATAATTGGACAATCCATTATTTGTCAATCAATTTCTTATTGATGTACTCTCTTCGTTCCAAAATAAATGACCCAACTTTGTATTAAGTTAGTACAAAATTAGGTCATCTATTTTGGAATGGAGGGAGTAGCTTATAGTTCAATTTTTTTACTTAGTTCCACAATTTTAGGGCACACAATCAAACAAACTAAAGATTAAGAGAAGAATTTAGGAATCAAGACTAACCGTGTTTATGCCTCTTGAGACTTTGATGCTTGATGAAATCATCTTCCCGTATTCTAATAAGGTTGGCCGGCAGCGGCTAGGCATATACGCTGCAATTCAGCATCCGCAAGCGCCGAGTGGATGAATCCAAGGCGAGAGGGGGGAGACAAGAGATGCAACAGGGCCATACATATTCTAGTAGTTCAGCATCAACCTTGTCTGACATATACCTTACACCAAGTATATTCTGGATATTGGTTAGATTCAATTTGATTTGAGTAAGAGTAGGGGGAGACAAAGAAGGTTTTGATTTAGTTGAAGCTTTTGTAAGGTTTGATTTTATTTGGGTAGGGGTAGGGGAAGGCAAGGAAATTTTGATTTAGTTGAGACGTAATGCATGCCGAGCATTTCTTCATCAACCTTTCAGTTGGCTTTGTAGACGGGACGATATTTTTTTTTTCATTGGTTGTTCTGTCAATCATGGTGTGTCTGATTTGCTGTTGATAACTTCAGCATACTATACTACTGGTCTATGACTTAAGTTATTGTTCAGGTCATGACCATGGGCCGCATGGATCCAGCGAACACTGCAATTGATGTAAACATAGATGTAACTACTTTTGATGATTGCTTCATAATTACTCCCTCCAATCTTTTTATATGACGTTTTGGACAGGTGCCATTGAACTGTTTTATGCTCTGTCTAAATTATTTAAATGTCTTATAAAAGGGAACATAGGGAGTTCAAAAGACTATTGATCATATTTTAGATCAATTACATTGCTTTCTGAAAGAACCTAACACTAGCTAGCCATGTATGGAAAGATGCTAAAAGTAGCACATTACATCTTTGTGAAATTTTTGCTATGACGTAAGATGCCACATAGTGCACATTTTTGTTAATGCCTAAATTGTCATATTGATCTCTTGCATATTAATATGTTGTTCTACAAAGTGAACATTGCTATATTTGTGAACATGCTGACATAAGCCACTGTGTATTAATGAAATATTAGTATATGTAGTTATTTATGACTTGTAAGCATACCATCAATTTTCCTTTTATATTTTCACAGTTCATTTAGTGCTTTGCAAGAAGACCTGAAAAGCTGGCCGTTTTTCCATTTCAAAAGGCCACTGCTAAGCCATAGCTTAAAATGAAACATGGCGTTCTTTTACATTGTCCTCTCGTAAACTATAAACTTGGACCAACTTGAAGATAATTTGCCAAGATATACAAATTGAAAGTTGGTATGGAATTGTACTTCGATATTAGCACATATGGTCCTCAAATCAAAGTGGATTTTACCAATGTTTCAATCGTGCATCCTTATAAGTGTTCTTAAACATACACATCTTACTTATGTAGACTTGCATTTACTTATTGTCTTAAAATAATCTTGCATATGAATATCTACATGTTATGAATCTTGTTTATGTATATCTTCCCAGCTTACTGTGCTATGTCAGAAGAAACACAAGATATATTAGACAACATGAAACGTACTGATGTAGCCACATGTACGTCGAAAGAGAGGTGGTTTTTATCATCAGTTTTGTATGAACTTGTTTGTGGCAAATAAGCACGTACCCCAAGTTCTGCATTGTACAAACTATTGATGCACACTCTGGCCAAGACCAACATTACACTGGTGGAAAAACAGGCTTTCCGTCCAGCCCCATAAGTCATGGCTGTAGGAACGCGACCAATGGGACCTTTAGTCATGATTCGAGGTGAACCGCGACCAAAGGCCTGGGCCAGGCGCTCGGTGGCCAGTGGTGACGTGAGGGCTTTAGTCGCGGTTGGCCAGACAACCGCGACTAAAGGCCTTCGGCACCTTTAGTCACGGTTTGCCGTGCCAACCGCAACTAAAGCCCTCCCTATATATACCCATCCAGCAGCCAACACTTAGCCATTTGGAGCCATTCTCTTCACAAGTGGGTGTAGGTTTGCTTTTGGTTCCTCTTATGCACATAAGGTGTTTGATGAAATGCCCCAAGAGCATGAAACAAACATGACATGAAGTGTTGGAGCCACACTCTTCGATCGCGGTTAGCAACTTGATGAACCTTTGATGTGTCAATATGCATGTGTGTAGTTCATAACAAATGCATGATGGTTAATTATATATTTTATATTATAATAATGCGATGAATCGGCAATGGATGTACTGTAACCGACTCTCCGTGAGTTCACTACGGGTTTGAAAGATTTCCTCGTAGTGGCTAATGCACGAACAAGCGGGGGGTTTGTTATCCGTCCATGTGTTATCTGTAAGAATGAGAAGGGTTACTCTTCCTCAAGAGTTGTTCACATGCATCGCTTGAAGGGTTTCATGCCAAGCTATAATTGTTGGACCAAGCATGGAGAAAGAGGGTTATAATGGAAGAAGATGAAGAAGAGGATGATTTCATCGATGAAAGCTATCTTGCTCATTTCGGTGATACTTTCATGGAGGATGTGAAGGTGAAGGGAAGGTGAAGAAGAGGCACGTGATGATCCCGCTGATGATCTTGGTCGGACCATTGCCGATGCACGGAGACGCTGGCTAAACCGAAAAGGAGAGGGAGAATTTGGATCGCATGTTAGAGGATCACAGAAAGGCGCTGTACCCGGATGCGATGATGGTCTGAAAAAGCTGGGCTGCTAATCGGATTTGCTGAAATGGAAGGCGAGGCAGGTGTAGCTGACTCGGCATTTGAAAACTTGCTGAAAATGTTGAAGAATATGTTTCCAAAGGATAACGAGTTGCCCGCTTGAGACGTCTGAAGCAAAGAAGGTTATCGCCCTCTAGGTTTAGAGGTTACAAGATACATGCATGCATCAACGATCGCATCCTCTACCGCGGTGAATACGAGAATTTGAATGAATGCCCGGTATGCACCTTGCATTGCGTTATAAGATCGAGGCGATGGCCCGGTGACGATGTTGAGGGCCGAAACCCGTGAAGAGGGTTCCCGCCAAGGTGATGTGGTATGCTCCTATAATACCACGGTTGAAACGCTTGTTCATGAACAAAGAGCATGCCAAGTTGTTGCGATGGCACAAAGAGGACCGTAAGTCGGACGGGAGTTGAGACACACCGCAGATGGAACGCAATGGAGAAAGATCGACGAGATGGTTCAAAGATTTTGCAGGTGACGCAAGGAACATAAGATTTGCTCTAAGCACGGATGGCATGAATCCTTTTGGCGGCGAGCTCCAGCCATAGCACTGCCCGTGACTCTATGCATCTACAACCTTCCTCCTTGGTTGTGCATGAAGCGGAAGTTCATTATGATGCCGTGCTCATCCAAGGTCCGAAGCAACCCGCAACGACATCGATGTGTACCTAAGGCCATTAGTTGATGAACTTTTACAGCTGTGGGGTGGTGTCCGTGTGTGGGATGAGCACAAACAAGAGGAATTTGACCTCACGAGCGTTGCTTTTCGTAACCATCAACGATTGGCCTGCTCTTAGTAACCTTTCGGATGTCAAATAAGGGATACAATGCATGCACGCACCGCTACATGAGACCGAAAGTGTACATTTGCCAAATTGTAAGAAGAACGTGTACCTTGGGCATCGCCGATTTCTTCCGAAAATTCATCCAAGAAGAAAGAAAGGCAAGCATTACAACGGCAAGGCAGATCACCGGCGAAGCTGCGGAACGACCGGTGCCGAGGTATTTGATATGGTCAAGGATTTGAAAGTCATCTTTGGAAAGGTCCCGCGGACAATCAGTTCGAAGGGAGCCGACGGGCACGCAGCCATGTGGAAGAAGAAATCTATATTCGGGAGCTAGAATATTGGAAAGTCCTAGATGTCCGCTCTGCAATCGACGTGATGCACGTTACGAAGAATATTTGCGTGAACCTCCTAAGCTTCTTGGGCGTGTATGGGAAGACAAATGATACAAAGGAAGCACGGCAGACCAACAACGTTTGAAAGACCACGATGACCGGCATCCGGAATGGTTTCAAGGTCGTGCCAGCTACGCTCGACCAAAGAAGAGAAGGTCATCTTTTTGAATGCCCGAGCAGTATGAAGGTCCCGTCTGGATTCTCGCCCAATATAAAGGGAATAATAAACATGGCGGAGAAAAGTTCCAAAACTCAAGTCTCACGATCGCCACGTGATTATGACGCAATTGCTTCCGATTGCTTTGAGGGGCTCTCGCCGAAAATGTTCGAGTAGCCATTGTGAAGCTATGTGCATTCCTCAATGCAATCTCTCGAAGGTAATCAATCCGGAAGTTCTACCACGGTTCTGAACGATGTGATCCAATGTCTTGTCGGTTTCGAGTTGGTGTTCCGCCATCCTTCTTCAATATTATGACGCACCTCCTGGTTCACCTAGTCGAAGAGATTTCCGTTCTCGGTCCTGTATTTCTACACAATATGTTCCCTTCGAGAGGTTCATGGGAGTATTAAAGAAATATGTTCAGAACCGTGCTAGGCGAAGGAAGCATCGCCAAGGGCTATGGAAATGAGGAGGTAATTGAGTTTTGTGTTGACTTTGTTCGACCTTAAGCCGATTGGTCTTCCTCGATCGCTGCACGAGGGGAGACTAAGTGGAAAAGGCACGATCGGAAGAAAATCAACGATATGTATGGACGGCCATTCTCGATCAAGCACACCACATCAGATCGACCAATTCCAGCTTGGTGGCTCCGCACTTTGAGAAACACAAGAATATTTTACGCCGGACAACCCGGGAAGCTGAATCTGGATTAGGAAGGCCCACATGGAGACTTTCGCAGTTGGTTGAGAAAACATTTAATGAATGACAATGATGTTGTAGATCATTTGTACATGTTGGCCAAGACACCATCTTCGACTATAACGACTTTCCAAGGGTACGAGATAAATGGGAATACATTTTACACGATCGCCCAAGATAAAAAGAGCACCAACCAAAACAGTGGTGTCCGCTTTGATGCAAGAACCGAGAATGGGCAAAAGATCACATATTATGGTTACATAGAGGAGATATGGGAACTTGACTATGGACCCTCCTTTAAGGTCCCTTTGTTCCGTGCAAATGGTTCAAGCTAACAGGAGGTGGGGTAAAGGTGGACCAGCAATACGGAATGACAATGGTGGATTTCAACAATCTTGGTTACCTTGACGAACCATTCGTCCTAGCGAAAGATGTCGCTCGGGTTTTCTATGTGAAGGACATGAGTAGCAAACCGAGGAAACGGAAAGATAAGAAAACGATCAAGACATCATGCGATGATTCAAAGCGCCACATTGTTCTTTCGGGAAAAGAAACATCGTGGGAGTGGAGGACAAGATGACATGTCAAGATTATAATATGTTTGCTGAAATTCCGCCCTTCAAAGTGAACACCGACCCAAGCATTAAGTTAAATGATGAGGATGCTCCATGGATACGCACAATCGTAAGCAAGCGAGGGACACAAGGGAAGAATTGATGTGTAATAATTTATTGTACCAAACTTTGTATTTGGTCGATGAACTGAATGATGTATCAAACCTTTTGTAAAACCTTCAAGGGATTAGTTTTATTTTTCTGATTTTTTGATATATAATTGTATTTTTAAGATTTTAAAATGAATTAGTTTTATTTTTCGATTTTAAAAGGAAAAAGGAAGAAGAAGAAAGAAGGAAAAGGAAAAAAACAGAAGAAAAATACAGAAGAAAAAGGAAAAGCAGAAGAAAAAACAAAAGTAAGAAAAAGGAAAAGCAGAAGAAAAAACAAATGAAGAAAAACATAAGAAAAAAACAAAGCAGAAGAAAAGCAGAAGAAAAAAGGAAAAGGAAGAAAGGAAGAAAAAAAGAAGAAAAACAAGAAAAGGAAGAAACAAAAGAGAAGAAAAAAAAGAAAAAAGGAAGAAAAAAACAGAAGAAAAACAAGAATTTAAAATGAATTAGTTTTATTTTCTGATTTTTTGATATATAATTGTATTTTTAAGATTTTAATAACATAAATAAATAAGTAATTAGAAACTTTAATAGCAAAAATAATTATCATAAAGTAAAATAAATAAGTAATTAGAAACAAAATAAAATAAAATAAATAAGTTTTTGTTGTAAGTAGAAACAAAACAAAAAGCAGGTACCCTTTAGTCGGTTGTTGTCCCCAACCGCGACTAAAGGGTCTTTCTGCGCGGGAACGAAAGCGGCAAAACCCTTTAGTCGCGGTTGGGGAGGCGGACCGCGACTAAAGGGTACCTTTAGTCGCGGTTCTCGTCGCCAACCGCGACTAAAGGGGGGCTATAAATACAAGCCCTCGACGCCGCCCGCCGTTTCTCGCTGTTAAATCTCTGCGCGCCCTCGGCGACGCCGCCCGTCGCCTCGCCCTCGGCGCCGCCGCCGTCGCCCTCGCCCTCGCGCAGCAAGGCCGCCGGCCGGCCTCGATCTGCCGCCTCGCTCGCCCAGAACCCCTCCGCTTCTCTCCGAAAGCACCGCCGCCGCCGCCTCCGTTCGGCCGCCTCCGTTCCGCCACGCCGCGTCGCCCGCTCCATCGCCCCAGACTCGGCCGGCCTCGACCGCCACGCCCTGTCGCCCGCTCCAGCCATGGCCGCCGGCGATGAGCCACGCGCCGACGCCTTCGCCTCGTCATGGCGGTGCCTGTCGGGCGGTGGCGCCGACGCCCGGCCCCGCCGCCCGGCGCCCGCTAACCCGCTTGCGTTTGGCCCTCTAGGCCACCGCCAAACGGGCCCACTACCCAGATCAAAAAAAGAGGAGACAAAAAATATTTAAAATATTAATTAATTAATTAATTAATTAACTTAATTAAATTAACATTAACCTAATTAATCATTAATTAAACTAATTAACTTGGTTAGTTAGTTAGCTGTGAATGACATGTGGGACCCTCTTGGTCATTGACTAGTCAAAGCCCACAGTTGGCCGATGACGTCATCTTGACATCATATTTGCAATTTCAATTTAATTAATTACATTAATTCTAAAATGTCCTAAAACTTTAAAAATTAGTATAAAATAACTCAGAACTTTCGGATGAAAATACTTTGTACATGAAAGTTGCTCGTAGCAGCGAGAGACGAATCCGGATCACGCAGCCTGCTCGACCGCCACACCTCCCTAGCATAGCAAACCTGCAACTTTCCCCTCCGGATCACTGTCAAAACGCTAAACACCGGGATACTTTCCGGATGTTTCCCCTTCGTCGGTACCACCTCTCGCCGCGTTAGGGCACACCTAGCACCGCGTATTGTCATGTTATGCTTTGTGATGCTTATAAAGTGAAAAACAAAAACAATGTAAAACCGCCAAAGAAAAACAAAAAATAAAATGGAGGGGCGGCGGGGCGGCGAGGGGCGGCGATGCGCGGTGTTTTTTGGGATCGAGAGGCGGCGAGGTTATACATGTGTGTTGTCCTCGCCTCCCTCTCCGTGACGCCGCCCTCTGCCGCCTGCCTCGCGCTCTACCGCGACACCCTCTCCCACCCCTTCTCGCCTCCTTTTGCCACCGCCCTTTCGCCACCGCCACCGCCACCCCCCTTCTTCACTTAATTAATTTGTTTTTACTACATGTTTTCAGGATGACATAATGGCGGACGATAGAGCTGACCCGATTATGGACAACTATGATCCGGACGGTGAAGCACATATGTTCGGCATCATAAACGGCAATATTCAATATGTGCCGACCGGAGAAGAAGAAGATGATATCTCTTCTTATCGAACCTTGACGGTGAAGATGAAGGCGCCGTCAAGAAGATGATGTCAAGAAACGCCGATAAACGACGATCTTCAAATGGAAGTAGCAACCACCTCCGCGCCGAGGTATATATATACATTGAGCCTCCGTGATACAAACTAACTGATTTGTATAAATATGTGTACTAACGCGCGACTCTCTTTCTTATTTTAGCCCTCGGCGGATCGTCGAAACAATCGAGTACGTCGTCAAAGCGTGACGCAACCAAGACGATGAAACAAGGAGAAACATGCACCATCGCGGTTGTCGACAAGGTAACCGGCAAGTCACTGGAGCCCCGCAAGAACGCCACCAAGTTTGTCACCAATGCGGAGCCATTGTTAGAGACAACGCCTCGATCACCGCCCGAGAGTGGAATGAGCCAAAGAAGGCACGAATTGATGGTTTCACTTTTGTCGATAAGAGAACAAAAAAAGATTGCTTCAAGAAGCTTATGGAACATTTCGTTCTACCTCCGGAATACAACAAATTCGATGAGGAGGGTAACAAGATTGAGGAAAACAAGGAGAGGAGGAGGCTAGTCAAACAGTTCGCTCTTCATAAGATGGCCGACGCATTCCGGAAATTCAAGCAAAATCTAGCCCGTGACTTTGTCAAGCAGAACAAGACTCCGGATTTCAAAGGACAATATGAGAAACTGAAACATGATTGGCCGAATTTGTGAAGCAAAAGAAATCGGAGCAGTTCATTCAAATATCGAAAAAAATAAGGAAAATGCGGCTAAGAAGGAGTACAATCATGTTATGGGGCCGGAGGGTATCGCATTTGGGTGCCTAGGTTGGAGAAGATGGAGAACGAGCTGAGGGCGCGAGGAATCCGTCCAGTGCACGGAGGATGGGACCCAAGGGCCAAAAGCTGGTGGTACGGGCATGGGGAACGCCGAACCCGGAGACAGGGGAGTGTGTTTACCAGGCAAATTAATTAAACCCACCCAAGCCCTTATTGACGCAATGAAGGATGCTCAACAGGGAAGATCAAGTTCAACAGAGAGAACGACGCTACCGACAAAAGCCCTCGGGAATCCTGAACACGGAGGACGTGTACGAGGCATGGGGCACATTCCGTGGAAAATAGGGTTCCCCGAGCGATGACCCGTCTGATTCTGAAGCCGTAAGAGAAAGATGGATCGGAAGCGGATGTTGTGGCGCGGTTGGCATCGAAATGGAAGTGATGAAGAAAACCATGAGTGTACTAGTAGCCGAAGAGATTCAGCTCGGTGCAGATGAAGATCATCCGGCGGATCTCGAAGCCAAGAGCGGAGAAGCAGCGTGGCTTCCACGGAGGCCCCACCGGCTGGTGCAGATGCACCGACGATCAAAATTACTGCACCGGAGCCTCGGTGATCGAAATTACTGCACCGGAGCCTCGGTGGTCGAAATTACTGCACCGGAGCCTCCTCGCTACCCGTGGGCGATATAAAGGAGATGAAAGAATGTCATCTGTATTATCCTATCGGGAACATGTCCATGAAGGTAGCCATCGGCGGTGCTTTACCATGTTTACTCGAGCACTCCACCACAACAACCCCATTCAAGATGGCTATGCTCGTGTCACGGTGGAGGACATAGTCCAAGGGTTTGAGGACACGGAGATTGAAATTGCTACACCAAGGGGAGAAAAGACTTGAGATGTCAAGCGCCATTACATTCTATGGCAAAAGAAGTTTATCAAGTTTCAGCGAGGCGCCAAGGACAACAAGTCCACCCCCACGGTGGTGGTGGTGGTGGTGGCGGTGGTGGTGGTGGTGGTGGTGGTGGCGGCGGTTCACCTACACCTCCGTCACATCACCGACGCCGCCCCGATCCACAACGTCCGCGGGTGATCATCCGCCGCCCATCCTCGTCCGGCGGGTGATCGACGCCGCCCCAATCCACCTACGGCAAAGAAGCGTAGCAGTCTGGATTATTAACCCGGACCCTTATGTACCTAAGACCACAAAGGTACGGAGCCATCATCAAGCCTCTCCCCACAAGGCCTTGGGAACGAGTGCCGAGGAAGTCGACGCGACATGGCTGCTGATTTGGAGAAATGGAAGGCGGACTGCAAGAAGAAAAGAGAGCCCGAGCCCAAGCCAAGATTTCGATGAGCAAAAGAAGTGGGCTAAGTCATTTTTGAGCACACCGTCCCAAGCCGCGAAGAATCGCTTAACGACTATGCACGTGAACTTGCAGCAGGCACTCATGTTCAAGGAGAACAAAGAGCGGAGAAGGCCGAAGTAAAAAAGCGGAAACAAGTTGCCCAGCTCGGGGAACAAAGTAAACAATCGATTGCCCGCTTATAGTGGAAGCCTTCGTCCGGATGCCCCGAGATCATACAAGCTGCGGCAAGACAGGATTGATATGAACGAGTGCGAGAACAAGCGCCAACTTAGGTATTACTCTTCGTGAACTATTAGGCCTTGATGAGGCGCCTTGAAGGAGGTAGTAATTACATATGTCAAGAATGGGCCTCTCGTCGAGCTCAAGCAGAAAAGGATCTACCCGACCAAATGAAACGTCTGCTGAATTGGTACAAGGGTTACATAAAAATAAAACGCCAAAGAATATATTTATGCGGAAGTTAGACATGAGCATCACTTCAAACATTACTATGTACAAATTGCTTTGAGTGAATTGTTCCACTTTTCAATCTGCGAGCTCGACAAATCTATCATCGGTTGCTACGTTCGTAAGTGATTTATTAATTTCTACCCCATCTCGTTCATATTGCCTGCACTATATATATGTCCTAACTATATTGTTGTGTCCTCTATTATACATGCAGAATGAAGATTAAGGAATGCGAGTAAGGAACATCCATGATGTTGGGTTCATTGACCCACACATCGTTAATGGAATTGTGTTGAAGCATTACCCCGCCGACGTGGAGGCGGACTGTGGCGATTTCTTACAAAGCAGAACTCAAAAGTGATATTCTATTTCCTTACCATTTTGGGTGAGTGTTTTGTCTTGAGCACATTCTCTTTGTTTACTCCATGCATGGTATGTGGCGGCTAATCGATGAGTTATGCATGACGATGTGCATGTATCGTGTCCGCAGTTCCTTTGGATTCTCGCTAGTAATTAAAGTTAACACCTCGTAATGTCTCGCCCACGACTCTCTGAATATGGATCCAAAGCTTTGGGGCGACATGAGAAAAATGCTGCGAAGTAATTATTTTCATTCATTTGCGCTCTATATCGATCGGCCTATTTCGTTCATTTCCTAATATCAAGTAACTAATAACTCTCTTGTAATTTTCTTTGCCTCGTAGGGTTTGGAGACGGTTCGTAGATACAAAGGTCGGTGAATTCAAAGAAGAGCTAGAATTCAAAAGGTTAAAGCCTAAGAATCTTTGGGGATATTCAGCCACCGTTGACCAATCTATGTGGATACTATGTTCGTGAGATGATCCGAGATACACCTCGAGCGGGTTGATCCGAGTGATACCAATGCTCGGAGGAATAACCTCCGTGGATGCTTAGTCCGAGCTCGCTTCCGACCACTTCAAGAGGAACTAGCTGGATGGTTCGAAGGAAGTCCTCCATCCTAAAGGAGAACACTATTACGAGGACGTAGAAATTTATATGGATTAAATCATGTATGGAAACTTGTTCAAAATTGTATATGGTCATCCGATGATATTGAATATATATTGTATATTCCTCTTGAATTGCTTTTGGTTCTAATTTCAAATTTATTTGAAATTGTACATTCATATGCATGTATGTAGTACCGTAGAATATATGAAACTCCTTCAAAATTAAAATAAAGCACAAAAAAATAAAACAATACAAATTAAGCAGAAAACAGGTTTAGGGGGGCTAAAACCCTAAACTGCGGCCTTTAGTCGCGGTTGGCGAAGAACCGCGACTAAAGGTCCTCCGCCTCGACGGCCGCCTGGCGCCCACGTGGACGGGCCGTTAGTCGCGGTTCTTAAGCAGCCGCGACTAAAGGTGGGGGGCTTTAGTCGCGCTTAGTTGGTCGCGGTTGCGCAGCCGCGACTAATGGCAGTTGCGGACCGCGACCAAAGCCCTTTTTTCCACCAGTGTTAATAAAAAAACTTGATAATAATTTTATGTTTCATCGTTCATAGTACAGTCTTTGTTATTTAAAATAGGCCATAATACTATGTCACAATTGTGTTATTGCAACAAAGACTCCTTAGTCGTATTCTGCCTGATCAGATGGATCGATACGGTAAAATGAGAATTATTACGTATCCTAATACCGACTTATGGTCTATATACTCGACGCTAGAAAAAGATGGACGTCTTTTCGTGGATGGTTGGAAGGATTTACTTTGCGGGTACAAAATGGCAGTTGGAGACATGATGAGCTTTGTGAACCACCATGGAGGTGATGAGGTTCTCCTCTTTAACCCACCTATGTCTGGTCAATCTGTTTAATCAGAAAAAATTTGATGACGAGTAATTTTGTCCTAATGTTGTACTTCTTGTTCATGCTAGACCACTCATGCTCGTGATGTCAGATACTTTTGGTAATGACGTGCTGATGTACCAACTGTTTGTTATATGTCTGAACTTTGGATGGTATATTTAAAGGAAATATGCCCTAGAGAAAATAATAAAGTTATTATTTTATATTTTCTTATATCATGATAAATGTTTATTATTCATGCTAGAATTTTATTAACCAGAAACTTGATACATGTGTGGATCTCTCATCATCGTTCCCGCCAATGCCCCCACCCCATTCGCGTCACACTAGTGGTGGAACTTCTCCTTCGACGATCGTCAGCTCCCTCGCTCTCCTCCCACTCCCATCGAGCCTGAGCCCAAGGACCAAATTGGGGTCAAGATCGAGCCCTCCACCCTCTAAGTGGAGGAACGCCACCTTGAAAGAGGAGTGGCGCCATCAGCGCGTTGTGCCCCCTCCCCTAATGAGCTGGAGAAGAGGCAACAAATCGAGCTTGTTGCTCGTTGCTCGCCCCTCTGAGTAGGCCGAGCAAAGACACGAGCTCGGCCGCCTGGATCGTTGATGAACTGCTCAACTTCGACGAAGACTAGATGGCCTGGACGCCGCGCTCCGCCCCAATACTATCTAGCTAGCAATGTTGCTTAACGACATTGCCTATCTTAGTTGCAAACGTCACTTAACGACATTCTAAATAGTTGCACATGTCGCTTAATGATCTTTTAAGTTATAAATTATGTTTAACTGCGACGAATTTGGCCCCATTATAAGTACTATTTTGAATTTATTTCCCGTCTCTGATTTACGTCTAGTCACCATAAGTGACTTAAAAATGAAACTACAAATTTCAAACAAATGGGAAAAATGGAGGCTACACTTCACTAATTCTGTGTTCGACACAGGCCCGCAGCCTTCAAAAATTATGGAGCGCGCTCCATATTGCTTTTGGCGACTCGCAATTTGCCTACTCTACTAGAGTTTGCTCTTATCCCTACACTCGACGACTACTCAAGAACACCTAAAATGAGGATGAGCAAAGAAACAAGCAAACTCCCGCAAAAAAAAAAGAAACAAGCAAACGAGCCCATGCACATGTCCCTGACAGCCGCAGGCCAGGGCCGCTTCCAATCAAGCACTCAAACTCTATGCAGCATAGCATTGTTTTTCTTGGTAACAAGCAAACTTCCGTCGTTGCGCCGCTGACGACGCAAGCTGAAAGGAAACGGGGATTTTGTTCCTCAGCGACACTCCAGTCCGGTCTCCGTGGAGGCAGGTCGGCCAGAATGTGGGAGGGGGCGATGAGAGTCTCTGTCCCTCGATCTGAACTGAACGCAGCCGCCGGCTCGCCCGCGACCGCCACCGCCGCCCCGTGACGTGCGAACATGGGCTACGTAGATCCGATCCGGGTGCGTGTGGGTCAGGAGCCGCTCGGCCTCGCTGTCACGGGTGAGCCACGCCTCGCTACAGTGAACACATTGTATCGCTCTGCCTGCCTCCGTCTCTATTTTTCTAAAGAAGGTGGAGGAAGCGAGGAAACCATCGCAGCCAGACTGCAGTAATCCGATCCATCCCTCTCTACTGCTAGGGCTTGTAGCGCTAGTTAGGGCTGGTCCTGTGGTCCTGTGATGTGATCGTGTCCGTCCATCTCAGCGCCACCATCGTCCAATGACTGGAGGAGCACATTCAAAGACGGGGAGCCGTGTGTCTCCTGCGCAATGCACAGTCCAAAAACCCATTGATGGGCGTCCTCGCTGCGTCTCCTCACGTCACATGCTCGCCGTGTTACCGGACGCACGTGGCGTCCCCGGTTCAGTCACGATCCTGTTGCGCAATTCCACCGCTGCCCACCTCCAGTTGTCGTTAGGTCACCCGGGAAATCTCAGAACACACACACACACACATCAGTCCTGTCTACTGACATTACAATGGAGGGTTACCCTAAAAACACACAGCGGAGGGCCCTGCAAACTGCATGAAAATCGTTGATCTTGAGAATCAGTGACCCTTTTTGTCGATGGGAGCCCTTCCCATGACTCTTGCAGGTACACATTTGATACTTCTCCTACATGTACTTGGAACCTCCTGACGGATGGATCTAGCTAAGCTAACTTGACGACCTACCAAGCAAGAGAGGACGCCATGCTTTTATTCTCCCAAGTAGAAAGGGGAAAGTTACTTTTTAGCGCCACTTTTACGTACCACTTTGCAAGGACTTCTACTGTTGGAGAGTTATACATACTTGCGTGTATGGCGCGGCAAAATGATAACGCTCCCTGATGGTGGTACATGTTTTTTCAAAAGTTTGGGGTGGTACATGGTACATTGATGTAGATCTCCATTTCTTGCAAGTATTAGCTGATGATTGGGCCGTCGCTCCCACCGTTATGGGTACTGCTTGATTAGGCCAAAACGACTTCTGAGTCCCATCATTTGAGCCGGTGGTTCGTTAAACAAGTCGTTGGTTGAGTTATGGATACTGCTTGAACAATGATCTTCGTTTTCCTTTTTCTTGGTATTTTAAGTGTTGCAGCAGGTTATACTGCTAGATTGATTAAAGGGATGGGGACGGCGAAGAAGGAAACATCACAAGGGAGGCCGGTCATATCACCCATGTGCTGCTGATGTGTTGGCAATTAACGCACGTTGCGGCAAAATGGTATCTCGAGAAACTTTTATTTTATCAACACATATGTATGTGATGTGATATGTTTTTTTTTGGCGAACTATGTTGTTACATTTGGTACCCAATATATGCATCTGAGATATCGAACAAACAAAAAAATAGGAAAATGTTGCTAGCAGAATTTGGATGGGGCTCTGTTTTTTTCTTTTTACTTTTTGAGGGATGGGGCTCTGTTTACCGTAAAAACTGGTCTTTATTTTCTTGTTGTGTATAACTTATTTTGATTCTTAATATTATGGCAAATACTACACTTGTTTGAGCACATAGAGAGCACATACATACAATGTCACAAAAATGAAATTCGACCCTCATGTGGAGAAACAAAAACAAGATGTTTTGAATAGTATTAATTCAAATTGAATTATGAATTAGAACCACTGTCCATGAAAACTATTCTCATTTACCAATCTTTGTTCTTGATTAGGGTTTGAATTTTTGCGACATGGTGAACCAATGTTGTGCACAAATAAACAAAAGAAAACCACTTAAAAAATTGTGGTTCATACGCACGAGTACACCGGTTGCACCACAAGTCCGGGGTGCACATGATATGCACTCGATGTCCTCGTTTGAAAACTGGACTGCCGATCGTACTGAAAAAGGCAGAATCGAAGACCCTAGCGGTTTCTTAATGTCCATGTACCATCCCAACCATCAGACTGGTGAAAACCCGCTGAACCAGGCGGTTTTATTGCAGAAGTTAAACCCATGTCACTAACAAGGCTACGACAGTAGGGCGAAGCGCAAATGTAGCCCACTAGGCAACTCTTCATGACTCACTTGTTGTCCAATATAAGAAAAAAAATGTTTTCTACCTTCTTTTGAGTGGCTGTTACGGTCTTTAGAACCTGCTATGTGTTGGGGAACGTAGTAATTTCAAAAATTTTCCTACGCACACGCAAGATCATGGTGATGTATAGCAACGAGAGGGGAGAGTGTTGTCCACATACCCTTGTAGACCCAAGGGAAGCGATCACAACGTAGAGGAAGTAGTCGACGTTCTCCTCGCGATCCGACCGATCCGGCGCCGTTACTCCGACGCCCGAGTTCTTGACACACGACAGCTCGATGGCGTCCCTCGTACTCGATCCAGCCGAGTGTCGAGGAGAGTTTCACAAGACGACGGCGTGGTGACGATCTTGATGTTTCACCGGCGCAGGCTTCGCCTAAGCTTCGCGACAGTATAACCGAGGTGGAATATGGTGGAGGGGGCACCGCACACGGCTAAGGAACGATCTCGCGATCAACTTGTGTGTTCAAGGTGCCCCCGCCCCGTATATAAAGGAGCAAGGGGAGGGGGGCGGCCAAGGGAGGCGCCAAGGAGTCCTACTCCTCTGGGAGTAGGATTCCCCAATCCTAGTTGGACTAGGATTCCGGAGGGAAAGAGAGAGGGGGCGGCCCTTCTCCTAGTCCTAGTTGGACTAGGGAAGGGGGGCGCGCGCCCACCTAGGGCTGGCCCTTCTCCTTTCCTCTAAGGCCCATCGAGGCCCATTTACCTCCGGGGTTCCGTAACCTCCGGTACTCAGTAAATTCCGTTTTCGCCGGAACCATTCGAACTCCAAACATAGGCTTCCAATATATCAATCTTTATGTCTCGACCATTCCGAGACTCCTCGTCATGTCCGTGATCACATCCGGACTCGAACTCCTTCGGTACATCAAAATACATAAACTCATAATAAGCATCGCCATCGAAACCTTAAGCGTGCGGACCCTACGGTTCGAGAACAATGTAGACATGACCTAGAACTATTCACGGTCAATAACCAACAGCGGGACCTGGATGCCCATATTGGTTCCTACATATTCTACGAAGATCTTTATCGGTCGGACCGCATAACAACATACGTTGTTCCTTTGTCATCGGTATGTTACTTGCCCGAGATTCGATCGTCGGTATCCAATACCTAGTTCAATCTCGTTTCCGCAAGTCTCTTTACTCGTTCCGTAATACATCATCTCACAACTAACTCATTAGTTGTAGTGCTTGCAAGGCTTAAGTGATGTGCATTACCGAGAGGGCCAGAGATACCTCTCCGACAATCGGAGTGACAAAACCTAATCTCGAAATACGCCAACCCAACATTTGCCTTTGGAGACACTGTAGTACTCCTTTATAATCACCCGATTCGTTGTGACGTTTGGTAGCACCAAAGTGTTCCTCCGTAAACGGAGTTGCATAATCTCATAGTTACGTAAACATGTATATGTCATGGATAAAAGCAGTAGCAACATACTAAACGATCGTGTGCTAAGCTAAGGGAATGGGTCATGTCAATCAGATCATTCTACTAATGATGTGACCTCATTAATCAAATAACAACTCCTTTGTTCATGGTTAGGAAACATAACCATCTTTGATTAATAAGCTAGTCTAGTAGAGGCATACCAGTGACATGTTGTTTTGTCTATGCATTCACACATGTATCATGTTTCCGGTTAATACAATTCTAGCATGAATGATAAACATTTATCATGAAATAAGGAAATAAATAATAACTTTATTATTGCCTCTAGGGCATATTTCCTTCACTATGGTGATGTAGTTTGTAGGTATTCCTTTTACTTACTACCGATTCAGAGCAATTCTCAAACTCCGACGTGCGGCATACAACCGGAGGAAGAAGATGGTCAATATATGGTTTTTGATGTAATTTTACTTTTGCTAATTTTAGGTCTTGTTGTCTTTCCATGTTACTGACTATTATTTTTCCTTGTAATTATCAATTGTTGTCTTTTTCCAGGAAAAGTATGTAAAAGCTATTTCTAACCTAACAATTGAAACGGCCAGCGAACCAGCAACATGCCTGTATGGTTCATTCACCGGTCTGATTTTTAAAATTATGTTGATGGTAGGGATATGACTTTTTCCAAATCATTCCACACTGAATATGTTTTGGCAAATTAAAGACCGCCTATAGCTACAAGGGTGGCCTATCATGGTAGTCCAATCTTTCACCTATCATGGTAGTGCAATCTTTCACCTATCATCTGACGTCGCATTTCCCTCCCTTTCTAGATCTCCTTGTCCCTACACTCCCCAACAAGTTAAGAACCCTAAAAGGAGCAAAGAAACAAGCAAACGAGCCCATGCACATCATATCCTTGAGTGCCAAGGTCAGGCTCCCTTCCAATCAAGCACACTCTCAAAGTCTCAAACACTATACAATATTGTTCTCCTTGCTACTAGTATATGAAACCACCAAACTCCAATAAGTTGGTGCGCTCAAAGTGGTGGTGCCTCATGTGGCGACAAAGTGCTAATCTAACGGCATCTAGTCTAGTACTGATAAACAATGTACTTGGGGTGGATAATTGGACCGCCTCTCATCTACTGTTTTCTCAGATGCAACGGATCAAACCAAAGCCTGGAGAGAGAGAGAGAGAGAGAGAGAGAGAGAGAGAGAGAGAGAGAGCGCGCTATGTGTGCAGTTGAGACGTATCTTTGGGGATTGGGGCATCGAGATTAAAGTAGTGTTAGGATAACGTGTAGCAGTGACGAATCGAAAAAAGAGAAAAATATATTCAACAAATTTAGAATTTCCTTTGTGGCAAACATTAAAGAATGTTTGGAGTGCTTGCAAAGTTTCATGGAATCCCATTCGTGAAAGTCGTGGGAAAAAAAGTAAAATCAGAGCTCCAAAATACGTTTGAAAGTACCATTTTCAGAGCATCAATTTTTTTCCCACTACTTCCATGAATGTAATTTCATGATGAAACTTTGCAAACACCCAAAACATTCCTTAATGTTTGCCATAAAAATCAGATTTTTTATTCACTTTTACCCTTTTTGAGTTTACTATTCATCCAGTAGCTATGAGTTTGGGACCGGATACTCCCCATCCAAGCAAGCGTGAAAGTACCTTTGAGAGAATTTTTTGTTATGGAGACAGAGTTATTTTCTCTAGTATAGAGTCAGAATTGCACGGTCCACGCTTATCCTATAGAATTAAGTACACATGTTTGTTTTACAAAGGGAAATATATTAATATCAAGATGATATTGCTTACACCCAGCGTCTACAATAACACAATATGTCAAGATGCACACAACAAGAAAGGAGTAGACGACCAGAAAAATGATCCTAAATTCACGGAAGGGTTAATTGTCCTCCCCCTTCCCATTGAGAGTGCTAACAGTGGATGCCGATGCGCCGAACTCTACTTTCACCTCGCCCCTTTGGTGCCTATATGAATGGGGAGGAAGCAGAGCTTGTGGTAGTAGTGATCCCTTCTCCTCCGCATCAAGAGATGTGGCGGTGGCAGTGGCGGCGGCCGATGCGCCAACCTTCTTCTACTTGCCGCATTGGTTGGTGGTATGTTGGGCAGTGCGGGAAGGGAGCTGTGGCTCCCTCGTCCTACTCTCCCTTGTTGTCACATTGGTGGCAGTAGGGAAGGGGCGGAGGTGGAGTGTAATGTGGCAGAGCTCATTGTCGTCATCTGCTTCTTGTCCTCACATGTTCTTAACTTTCAGTACCCTGCTTAATAGTAATTAATAAGAATAGATGATACCTCACACGTTGTTGCGGAAATGTTTTGCAATATATTTAGTGAGAATTGGTTGTGTGGAACATGAATATGTAGAGTAATAATATGAGAACTAAAACTTAAAAATTATTTGTGGTGTTTGGTTAGCCTTTTATTATGCATGGTTGCATGTTGTGGTGGGTCTTTCTCCATGCATATTGAATGATGAGGTGGCATACTTGCATGTTGAGAGAAATAGGGCAGTGGGGGCTAGCTATTTAAATATAGAAGATAGATGTGTGCATCACCATATAACATAGTTGCTAGGGTTTCAACTTCCTTTAGAAAACATAAAGTAAGAAAAATAAAGAAAGCCGAAGCGGCCAACGACTTACAACATACTAGGAGCAACTCATCTTCTTTCCGCAACAACACACAGATTTCCTTTTTAAAATGTTGGCAGCCAATCTACCAAATTCATTGATCAGACTATGAGAAAGACTCTTCAAAAACAATGCCTCTAAAAAAGTAACAACGTGCAAGCGTCGCCCGGTGGTGGTGGCGGGGTGGCCAGCAGGGGTCCTTTTCCAACATCATGATTTTCCTGCTACAATGCATATGAACAGTGCTAACTTTTTTGTTGTTCATTGCAACCGGCCCCTCAACATTATATTTTAAGCATCGCTGCCTTCGCCAGTGCTGTCACCGTCGTCGGAGGACCCAACCACTACATGCTAGATCCTAAATTTTCACTTCGACGAAATTTTCGAACAGACTCCAAAACAATGCCCTCAACAAAAACATGACGTGTAATACACCGCCATTATCGGTTCATCATCGAAGAACAAACACAGGGTTTTCATTCCGAATCTGAGACGCGGTGCTGAAAGACTGAAAGAGCACCGCTAAACCTTCTTTGTCTTTTTGCGAAAAAGAGCACAACTAAACCGAAGTACAGTACAATGCCCACTTGTCCAAGAAGACGAAGCTGTAAAGAAACTGGCACGCCCTTTGATTACGAAAATTTGAAATCCAAGTACGCCTTGTGTCTCGTCTCGTGCGCAACGCACAGCGCGGGAAGCAGCCGCCGTCCAAAGACCAACCGCCCCTCGTCTCACTCGCGTCACATGGTCCTCGTGTCGCTGGAGGCACGTGGGCTCCGTTCCCGTCCAGCCACGATCCCATAAAACGCAATTCGACCGCTCCATACTCCAGTTGTCTGTTAGGTCACGCGGGAGGGAAGGAAAACTTCAAAACGCAATGATTCTCCCGCACCCCTGCAAACTGCGTGAGAATTGGATTGCTCATCATCGGATCCAATGATTCTTTGCAGGTGTAGTATCTTCGATACTACTACTACGTGTACTTGGAGCGTGTGATTGTGTGATGATCCCAGATGGATGGATGGATGGATGGATCTAGCTAGCAAACTTGACCGCCTACCAATCAAGAAAGGCTTTTATTTTTCCTCGAGTAGAAAGGGGAAAGTAACCTTTAGCGGTTCGGCGATCGAGTACGTAATTCGCAAGGACTTCTACTGTTCGACAGTTACATAGTACTAGTTAATTGCCCGTGCGTTGCTACGGGACATGTATATTTTGTTGGTTCTACATTAATCATGTCTAAATATATAGTTGGATTCCTCAAGCACATCAAGCGGTATCATCTTTTTCTTATTGCCAGGAAATTGATCTTGTTCTTGATACACCCACAATCTCCGCCAAATACAAGCTCTTCACCCCTATCATGGGAATACTCATCACAATCCCCTTTTGACGTCCATCCCTTGTCTTAGCAAGGCCTCCCCCCTCCTCCCTCTCTCTCTAATCTAAAGGCAACTTGTGACTTACAAAAACTTAACATATGGAATGAACTATGTGTATTACACTGCCACGATAGCTTACTAAATTATTCTCAAAACAATACACTGTGTTCGAGAGACTAATTTCTATATCTAAACAAATGTCAAGGCCAAAATCAGTAACATCTTAGACAGAGGAGACCGATACTTAGCCAAACAATGGAACCACTGTATCAGTAATTAATTATGGTGTGTTTGACTTAGATTTCAAAAGGTTACAAATATGTAGAACATATCATGTCCCTAACTCTGATTAATCATTTCACATTAAATATTTCAGAATATGATTTACATGAAGTTTTCATCAATTTGCATTTGCACTGGCTATGCTGCCATACAGGTAGAACCAAGAGTGGATTAGCTGAAAATAATCCACATAATGCTCCAACTATTTTCCAGAACAAAGTAGGTTCCCTTTTTACCCTAAATTAATCCATCTAATGTCCGCAAGTGATATGTTCGTCAAGTGGCACACAAGCAGTAGAAAAATGTCAAGCAAGCTATCTGCTCTTCATTTTTTAGCAGCGTATTAAATTAGGCCATTCTCTTAAGGACTTATCATTATTTACAAAATGATGAACTGAAGATTACACGAACAAAATCAATATAACCTCAAGGGTACAAAACTCTCCTTAACCAAATGTGACACTTTACAGGGGATGGCACAAATTTTTAAGTTAAGTTCCACCAGCAAGGAAAGTACATATATAAGCAAGTCATATAGAAGCAATTAGCACTGACCCAAATATGCAATGACATTCTTTTTCTTCCTCTCCTTCTTCAATCTCAGCGACTCCGCTGGAGTAAAGCCATGCCAAACAAATGATGCATCGCAGAATTCAACACTACCACAACTACTGAATTAAATCAAATCAGTCCAGTTTCTCGCGAAGCCAAGATTGTACAGGAAGGCGGATGACCTCCTCAAAGAGTAGACTATGCATGTCGGCCGCCGCCGTCTTGACCCGGAGCTCCTTTGATGTGTTGCTGCCATTGACATCCATACAACACTCAGTGCACAAGGTCAATTATATCTTTCTTCTGCTCTTACAAGAATTTGCAAACAACCAGCAGCTCACTTTTATCCATACGACAACAGTAAGTCACTTCATTCATACAACAAGAATGTTTTGTGTGTGTTTGTGTGTGTGAGAGAGAGAGACTTGCTGCTGGAGAGGAACGTGCAGCAGGGACGGCGTGAGCACCGGCACGGAGAGCGGCGGCAGGACGGCGTCGGCCACTTCCATGTATTGGGCATTACGGCGAGCACCCTGCACATGGTGTGGAGCGCGTATCTCTCGTCCCCGACCGCCGCCACCGCCTCCGTCGCCGTAGCTCGCGTACCTCTCCTATTTCCTGTCTCCATCGCCGCCTCCATTGCTGAGCTCGCGTCACTCTCCTCCTTCTGGACCTCCGTCACCATGGCTTGGATCACCACCCCCCCTCTCCAGCCGTCGCATTGGGCCGTGGTCGTACCACCCCGTCCAGGTGAGGTGTCGGTCCCGATCAGGACGGCCTACAGGGGCTGCACGACGGCGACCGAGATGATCGTCGAACGGCGTTGGAGAAGGGTAGGCCATCATGGCAGATTCGTGTGGCGGCGGGGGGCGCGGCTGCGGGCGGAAGTTTTTCTGTGAGATCCAAATAGAGAGGGGAGCGAGAGGGGCGTGAGACCTGGGAGGTTGTGTGCGTGGCGTGGGTCGCGGTTGTTTTCCTTTTTTTTCAGTGTTCGGTGCGATCGTCTTGGGCTGGTGCCGTCGTGGAAGAGTTTTTTTCTTAACCGTGCCTACATGGGGAGGATCGCTGTGGTTGAACCATCACGACGACTGCAGATTCCCCTTTAATAGTAGAGATATTTCCCTGAAAATAAAGACAGTTACATTATATTGCGCAGCAAAGGCACCATGTAGATCTCCATTTCTTGCAAGTTTTAGCGGATGATTGGCGTCATGTCAAATTGACGCGCCACCGATTATTTAGCATCCAGATCATTGCCTACCCCATCCATAGGCAACATAGCCTCATAGGCATGAGTGCAGCGTTTTATCCTCCAAATGCACTTATTTCTCTAGCATCACGACTTCCTTCGGTTGTTTTCATAGGTTGAGCACATATTTTTAGGTCTCCTATTCACATTTATAAAATATGTTATAAAAAATAATTATTTAGAGAATCATTCAACTGCAAATCTAAATATATACTTTTTGACACGTACTAAATTTTGCTTATCGAATTAAAGACCTAAAATCCGTGCCCAGCTTTTAAATCCAACCGGAGGAAGTAATAGAGTTGGTGAAAGTGATCAGGTTATTTTGTCTGAAGAACCACAAAAAGTAAAATGGGTTCTCACTGTTTCTGGGTCTTTTCTGTTAAATTCTTGTACCAATGTCTTGTTGCACGACAAGTTGTTTTCCCGTTCTTATGGAAAAATTAAGATATCTCTAAGTTGAGCCTCTTTTCTTGGTTAGACACTACTAGGGAAAAGCTTATAGGCAGACGCTTACTAGTAGCGCGGGTTTATACCCCTCGCTGCTGCTACTTAGTAGTAGCGTGGTTTTTTACACCTCACTGCTACAAAGTTGATAGTAGTAGCACGGGTTTTTAACCCTCGCTACTACTAAGCAGTCTCTACCATGCCCCCCGGGACATGCCATAGTAGTAGCGAGGGGTATGAACCCGCGCTACTACTAAGTTGATAATAGTAGCGCGGGTTTATACCCCTCGCCACTACTAAGTGCAAGGTAGGTGAAGTCTCCATATCCTCGGCCGAATCCCTCCTCTCTCCCTCACTCTCCCTCCTCTGTCCATAGGCTCTCCCATTACGCTTCTCCCTCCCACTCGCGATTCCCTTCCTCATCCACCACCACCGCCGGCCTCGCACCTCATGCCTCCCGCAAATCCGGTGACGTCCACTCCCGCCGCAGCCCCCTCCCCCTCCTTCCTCCTCCTTCTCTGATGTTGGAAGGAGAGGGAGATCCAGCAGAGCGCCATCCATGCGGCGGCCAGATCCGCCATGGACATAACCACATGTGAGTTGTTCTTCCTACTCCTCTCTCTCTCTCTCTCTCTCTCTCTCTCTCCATCTTCTAATCATTTTCTCTTCTTTTGTAGTAGCAGCGGAGGAGAGGTGCGAAGATGAGTTAGCCGGGGAAGCACCATCACCATGGACGACTTCATCCCCTTCAGGACCAACATCAACACTGGATGGAGAAGACGTTGACGCCCAGCAGCAGCAGCAGCCTTGGATGATTTTTTTATTAATTCCTAATTAGTTAGTAGTAGCGCGGGAACCTTACCCACGCTACAGCTAAGTAGTAGTAGCATGGGTGGCAACCGCGCTACTACTAGCAGAAGTAGTAGTAGCGCGGGTTGGACCTGCGCTACTGCTAAAAGTTAGTTGTGGCGCCGTATTAGTAGCGAGGGCCCCGCGCTACTAATAGGTCATTACCCCGCGCTACTAATAGGTCATTACCCCGCGCTACTACTAGGGTTTTCCCTAGTAGTGAGACATCAAGAAGAGCCCCGGGAAAAGATAATTTGAGTAGAAAAATGTTCGGAGGATAGTAAGAAATGTGATGTTTGACAATGATGAAAACATCGATCACTTATCCCCCTTGCTCCACACCTACCTACCTCCCTCGCCCCGGCATATTTTCATTTCTGCTAGAATTTGTTGCCTAGCTATACTGACAAAGATAGAGCTGTAATTTATGTTTGTATTGTTGGTCCCTTTTGTAGTCTGGAGAACAAAACAGAAGTATTGTTTTCAAGGGATTCCTCTTGGTGACACAACAATTTTCATTTTCTCTCTGGGCTCTCTCCTGGCTCATTGATCGTACTAGAAAAGAGGAATACAAAGCATGCTACGACTGGTATCTACAAAGACTTCAAGCGTGGGCACTACTGGGGCCGATAGTAAAAAGCCTATGTGCTTCCGGTTATTCATAAAAGTGACTTTTCGTGTAGTTATCTCTTTTGGTAGACTGCAAGGAACTTGTTGCCGAGGCAATTCAGTTTCCTTCTATTTTTGGTGCTTACGGGCTTGATAGATGGTTCTGTGCCATATGGCTTGTTCTAGTTCTAGCACCACTATGATGTGGTTGTATACCTAGGTGTTTGCATTGTCGCTCCTTACTCCATATGACTCCATTTTGAAAATGGGGGCCAAGAGGCCCCTCTTATCGAAAAATAGAGTTGGCAACTTTTTCGTTGGCCTTGAAGATTTGAACTATGTCAATAATCTGAGGATGAGATTTGGAAACCAAAATGATTCTCATTGGATTATCCTAGAGCTCCACAAACAGGATCACCTCTGACTTCTTGATAACTGCCATCAGTTTCACTCATGCCACATGGTTGTTGTGTTTGTGGACATGCTCCATTGGCAATCATCGGCGAGGACCAACACTTATGACAGAAATAAGTGAGGGCAAAATACGGGACTATGAAACAAGTGAGTAAAAGCCATGCGCGGTCTCTGACATTGGGTAATTTTTGAAGCGATGTTGGTCGATGCTGAAAACGTTTCCTTTTGTTCACACGATTGAATCAACAAATATTAATGTATATTTGCAAGGTGTAGCTCGGATAATTTGGGTTCTACAAACCAACTTCACATAATAAATTAGGCCCAAGCAACTTAAAGTTCCCAACATTTCGACAGCGCGAAGTCGTTTATACAAGTCCTGGATACTGCTTCAATAATGTTTTTCTTCTTCTTAATATTGCAACATTGTAGCCTCGTATGGTATATATTGTTAGATTGATCAATGAGATGGGGACGGTAAAGAAGGGAACATCACATAAGAAATCACAAGGGGGACCAATTACATATCCCAAGTGTGATTTTGTGCTACCAGGTAGTAGTTGCGCATCACGCCAAAATAATATCGCAAGAAACTTTAGTTCCATCGATGTGTATGTACGTAGTATGTTATAGTACTTCAATAGCATTATTTGCAGTTGCGATATAACAACAAAAGAAACAAGAGTGAAATATAGTTGACTATTGTTTACAAACGAATACCATATATTTTGTTCTAAATGTTATGGCACATGCATGTGTTTGAGCACATATTTTTGAAGAACAGTTCCGTTTGAGCTCACAAAGAGCACAAACATGCACCATGTCACAAAATTTTAAATTGCACTTGCCTCTCGAAACAAAAAGAAGAAATCAAACCCATTAATTTTAACTGAATATATAAATTTTTACAAGGACTTCTACTGTTCGACAATTACATATATTTCCCTGGAAAAAAAGGCAGTTACATATATTGCGCAACAAAGGCATCATGTAGATCTCCATTTCTTGCAAGTTTTAGCTGATGATTGGGCCACTTCCAACGCGTCAATTCGTCATGTCAAATTGACGCGCCACCGATCAGTTAGCATCCAAATCATTGCCTACCTAGTCCATAGGCAACATAGCCTCGTAGGCACGAGTGTAGCGTTTTATCCTCCAACTGCACTTATTACTGTAGTATTACGACTTCCTTCGGTTGTTTTGATAGGTTGAGCACAGATTTTTAGCTTTCCTAAATTTAGAAAATATGTATAATATGTTATAAAATAATTATTTAGAAAATTTATTCCATTGCAAATCTAAATATATATTTTGGTATGTTATAAATTTTGCTTATCAAATAAATACCTAAAATCCGTGCCCAACTTATAAATCCAACTAGAGGAAGAAATAGAGTTGGCAAAAGTGATCAGGTTATTTTGTCTGAAGAACCAGACAAAGTAAAATGGCTTCTCACTGCTTCTGGGTCTTTTGTATTAAATCCTTGTAGCAATGTCTTGTTGTACGGCAAGTTGTTTTCCCATTCTTAAGGAAAACAAAGATATCTCTGAGAGTTGAGCCTTTTTTTCTTGGTTAGTTATCAACAAGAGGGCCCTGTTCAAAGATAGTTCGAGTAGAAAAGATTTGGAGGCTAGTAAGAAATATAAGGTTTGACAATGATTAAAGCATCGATCGCTTATTTTCCTGTGCTACATGCCTAATCCCCCCTCCCTCCCTCGGGCATATTTTCATTTCTGCTAGAAATTTTTTATGGTCTTTTTTGTAGTCTGGAAAACAAGAAAGCAGTATTGTTTTCAAGGGATTCCTCTTGGTGACCCAACAATTTTTATTTTCTCTCTGGGCTCTCTACTGGCTCATTGATTGTCCTAGAAAAGAGAAATACAAAGCATGCTATTGTATCTAGGAGGCTTGCTTAGGTGACACACAAAGACTTCAGGCGTAGGCGCTACTGGGGCCATAGTAAAAAGCCTATGTGTTTCCAGCTATTCATAAAAATGACCTTTTTGTGTAATTATCTCTTTTGGTAGACTGCAAGGAACTTGTTGTTGAGGCGATTCAGTTTCCTTCTATTTTCGTGCTTGCGGGCTTGATAGATGGTTGTGTGCCATATGGCTAGTTCTAGTTCTATCACCCTTATGATTTGGTTGTATACCTAGGTGTTTGCATTGTTGCTCCTTACTTCGTATGACTCCATTTTGAAAATGGGGGCCAAGGGGCCCCTCCCACTCTTATCGAAAAATAGAGTCGACAATTTCTTTTTGGTAGCCTTGAAGATTTGAACTATGTCAATAATACGAGGATGAGATTTGGAAACCAAATGGTTATCATTGGATTGTCCTAGAGCTCTGCAGACCTGATCACCTCTGACTTCTTCATAACCGCCATCATTTTCACTCATACCGCATGGTTGTTCCTTCAAATGTGTTTGCGGACATGCTCCATTGGCAATCATCGGCAAGGACCAACACTTATGACAGAAATAAGTGAGGTCAGAATACGGGACTATGAAACAAGTGAGTAACAGCCATGTGCGGTCTCTGACATCAGGTAATTTTGAAGCGATGTTGGTCGATGTTGAAAACATTTCCTTTTGTTCACATGATTGAATCCACAAATATTAATGTATATTTGCAAGGTGTAGCTCAGATAATTTGGTTCTACAAACCAACTTCACAAAATAAATTAGACCCAAGCAACTTAAAGTTCCCAACATTTCGATAGCGCAAAGTTGTTTATACAAGTCCTGGATACCACTTCAATAATGTTGTTTTTTTCTTAATATTGCAGCGTTGTAGCCTCGTATGGTATATATTGCTGGATTGATCAATGGGATGGGAACGGTAAAGAAGGGAACATCACATACACAATCACGCGGCGGGGGGGGGGGCAGTTATATCTCCCATGTGTGATAGTGTGCTAGGAAATAGTAGCTACACATCACGCCAAAATAATATCGCAAGAAACTTTAGTTTCATTGATGCGTATGTAGGCAAGATGTTATAATACTTCAATAGCATTATTTTGCAGTTGTGATATAACAACAAAACAAACAAGAGCGGAATATAGTTGACTACTGTTTACAAGCAGATACCATATATTTTATTCTAAATGTTACAGCACATGCATGTGTTTTGAGCACATCATTTTGAAGAACAGTAACGTTTGAGCACATAGAGAGCACAAACATGCACCATGTCACAAAAATTTAAATTACACTTGCCTCTCGAGAAAAAAGAAGAAATCAGACCCATTAATTGTAATTGAATATATAATTTTTTACAAGGACTTCTACTGTTTGACAGTTACATATATTTCCCTGAAAAAAAGACAGTTACATATATTGCGCAGCAAAGGCATCATGTAGATCTCCATTTATTGTGGGCCACTCCCACGCATTAATTCATCATTTCAAATTGACGTGCCACCGATTAGTTAGCATCCAGATCATTGCCTATACCCTGTCCATAGGCAACATAGCCTCGTAGGCACGAGTGTAGCGTTTTATCCTCTAGATGCACTTATTACTCTAGCATTACGACTTACTTCGGTTGTTTACATAGGTTGAGCTTAGATTTCTTAGGTCTCCTATTCAATTTAGAAAATATGTTTAATATGTTATAAAAATATTTCTTAGAAAATTCATTCAATGGAAAATCTAAATATATTTTTTGGCATGTATTAATTTTTTCTTGTCAAATAAAGACCTAAAATCTGCGCCCAAATTATAAATTTAACCGGAGGAAGTAATAGAGTTGACGAAAGTGATCAGGTTATTCTGTCTGAAGAACCAGACAAAGTGAAATGGCTTCTCACTACTTCTAGGTCTTTCCTATTAAATCCTTGTGCCAATGTCTTATTGCATGACAAGTTGTTTTCCCGTTCTTATGGAAAACGAAGATATCTTTGAAAGTTGAGCCTTTTTTCTTGGTTTGTCATCAAGAAGAGGGCCCTGTGCAAAGATAATTCGAATAGAAAATGTTTGGAGGATAGTAAGAAATGTGGGATTTGACAATGATGAAAGCATTAATCACTTATTTCCCTCCGCTCCTTACTTACGCTCTTCTGGAATGTTGTGCCCCCCCCCACCCCCACCCCCAGCATATTTTCATTTTTGCAAAAAAAAGGTTTCTTTTCTGTATAATTTGGAAAACAAGAAAGAAGTCATGTTTTCAAGGGATTCCTCTTGATGACCTGGCAAATGTCATTTTCTCTCCGGGCTCTCTGCTTGCTCGCTGTTCATCCTAGAAAATAGGAATACAAAGCATGCTACAACTAGTGTCTATGAGGCTTGCTGAGGTGACACACAAAGATTTCAAGTGTGGGCACGACCGGGGCCGATAGTAAAAGCCAATGTGTTTCTAGCTATTCATAAAATGACTTTTTTGCCGTTATCTCTTTTGGTAGCTAGACGGCAAGGAACTTGTTGTTGATGGGTTTCGGTCCCTTCTATTTTGGTGCTTGCGGGCTTGATAGATGGTTGTGTGCCATATGCTTGGTTCTAGTTCTATAACCCCTATGATCTGGTTGTATACCAAGGTGTTTGCACTCCTTACTTCGTATGAGTTCATTTTGGAAATGGGAGCCAAGAGGCTCCTCTTATCGAAAAATAGAGTCGGCAATTTTTTTTTGTTAGCCTGAAGATTTGAACTGTGTCAATAATCTGAGGAAATGGTTCGTTGGATTGTCCTAGAGCTTTATGGAGCTAATCACTTCTGACTTCTTGATAACTGCCATCAGTTTCACTCATACGACATGGTTGTTCCTTCAAATGTGTTTTCGTTTTTGAATTTTCACATGGGGAGATTTCCCCACATGAATTTTTCATATACCGGGGGACCAAACGCCAAATGCGTTTGTGGACATGCTTGGTTGGCAATCATTGGCAAGAACCAACACTTATGACAGAAATAAGTGAGGGCAAAATACGGGACTATGAAACAAGGGAGTAAAAGCCATGTGCAGTCCCTGGCATCGGGTAATTTTGAAGCGATGTTTGTTGATGCTGAAAACATTTCCTTTTGTTCACACGATTGAATCTCGACAGATATTAATGTATATTTGCAAGGCATAGCTCGGATAATTTGGGTTCTATAAACCAGCTTCACAAAATAAATTAGACCCAAGCAACTTAAAGTTCCCAACATTTTGATAGCGCAAATTCATTTATACAAGTCGTGGATACAACTTCAATATCTTTTTATTCTAAATGTTACGGCACATACATGTGTTTGAGCACATGTTTTCGAAAAATAATTGTGTTTGAGCACATAGAGAGCACCAGTACATTAGTTGCACCACAGAGTCCGAGTGCACAGGATACACCCTCAATGGTAGCAGTAGAAAGTTTTCCAACCAACCAATCCGCACCTGATATGTCTTGGCAAATTAAAGGCTCCCTACAGCTACAAGGTGGCCCATCATGGTAGCACAATCTTTCACCTATCATGGTAGTGCAATCTTTCACCTATCATCTCACATCCCATTGTTATTACATTTCCTTTCTAGATCTCCTCATCCCTCCACTCCACTCCACCACAACTCAAGAACACCTAAAAGGAGCAAACAAACAAGCAAACGAGCCCATGCATATCATGTCCCCGAGGAGCCACAAGCCAGTCTCTCCCTTCCAATCAACCACATTCAAACACTATACTGCAATATATAGCATTGTTTTTCTTGTCACAGTTTACAAATAATGTTCCATGACGTGGAGTGTATGAAGCCACCAAACTCCCAAGTTGGCGCGCATGATGTAGCTAGTGTGGCGACAAAATGCTAATCTAACGGCATACAGTAGAGTAATATATAAAATTGATCAACGATGTACCTGTCGCGGATAATTGGACCATCTCCCGGCTACTGTTTTTTTCAGACCAAACGGATCAGGCCAAAAGCCTGGATAGAGGGGGCGTATCTTGGGGGAGATTAAAGTAGTGTTAAAATAATGGGTGCAAGTGCAAGCTTGCTCAGAGAATATCTTTTTGATACGAGTCAGAGTTGTGCTGTGTGGTCTACACTCATCCCAGAATTTTAATATTAATATACACACGGTTACTTTAGGTTTTTGTTCCGAACAAGAGTTTATGTTTATTAATCGGTGCAACTGCATAGTGCTTTGTGCCTCCTACAACAAGGGAGATTTATGCACAGAAAGAAAGAAGTTTTGAGGGCATGGGTTATTTTCACAGTGAATTAACTGTACAGTGGAGTGGAGGCGAGCAGAAGAGAAAGCTGCATAGGATAAAAACGGCATGCATGTCACGAGCTCGTCATGCTAACCGCCTGAGCTGAGCTCCGTCGCAACCCAGGTTTGAACACGTGATCACCATTGTCAATCAAGGAGAGAAACTATGCTTGCCTTCTGAACTGCCGTCGCCTCCTCGTCATGCCTACCGCCTAGGATGTTGAAACTACATATGTCTCTCAACATCAAGAGTATCAAACTACTATTAAAGAGGCTTGATTTACACGTCATAATACGGCACTAACCCGTCACGAAGCGATGTAGTTAACGACGAATCAGAGGTCAATAATTATCCCTCCGCCTCCGCAAAAAAAAAATATCCCTCTGACATGTCAGTCACATTGCCATTTTGTTGTCGTGAACATGGGGCGAAAACAATGAAAACACCTTTTAAATTACAACTATTGTATGTTTAGAATCGAATGTATGATAGAAAAACCACCGGCCACGGGAATTAGATGTCATGTTTTCTGGATTACAGATCTAAACATGAAATGCGCAGAACATAGCCGTTGGATGCTCCACAAGAACACCGAAGCAACCGTTTCTTCACGAGCAAGAAGAGGAAAGACAAAGACACATGTTGCATCGAACTTCTCACAAGAAGCGAAAACGTGAGGGTCGGACAAAGAACCGTCCACCTACGATCCAAAAGGCATCATAGGAAAACTACAAGACTCTTTCGCTATGAAAATCCCTACTTCGTTTCAAAGAGAGCTAGCTTTAGATTTGAGCAAAACCACAATCTAGCTAGACCATGAGACGCTAATCATAGCTCATTAGCGGTCACTAACCCACACCCACACCTTTGTTGAGGCGCCAAGAAAGGGAAAGCCAAGCCCCCAAACCCCAAACCAAACCCAGCCCAGCCCGCCCCCAATAATTGCAGCACAAGGCTTCCATGCTGGCGTTAAAGGGTGAACATGGCGCTGAGAGGCATGGGGCCGACCCGGCCCATTCACCCATTCATTGCCCCTCCTCCTCCTCTGGAATCCCTGTCAGGGGATTGATCAAGACCAAGAAATGGCTTCTGCTAGTAGCCATCAGCAAGCAATAAACTGTTAATCAAAATATTGTTCCTCCCGCTATGCACCACCCGTCCACCCTCCTCCGCCCCTCGCCTACTAGTAGAAGTAGAAGAGACTAGTCTCCACTCTCCACCACCCCCACCACCACTCGCTAGTAGTTCTCCCATCCATGGCTGTCCCTGCTCCATCCCGCACACCTGCCGCACTTGCCTCTGCGAGCATGTACTGACTGCCTCCCACTCCCTTGGCGCTATCTCTCTTGTCTCGCTACTCGCCCGCGCGCCTGTGCGCGTGTGCGCTCTGCTCTGTTCTGCTGCCTCCACTCCCCCCATCCCTATCGGGGATAGGCCGCAGCTGCCTGCATGCCCCTCTGCACGTTCGCGCTTCCGTTTGTTCGCCTCCGGTGCGATGGTGGTCACCGCGCAATGATTCTTGCTTGGTTGCTAGCTCCCCTCGTCGCGGAGTGAGGGAGGGGGCCGGCAGGAGGGAGCGGACAAACCGGCGAGCAGCTACCTGACCCTGAGAGAAAGAGAGAGAGGGACAGGTCTGTGGTGGCCAAGAAGCGCCGGGGGCGACGGTGCGGCTGCTTGCTTGCTTGCTCTGGCTGGCGAGTGAGTGAGCGAGCGGGCGAGCGAGCGTGCGGCATGGATTGGGATCTCAAGATGCCGGGCTCTTGGGACCTGGCCGAGCTGGAGCACGACGGGGTGCCGGCCATGGCCGCTCCCGCCGCGGCGGGCATCGCGGCCGCGGCCGCACGCGGGCCGCCGGGCCGCCCCGAGTGCTCGGTCGACCTCAAGCTGGGCGGGCTGGGGGAGTTCGGCCCCGCGGCGGACGGCGCGATGAAGCAGCAGCCGCCCGTGGCGGCGGCGGCGGCGAATGGTCCGGCGGCGTCCTTGTCGGCGTCGGCGTTGAACGCCGCGGCGGTGGTGCCGTCGGCCAGCTCGCTGAAGCGGCCGCGCCCGGGGGCCGGTGGCGGCGGCGCGGGGGCGGGGCACTGCCCGTCGTGCGCCGTGGACGGCTGCAAGGCCGACCTGAGCAAGTGCCGCGACTACCACCGGCGGCACAAGGTGTGCGAGGCGCACTCCAAGACGCCCCTCGTCGTCGTCGCCGGCCGCGAGATGCGCTTCTGCCAGCAGTGCAGCAGGTAACCAACCAACCAACAAACACCCATCCAACCCGCCAAAATTCGCGAAAATTCCCGCGATTCCTATTACCAACACTCAATTCAGCCCATTCGCACGGTCGCATCGGCTCGATTGTGATGCTGCCACAATGGTAAAATTTATTGACTGCACACCATTCCCCCCTTTTATTACCGCTGATCATCATTCCCCTCCCTTTGTTCAAAGTGAAAAGGCCAATCCAAGCCAGTTCTTTCCTAGGCCCTGGCTTTGGCTTTCTCTTTGGCCCAAATTAACCACCAGTTGCTCCCATTCCAAGCAAGGAGCACTGCTACTGGTAGAATCAGTAGGGGGTGGTGAGAGTGAGCTGAGCATATCTCACTGTTCGGTTTCAGGGATGCACCAGTAACTTTTTCTTTATCCGGCACTAACTTTTCAGCCTTTTCATATGGGTCAAGTACCCCCAAGTTTTTTTTTTACTTTGGCAACCTGTTGTATACCTGAATCATAGCCCTCCCATTTTCCCACTTTTGCACTGGTAACTTTCTAGCCCACGGGTGTGAATTATTACCAGTGAAAAGTGGCTGATGCACTCCATGTGCCAAAGATCAGATGGAGCAGTCCTTTTTATTATTAGCTAGCTGCCACATTTTCAAACCTGCCATTGGATTCTTCCCTTTTTTGAAAAAAAAAATGTTCTCGTTTGAAGTTTACGAGTGGAGTATAATTTGTGACGTTGACAAATATATTACTTCTTTTATTTTGGAGTTCAATATTAGAGTATAATTTGTGACATCGACAAATATATTAGTACCACTTTTACTCTGACAAAAAATCAGCACAGATTTTAAACCAACTACTCCCTCCGTCCCGAATTATTTGTCTTGAATTTGTGTAGATACGGATGCATCTAGACAAATTCAAGACAAATAATTTGGGACGGAGGTAATACTCCCTCCGTTCCAAATTACTCGTCGTTGAAATGGATGTATCTAGAACTAAATACATCTAGATCCATCCATACGTGCGACAAGTAATTCGGAACGGAGGGAGTAGGTGGTAAGAAGTGAATCTGCGTAAACCACAGTTTTTTTGTGTGTGTAAACCACGGTTAACCATAGGTACTTGAGGATCAACCCATTTTGCCTTTGAGGTGGTTTATTGACTGAACAGTAGGCCCCATCTCTGACATGATTGCCCCCCCTTGCTGAATTAGTAACCACCAGATCCGTTGCTTACCCATCTTCTTTTCCATTGTTCTGGTTTGAAGTTGAAGAGTGGAGCGTAATTTGTGCAACCATTTCCCATGACATTGACAAAGATATTAGCTCCTCCGATCCAAAATAAGTGTCGCTGTTTTGAACTGGGTTTGGTTTAAGACTACGACACTTATTATGAATCGGAGGTAGTACTATTTTTATTCTGGCTAAATAAAAGTGGTGCAATGATCTGCTGCAGAGTCCCCAGAAACTATCACATATTTTGAACCAACTGGGGAGTCAAGAAGTTAATCTGTGTAACCCGGCTACGGTTAACCATATGTACTTTAGGATCAACCCATTTTGCCGTTGAGGTGGTTTATGGACTGAGCGGTGAGCCCCATGCCTGATATGATTGCCCCCCATTGCTGAATCAGTAGTAACCACCAGATCCATAGGAATTCTTTCGGTTTACTCGTGGTTATTGTGTGCAGCAGTATTTGTTGTGTGTGGGCTGTTCACTCTTTAAAGATGTTGCTGAACACATGACCTGTTTTATTGAATTCTTGGCCAGAAACCGGCCTACCTCATCTGCCCTGACTGCCTCTTGTTATTAGCCTTGTTTTTTCCACATGAGATACTGGGACCACTAGACCAATTCTTGAAACACCGTTGCAAATTAGGTTCCACATTTTTGCATTTTGGTGGAGCCGGTTGTCTTTGAATGTCTTGGATTGTCTTGGATGTTCTAGTACTATTCATTGGTTAGCTGAATTATTGGAGTGACTTGCACTAATATTAGTATACAACAAAAGCTACACCTTCAAAATTTAACCTGTGGCTTTTTGAAATACTCCAGTAAGAACCTTGTTCTTCCATTGTTGAACCGATAGAATATAGCTGTTCTTGCTATGCGCATTCCTTTCTAGCTGAACTGTTCATGTATTTGAAACACTGAGGTATGTCTGTCAGATATGGTATGCACAAAAACATATGAAAATGGGGGGAAAATGGCTCCAATTGGACATGTTTTTGTACTGGTCAATTTTCCAGGTTCATTTCACAATAGTACTGATCTGAAACCCTTTTAGGTTCAATGCTAATTCATTCGAGTTTGCATTTTGTTACATTTTAGAGCCGTGGTGAGCAACTAACTCTGCATCATGTGCCTTCAAAGTTTAAGGAATACAAAAAAATTACCCATCAATCATTTGGTCGTCTTCTCCTAAAATTTTTTATAATCAGTGGGGGCGCGATTCCAATGATTGCGTACCTATCAGACACACAATCAGGCAATAGTGCGCCCAGTGGAGCAAAAATTTGGATCACCATACTGTACTCCTTCAGTGTTCCTACAGGCTGGTGCCACACTGCCATACACCTGTTGGAACCTATACCGTGGTCCAAATGTCCAACAGGAGTTGCACTAATTTGCAGCGCTTTGCAGGCCCAGTAGAAAGCTTTTGTAAAGTGAAGCCCCCCATGCACTGAATTTTGTTAACTGACGCATTGAAATCCGAGTGGTCCAGCTGCGCGTGTGTGTACTCTTTTCTTCATGGAATCTGTGTTCTGTTTTAATGTCGAGCAAATAAATATTCAGACCGTTCTGGTTGGTCCTTGCAGCTTTTGATTTTCCACGTGCCTTATTGTATCAGAGCATATTGTTTTTTCAGAATCAGAATAGTGATGGTGTCAATTTTTTGCGTACTTTTAAGCATAATGGTTGTGCAAATTCTCTCTGATCATGAATGCCATACTTAGGTCTTGGCTTATAGTGCTTGTTTGTCCACCATGGCCGGCTATCATGTGTCCTTGTAGCACTTGCCTGTATTATGGGAGTGATAAGACATTTGGAGTTAGTTTTATTTTCTTATATCGAGGTTATGAAAGGTTCTTTACCCATGGGCCTTCAAATGTGTTGTGATTTTCTCTCTTCCTGCTACAACAATCATACTATATGTTTAGGGTGTCATTAACAGGGTCAAGGTGCCATTAAGGATGATGCTGATTTACAATTAAATAGGTCAATATGTTGACTACTTTTAAATGTTTGTGTTTCTTACCATTAATTTTTGTTTCTTTTAGATTCCACTTGCTTGCGGAGTTTGATGAGGCCAAGCGTAGCTGTAGAAAGCGCCTTGATGGGCACAACAGGCGCCGCAGGAAGCCACAGGTTGACAGCATGAATTCTGGGAGCTTTATGACAACCCAACAAGGTATTTTTCCTATTTAACTACTATTTGTCATCCTGTCGATTGCTGAAATGAACAAATTATATAGTAACCTCAGGTTCAGAAATTTCTGTTATAAAGTACTCCCTCAGTCCCATGATATAAGAACGTTTTTAACACTACACTAGTGTCAAAAACGTTCTTATGTTTTGGGACGGAGGAAGTAATATATTAGTTCAAATGCAAACCCTCGGTAAAATGCTCGTGCTTACATGGGACCATATTTTCTCCTATCCAACTGATAATAAGCTAGACCTGTATTTTGCATGGAGATACGACTGTTTTCCTATAAGGATGAAATTAAGTTGGCAGAAACATGCTGCTCTGTATCTAATTCTGTGCGCCCACACTCCATGCATCCTGCAACCCTGATGACAGCTAATGGCTTTATATACCTTTCTTTTACCCTCTATAGCATCCGATTCATTTGATACGGATGCGGCCGAGTAACATGGTCTTCACTGTAATTTAAATCATGGGTCTGTGTTTTAAATGAAATGCCAGACGTACTGTTCTTCAGTAGCCACAAGAGCACATTTAGACTGAATATTCGAATTAGCAGGGTGATTGCACAATGCTGCATTTTCAGTCTTTTACATTTCCGCTACATTTGAGTACTACAGAGTCTTTGATGCTCGTTTCATGATGGCCGTTCAGGTCTGTATTCAAATGCAGGGTCAAGGTTCGCGTCCTTCTCCGCTCCAAGGCCGGAGGCAAGCTGGTCCGGGATCATCAAGTCCGAGGACAGCAATCCATACTACACCACTCACCAGATCAATTTCGCCGGCTCTTCGTCGTCCTACTCCAAGGAAGGCCGGCGCTTCCCCTTCCTGCACGAAGGAGACCAGATGAGCTTCAGCACGGGCGCGACGGCGCTCGAGATCCCCCCCGTGTGCCAGCCACTCCTCAAGGCCGTCGCGCCGCCGCCGCCGCCGCCGCCCGAGAGCAGCAGCAGCAACAAGATGTTCTCCGATGGACAGTTGACGCACGTGCTCGACTCCGACTGTGCTCTCTCTCTTCTGTCATCCCCGGCCAACTCCTCCAGCGTCGACGTCAGCCGGATGGTCCGTCCAAGCGAGCACATCCCCTCCGTCCCCAACCTGCAGCAGTTCGGCAGCTCCTCCTGGTTCGCCTGCTCCCAGGCCTCCAGCGCCGCCACCGGCTTCGCCGCCTTCCCCGGCGGCATGGACGGCGAGCAGCTCAACGCCGGCGGCGCGCTGGTCCCGAGCTCCAACGACAACGAGATGAACTGCCACGGGATCTTCCACGTCGGCGCCGATGGCTCCTCGGAGGGCACGTCGCCGTCCCTCCCGTTCTCGTGGCAGTAGAAGTCTTGAGTGAGCGTCAGAGGCTGTTCTTGGGTTCTTTTGGTGATCGTCAGTAGCTAGCTGTGCCCGTTTTAGTGATCAGGCCTACGTCCCGTTCTTTCTGTGTTTATTCTCTCTCCTTTTCATGTTTCTATGTCTTGGACTTATCTCTCGCCATCAGAATGAATAACTTTGCATGATTCAGAAGAAAATCATATACTTATGGATTTCACTGATGCATTGGAGACTAGATTTAGACAGCTTTTTTTTACAACCATCTCCTCCTTTATTCATTGATGAAAATAGTGGCATCGCTTACAAGAAAGGGAATAGCCGCACTAGGGGCAGTACCTATCCAACAACAGGGGGGACACGACAACTTAGCTAACCTATCCAATTCGTGAGCTACTTGATTGCTCTCTCTATTACAATATTCATAAATGACATGGTTGAAATCGTTGTGACCACGAAGGACAGCTCCCACCGACCCTTCAAGTATATCCATATCAAATCCAGCGTCCACGTTCAATTTAGCATATCCATACCTTGGTCTACTCCACCTCCCTACCTTATGGGGTTGTTTGGTTGGGATTCCTGCCAGCTTCGGGCTTCCAGCTTCGAAGCCGGAAGCTGCTATTTAGGGGCTTCCGCTGTTGCGTGGCTTCCGTGATAAGGCCTAAGCCATGGCCAACTGAACCCTAAAATAGCATTTTCGCTTCAGCAGAAGTCGACAGAATCCCAACCAAACAACCTCTATGTTTAGCTTTGGGCATACAAGAGATAATGTAGTTCGCCGCTAGTCCTCTCACGGCCAAATTGATTTGAGCTGCTGTTTGGCTGGTCTCTTCATGAGTTAATTTCTGCCGTTCATACCACATCTACCATGCTAAGAAGAGTTTCCAACAGGTCGCTCCCCCAGTCGCTCCATGGCGCGCCCGAGCGAACCCTAGCCGCCGCCAACAAGAGCCCTCCGGCCCTCCTCCCTCGCCGCGACGTTGAGGCGTTCTTGGCCAGCTGCTCGGCTCAGCGGCGGCGGGGCCTTCCTCCTCCGGCTCGGCGGGCGGCGGGCCGTTCGTTCGGCAGGACTTCGGGCTGGCCTTCATGCGCTGCGACCGGAGGATGCCGTGTTCGGATGGCGTGGAGGGCGCGCAAAGCGCGCGGCGCTGCGTTCGGTCTTCGGCGCGAGATCGGACGCTTCGGTCGGGAATCGCGGTTTGGCGGCGCCCGATCCAGATCTGAAGGCTTCCGTCTACCTCAACCAGGCTGCCTCCGATGGTCCCGCTTTGGCGGCCTTTGTCGTCGGAGTTGTACCGGTTTGGCGGCCGGAGGGGAGGTGGCTCGGAGAAATCCGAGGCCAGCGATCTTGGTCACGACGGCGGCGACGCCCGAGGGCGCCGTACCCTTCTTGAGGCGCCGTCCGGTTGCCTCCTTCCCTCTTCCTTACACCCGGCTCAGATGTCGGGCGAAGCCCAAATCCATGCCGGATTGAGCGGACAAGGCCCAAGGCGTCGTCACCCTCTTGGGGTGTCGTTCTTGGTGAGCTTAGGGTGGATGTGATGCTTTGGTTGCTTGGCGGCGGATTGGTCTTGGCAGCCTGCCGGTCTCGGCGGAGCGGTGCTTCATCCTACTCATGGATGGCGGCGATCTCGGCGGCGTGGCGCGATGGAGATTCGGCGTCCGATGTGTGGCGATGGACTCGCAGAGGACGGTTGTCTCGTGTCGTGGTGACGTCGATAGTGAGTGGCGGACAAGGTAGAAGCCTCAATTTGATCTCAAGACGGACTGTGGAAGATGGCGGCGACGACACACGAAAGCGTCGACGGATTATGCCCTGCACCGGTATGTGGCTCGGTGGGGCTTCCAATGTGTTTCGTTCCGCTTTTGATGTTAGGCTTAGGTGAGTGGTCCGGGTAGTGGCCCAACTAGCACCCCTTCATCATTTTGGATAGGAGTAGCGGCATATGTTGCCAAGATGGTGGATTCGAGCACATTGTTGTAATACTTTGTAAGGTCCTTGAGAATAATCAATAAAGTGGCCGATGCATCTCCTGATGCAGAGGCCGGGGGTCATCCTCCTTTTCTAAAAAAAAAAAAAAAAAACCATGCTACAGTAACTTTATGATCCTTCAAACACAACAAGTGTTCAAGTATTACTTCTCCAGCTCGGTCCACCCCGATGGCATGTTTGATCATATCATCCACGCCTAGCATTTTCCATACATTCGTAGCTAGCTTGCATTCAAACACAGATGTTTGATGTTGTTCGGCCCTAAGTTGCACGCTGGGCAACTTGGATTAATTTTTATATGCTTATCAGCAAGGATTGATCTGCAGGCGATCTCACTATGAAGCGCCCTCCCAATAAAAAAATAATCTTAGATGGACAGAATAAGCTCCAAATTGTATCCCATGTATCTTTTTGGTTAGATGGCCCTTCTGAATTCTGAATTCTGCTGCCGAACTGGGACTCCCGGATTCCATGGTACGCAGATCGCACCATAAAAGTTCCTGTTCTTGTTATATTCCAAGCCAGAAAATTGCCCATCTCATGTAAAGGTAAATGAATTGCAAGAATGTGTTGGGCGTCCACCTGCCAGAAGGTTTGCCTGACAAGTTGTTCATCCGAGTCTCCTGTCAAAGGATCAAAATCAGGTTGCACACACTCTGGCCATAACGCCATGTATACGAAGCTTTTTTTTCTTTGGGGTAGCATCCATAAGATCTACAACGGGAAAGTATTTCACCTTTAGAATCAGGATTATCAATTAGTCTCCAAGTCTGTTTAGCCAACAATGCCACATTAAAACAGTGAATATCTCCGAACCCCATCCCTCGCTTTTTTTGAATGCACATCTTCCACCACGTGAACCAATGCATCCTCTTGTGAGTTGCATCATCACCCCACCAAAAACGAGGTATCACGTACGTGATTCCCTTGCAATTTTTTTTGGCAATTTTAACTATGGACATCGCGTACGTTTGGTTTGCAATTTAGACAGCCATGTCTTTCCTTTGAGGGCCCGTCTAGTTTTATTTTTGGCCTATTGCCAGATGGAAGAACATCTTGTCTCAAGAATTTTTTTCTATTTTTATTTTATTTTAAAGCTTTAAATCCAGATCAAAAAATTACTCCCTCCGTAAAGAAATAGAAGAGCGTTAGTGATCTAAACGCTCTTATATTTCTTTACGGAGGGTGTACTATACTTCAAGTTTTAAAAAGTTCACCTCTCATTAAAAAATGTTTATGTATGTAAAGTTTTGATCATTTAATTTTTTAAAACTTATCTAATAAAAAAATGTTCAACATATTTAAAAAATGATCATATTAACAGTATGTATATAACATTGTAAAAAATGTATGCAACTTTTTAAAAAACTTTAGAAAATATAACAAAATGTAAGCACATTTAAAATTTGTTCATGGAATTTTTAAAAAGTATCCATGATAATCAAAAAATAGCATAATTTCTAAAAAAAATTTGTACCGTTAAAAAATTGTTCATGTCATTTAAGGAAATATCAACGTGTTTAAGCTTAGGTTTTATCAAAATTTCAAAATTTCTTCGAATAGTTTTATAAAAATATTCATTCCATTGATTAGAAAATATCTAACACTTAACAAATATTTGCATGTTTTGCAAAATGTTCAACCTGTAAATATTCAACGTTTAATTGAAATAACAAATTCAACTTTATTTGAAATATGAAGGGAAAAACAAGTTGAGAAAGACAAAATTTACAAAAACAAAACCGATAGAGAAAAGACACAAGAAAGAAAAAGAAAAAGACTGTGAAAGCTCCTAAAACCAGTTCATACCGGTCCATAGTAGCTTCACATAACTGCTCCTTGGTAGTTTCTGAAAAAACACCACTAACGGGAGTGCCACTGCCAGAGGCAAGAGAAGCATGCCTCTTGCAACAAGGGCGACATAGTTTTTGTGTTCGCTACACGGCCGAGGTGCAAGCGCTGAAAAGCTATCGGGCGTTTGTCAGAGGGGAGCGGCTGTGTCTCGCCCGGAGCGAGACACAAACTCCCCTCGCTGCAGCCTCGCTACTAATGGGCTGGCCCAAGTAGCTTTGCAGGTTAACTTGCCTTTTCATTCCATATTTTGGAAAATACTCTAATACGTATATTCAGAAATATAAATTTGCATACAATTTTATAAAACAAGGGTTTTGAAATATGTTAATGCAGTGTAAAACACCGGTTAGCTTAATTTTAAAGCAACGTCAGCATTAAAAAAAATGTTTGCGACAATTCCAAAATAGTCCCGCTTTACAAAGTAATGTACTCCATGAAATTTTGAAAAATGATAATATAATTTTACTATTGGTTCCTGTAATTAAAAATAAATGTTTCATATCATTAAAATAGTATGATGCATTTTAATTATTGTTCACATGTTTCAAAAAATTGTTTACAGAATGTACAAAAAGTTCGGGTAGTTTTAAAAATCTTTCATAAAATTAAAACATTGTTTTCACATGTATTTATAAATTCTTACCATGTATTAGATATATCTCGAATCATGTATTTGAAAAATATTAAACTTCTATAGAAAATCAGGTGTATATGAAATGTGTACGATGTGTATAAAAAGAGACATATAAACATATGTTTTCAAAATAAAATCAAGTAGTTAAAAAATGTTAAACGTGTGTAAAAATATTTCATATGTATACGGAAAATGTACAATATGCATGAAAAAATTAGACATCAATACACATATTTGTAAAATGTGTATAAAAAATGTTCCTAATGTATAGAAAAAGTGTACAATGTGTATGAAAATGAATAGACATCAAAACATATTTAAAACAATTCTTAATCATGTATTTGAAGGAAAATAAACATGTATAAAAAAATTCCTGCTGTATTAAAAAAAAGTACAATGTGTATGATAATACATACTCCCTCCATCCCATAATGTAAGATACTTTTTGACACTAGCGGTGTCAAAAAATGTCTTACATTATGAGATACAGTAGTAGATATGAATTTAAAGAACGAAAAGAAAAAGGAAGATACCAATGAAACCCAAAAAAACTAGGAGAAACTGAGAAAAAAAATGTAAACAAAAACACAAAAAATTTAAGACAACGGAAAACCTAAGGAAAACTGAAGAAGACCGATGAAAACCATAATGAAAATACATAGAAAAGGAAGAAAAGTAAAAAAAAAACAATGAAACTTAAGTGGACCGTAAAGAAAAATACAGAAAAAGAAACAAAGGAAAACCGATGAAAAGCGTAAAGAAATCACACAGAAAAGAAAGAAAATAAATAATCATTGAAAATTCTAAAGAAAAACCCAGTAAAAAACCAAACAAACAATGGAAACCAATCAAACCCGTACAAACACATACAAAAAGAAAGAGAAAACCCAATGAAATCAAATAAATCCGCAAAATAAACACCAAAAAAGTAAGTAAACCTACTAGGAATTAATCCGGAGATACATAGCTTTGTTTTTAGGAACGGGAGATACATAGTGTCCGCTTGTCAGAGCACATGAATCTGGCCTAGCATTAAGGTGGCCCATGTTGCCGGATGTTTAGCATGGGCTGGGCCCATGATGCATTGTTTCCTGCCTCTATTTAGTATGTAAGGCTCTGGTAGTTCTAAAAAAAATGTAATTAAGGCTCTGGTGGTTCGCATTTAAAATTAAATATTTAGATTTTTTAAAGTTTTTATATTAGACTTTTCGATGCTATTCTTTCAGGGGTGCGGCGTGACCATGAAATATGAGGTGTTTGTGGTGACTTCGCTAATTTTACAATTTTTCGACTATGTCTCTCAAACATTTCTACGTGCGTGCGTGTGTGTCTATTGTATTGCATTTCTCAAAATAAATAAAATAGAATTAATTTTTCCTTAAAAAATCAAAATTTTCTTCCGCCTAGTAGAAAAGAATGACCTAATTTAGGGCTTTACATACGCACACTTCCAAATAGTAAATGCTCCCACGGTTGGAGTTGAGACTTTCTTATCCCTCTTGTTACGACGGATCGAGCTTATGATTCTTTTATTGATTGAAATCATTCACTTTTCCTTGAAATCGTCACAAAGTAATTGGAAGAAGAAGTGCTTGTATACCTAGTTGCTGGCGCTGATCTAAGGTTAGGAGACTGGGGCCACCCCGAATATTGTTCCACTATGCAATCTATTTTCTTTTTTTGTTATGTTTTTTGCATCGGTGGGGGTGATGTTTCGATGGTGGAGATAGCGCCACACACAATAATAAATGTCTCATTGCAGTATCCTCATCCTAGTGTGATGTTTTGGCCGACGCGGTCAAAGGCACAAGAGATCCTATGGTGTTTTGGTCCCGCAGATCATCAGCTTCTGATCTGTCAACTTGTGCTTGTGATTTTATTCCGAAATAGTACGACAATGAATCAATAGTTCACGGCCTATGTTGAAAGGTGTGTCTTCGGCCACAACACGTTCAACAATCATGAGCTCTCACCTATTGGGGTGGGTGACTCTAGAGGCTTTTCTCAACTTTAAAGGTTAGTCAAATTTGTGCAAGTTTGATTTTCTTCAAATTTTACCAGAGTTTGCAAAGAACATTAAATGCAAATTGTGGAGCTTTCGTCTACAATGTAAATTTTCTTTTACCACTGATCTTGTTATTCACTTGTGTTTTATTTTATTCAATAAAGCCACATGTTTAGTAAAAACAAAATAACTATTTTTTTCTTCAAAATAGCTTAAGGCTTTACTGATTCCAAAGAAGGTCAAAATTATTTTTTTTAAATGTAATTGTGATAAGAAAATTGGGCAGCTTGCAATTCGACCCTCTCTAAAACAACGAAATGTTTTCACAGTCCAATTTAAGCAGCATAATCTGCATGACATTATTAATTTGAATGATGCTATCACTATCGATCAATATACTATACACTATGCTTCCTAGTTTTTAAGGCCTCACAATCAATTGAGGTCTCCACTGTGTCACCCGATTTTGACCAAGTCAATAATTTCTAAAATCTCTTCCATTCAATTCTTTTATACTATACACTATGCTTTCTATTTTTTAAGGCCTCACAATTATTTAATTAACGTCTTCAATTCAGAATTGGGTCACCTGATTTTGGCCAGGTTAATAATTTCTCAAGGAGCTCTGCCATTTAGTTATTTTAATTCACTATGTTCCCTAATTTTGAAGCTCTTTCATTCAATTGAGGTATTAAATTTTAGATTTAGTTTACAATTTTGATCGGGCCAAGAATTTTCCAAATTAATCAACAACAACTGGCCTATAAAACATATCAACCCCGCATGCTCTCCCACCACCTAGAAAAAGAAGCACCACCATGTGATACTATTGCATCAATATAGTACATGCAACCACCGACGCAGAAATTTCTTCACATAAATATGTGTTGATTAGCGGATAACACCGAATCACACCGCAAAAGGCCCACCAAATAACTGCATTATGAATAAACATTAAACACACTCCACCATGTCCCCGCCAAACTAAATATTCCATTGGTTCCAAAAATATAAGAAGTATTAGTTTTTGAAAAATCAAATTTCTTGAACTTTAATCAAGTTAAGAGCCAAAAATATGGACATCCACAATATTAAACAAAAAATAAGAAAATTTATTGCATGATGAATCGAATGACACCAATTTGATTTTATTTATTTTGATATATTTCTTTACAAATTTGATCAACCTTTAAAGAGTTTGACTTTTCACAAAAGGAGTACACCTTATATTTTGGAAAAGAGTGAGTAATTTTTTTTAAGAATCCCAACAACACCAACGCGCAGCAAAGCACGCCCAACCCTTCTAGTACTGTAAACAAATGCCCATCTCAACATTATTATGACCGGGACAGTTCTGCCGCTAGTGATCTAGGAGATCTTGAGATCGATAGGAATCATGATGCATGGGGTTAACCACAAGGGGAACATCGTCTTAATTATCTATCAGTTCCTATAACATATGGACTGTGGTCTTAGAGCATCTTCAACGTCATCCATCAAAATAGACATACAAAACTTCCGCGAACAACGATAGCGTAGCCGGCCATCTAAACCTTACGGTAGCTCATGCGGGCTATACACTGGTACAACGACGTCCTATACAAACATCTTTTACTCCCTTTCCGCGACAAAGTTTTAAACCATCGCTGTCGGTGTCAAAACCGGCGGATCTCGGGTAGGGGGTCCCGAACTATGCGTCTAGGCGGATGGTAACAAGAGACGAGGGACACAATGTTTTTACCCAGGTTCGGGCCCTCTCGATGGAGGTAAAACCCTACGTCCTGCTTGATTAATATTGATGATATGGGCAGTACAAGAGTAGATCTACCACGAGATCAAGGAGGCTAAACCCTAGAAGCTAGCCTATGGTATGATTGTTGAGATGTATATTCGTGCTACGGACTAAGGCCCTCCGGTTTATATAGACACCGGAGAGGCTAGGGTTACACAGAGTCGGTTACAATGGTAGGAGATCTACATATCCAGATCGCCAAGCTTGCCTTCCACGCCAAGGAAAGTACCATCCGAAACGAGCCGAGTCTTCAATCTTCTATCTTCGTAGTCCGGGAGTCCGCGGATATTGATAGTCCGCTGTCCGGACACCCGTAGTCCAGACTCCTCAAGAGCTCCCTGAACCAGTCTTCAATGACGATAAGTCCGGCGTGCATAATGTTCGCATTGCAAGGCGGGTTCCTCCCTTGAATAATCCGGAGAAGATAATGAACACCGGGATAGTGTCCGCTCGCAAAATAAATTCCACATTCCACCGTAGAGAGAATAAAACATACACTTAGTTCAATCTGCCGACGATTATGCGGCGTGACATCACACCGCAGCCAAGCCCTCGCTTGAATCGTTTTTACTATTCCACCTCAAAGACGCTTAGCGAAGCGTTTCTTGGCATGTCTTGTCAAGCAGTAGATCGTGTTCCCTTATTCCGGATTCTCATCAATACGCGTGGGTAACCCAACCGCGCCATTGATGGTGGCGCTTGGGAGATAAGCGAGTTTTACCACGCCGGTGAGGGACGATAGTTTTGTCCGCCTATATATAAGGGATAAGGATTTACCTTCTCACCCACGCCTTCTTCCTTCTTTGCTCATCCGCCCCGCGAACTCAAGCTCCAACGCCTAAGCTCGCAAGATCTCACCTCGACCTTTCTCCGAATATGTCCGGAGCGGAGGTAAATGTTGGCCTCCACCGCTAAGGAGGAGGACATCACCAGCTGCGCGACGCCGGATACCTTTCCGCGATATTATGATCGGCTGCCCGACGAGGGGCAGCTCATCCCTACCCCGAGCCCCATGAGAGGGTCGTCTTCCTCCCCACTTCCTCCGCTGGATCGGGCTTTCCGCCCATCCATTTGTCCGGGGCTCATGTTTTACTACGGCCGGATTTCCACGATCCGACGCCAACTTCATCCTCAACATCTCGGCGCTTATCGCCGGTGCGAGGCTTTTTTCTCGCATCCAGCCCCACTTCGCCTGTGGCTCAAGACCTTCAACGCTGTCAAGGTTGTGAAGGGACGCAAGCGAATGCGGAGGCGCCATGTTGGGCAGCCGCCTAACGCCCCTTGGCTAGAAGGGACCTTCGTGGATTCCGTCAAGGGGTGGCAATCGGGTGGTTCTACATCACCGAGCCGCAAGAAGCCCACATGGGCGGCAGCCCCCGAGTTTAGATCTGGAATCCCCACGCAGCTAACCTCCTGGAAAGAGAAGGGCTTGCAGTGGGGCAGTCCGGTGGAGGTGACGGGACTCCGAGCCTGCATCAAGAAGATGGTGAGCAATAGGCTCCGGCTCGTCGATGTGGTCCAAGTCATGCTCCTCCGGCGGATTCTCCCATGCCAAGAACGGGCATTCAATTTGTGGGAGTTTAATCCGGAACAGCACCAGACGTTGAGCGGGCTCTTCGATACAACACACGAAGGTGCCTGGAGGGTGCTGTTCAAGGGCACCAAGCCCCGCGATCCGCGGACCAAGACCGCGGATTCAGCTCGCAGTCTCCGACTGACGAGGTAAGTGATTCAACCCCATTACGGGACACTTGTGGTAATTAGATTGACTCTAGTGAGGTTTTTAATCTGCCTCTTCCTTTGACAGGAGTGGATGGAGAAGGCCAAGCTGCTCATCACTCGGCTCCCATGCCGAAGAACCGGTGGATGCCCGCTTAGCGAGGCTGCTGGTTCCGACCGCACGTGGTGCCGAGAAGAAGGCCAAGAAGGTGGCCACGGGACTCGAAGAGTTCCAGAATCAAAGCGCCCGACGACGACGAGGACTCCTCCCCCGAAGACGAGGAGGAGGAGTATTCTCTCCCGGAGGAGGGAGAGAAGAAGAGGAAGGCTTCCCCAATCGGGGCGGCCGAAGGGTCCAAGAGGGGGAGAACTATCCCCCTGGACAGTTTCGCCAACATCAGCGTTGGCGAGGATGAGTGGCCTCCGAGGGCCAGGCGTCCGGCCGAATCGTAAGTATTCGGATCGTTCATATGCCGTACCTTTCCTGTCACGTAGTATCCTTCTAACGCCGCATTCTGTCCGTAGTCCGGTCGATGACGACCTCCCCGACTCAATGAGCGGGTCATTGGCTTCGTCGGACGTAAATTCCGTCCCGACCGCCTCTACCCCCTGCGCCGACGAGGACGCCTGTGGGATCCCAAAGGGGACCCGAGGAGTCTCGACTAGGGGTGTCCGGACAGCCGGACTATCAATATCCGCCGGACTCCTGCATCACGAAGATAGAAGATTGAAGACTCGGCTCGTGTCCGGAAGGTACTCTACTTGGCGTGGAAGGCAAGCTTGGCAATACGGATGTGTAGATCTCCTACCATTGTAACCGACTCAGTAACCCTATCCTCCGGTGTCTATATAAACCGGAGGGCTGTAGTCCGAGGGACACAACATTACATCTCAACAATCATACCGTAGGCTAGCTTCTAGGGTTTAGCCTCATTGATCTCGTGGTAGATCTACTCTTGTACTACCCATATCTTCAATATTAATCAAGCAGACGAGGGTATTACCTCCATCGAGAGGGCCCGAACTCGGGTAAAAACATTGTGTCCTCGCTCTCGTTACCATCCGCCTAGACGCACGATTCGGGACCCCTACCGAGATCCGCCGGTTTTGACACCGACATTGGTGCTTTCATTGAGAGTTCCTCGTGTCGTCGCCGATAGGTCCGATGGCATCTTCAACCTTCAACCCCGCCTGTGGTGAGACTTTTCTCCCGGACAGATCTTCATATTCGGCGGCTTTGCATCGCGGCCAACTCTCTTGGCCATCTAGAGCAGATCGAAGCTACGCCCGCCGTCAGTCGATTCGAAGTTTAAACTTCACGGCCGATGACCGTGGAGACTTGATCTTCGACGGACTCGAGCCACGCCAAGCGCGCCAGACCGCAACGATGGGCTTGATCTAGCTTCGCCACGGACAAGGCTTTGATGGTCGCGACTTGAATCCGGCCCGGCCACTTGCCCGGAGCCGATTGCCCATGACGAGGGTCGGTGGATAGACGCCGCCCCGGGGGCTTCAACATCTACGGCGATGGAGCCGAATACCGATTTTGTCCCTTGCGAAACTCGTGATCCCGAGACGCCGGACCCTCGCCGACTCGAGCCTCCTCGCTTCGCCAATTAAGCGGATTAGGCGCGGTTATGGAATTCACCGCCGGACATCTTTCAACACTCGCCTTTGGCGATATCCTCAATTCTCAAGCATCTTCGCTGTCGAGAACCCGGCCGACTATGGCGTGACGGTTGAGTACGGACGATGAAGAAATTCAGACCCCACCCACCACCCACTTTGTAGCCACTGTCGAAGATCTAACCGACATGCTAGACTACGACTCCGATGACATCGACGATATGGACGACGATGCCGGAGACGATCAGGACCCAGCGCCCACGAGACACTGGAAGGCCACCTCGTCATACGACGTCTACATGGTGGATACCCCAACAGAAGGGGATGGCGAGAAAGCAGCGGAGGAAGATTCCCTAAAGAAGCAACCCAAACGCCGACGGCGCCGCTCTAAATCCCGCCACAACAAGAATGGAGATTCCGGCACAGGAAATATTGATACCCCAGAGAGTGCCGCAAACAAACCCCTCCAACAAGACTCAGCGAAGGAGGATGTAGAAGCAAGCCCTCATGAAAGGGCAGCAGAAGAAAAGGTTGAGGATCACAACTATGTACCTCCCTCCGAAGACGAAGCAAGCCCCAATGACGACAAACTCGAAGAGCACGCCGAACAAGATCTTTGCAAACGCAGGCTCATCGCTACAGCAAGAAGCCTGGAGAAGGAAAAACGGAAGCTCAACACAGAGGAAGACGCGCTCCGGATAAGATGGAGCAAAGTACTCAAAACCGCAGACAAACATGGCAACAGCCACCAATCGAAGAGCTACCCGAAGTGCAAGCTGCTCCTCAGATTGACGAGGAGGCCATAAAGCCCCACCACAAATGGCCCAGCCAGTCCATCTACGGACCCAAAAGGAAAGCCCCAACAAGCAAAGGAACACGCAAGTGTCCGACGAGCGCTGCACGCATAAGCATGGGCGCCAGACACCCACTATGCTTCACCGACGAGTCTTTGGAGCATGAATTCCCAGCAGGGTTTAAACCCATAAACATAGAAGCATACGATGGAACAATGCACTCGAGTGCGGATAGAAGACTATATATGTGATATACACATGGCCAGAGGAGATGATCTCCACGCCATAAAATATCTACCCTCAAGCTCAAAGGGCCAGCCCGTCATTGGCTCAAAAGCCTCCCGTAAAACATGTTGGAAGTTGGGAAGAGCTCGAGGAAGCGTTTAGAGCAAATTTTCAAGGGACTTATGTCCGCCTCCGGATGCAGATGACCTAAGTCACATAACTCAACAGCCCGAGAGTTAGCGCGAAATTTCGAACAGGTTCCTTACCAAAAGAACCAAATAGTCGATCGTCCGGACGCCAATCCTTAGCAGCTTTTAAGCACAATGTCCGAGACGAATGGCTCGCCAGACACCTCGGTCAAGAGAAACCGAGGACAATGACCGCATTAACAAGCCTCATGACCCGCTTATGCTAGAGAAGACAGCTGGTTGGCAAGAAGCAGCACCAACACCCAAGTACATCCGAGATAAGAGATGGAACGGAAAATCACGGCGCAGAAAAGAACAAGCGCCGAATAAAGAGAAAAGCCCAAAGAGCACGGCAATAACGCCGGATTTAAAGGCTCACGGTCGAACAATAAAGCTCAACCCATCAAGGACGACAATGACGAACCGTCTAACCTACACAAAATTCGGGTCGATATGTCAAATCCACAAGACTTCTAAGGCTCGCAAATCACACCCACAGGATTGTTGGTTTTCAAACAGTCCGCCGACTAAATGCCGAACGCAAGGGGCTCGACTCGCTGTTTAAGAAGATAAACCCCGCCAGCAGGCACCGAAAACAAAAGACTTTCCCACAAGGGGTCAAAGCAAGAACTCACTTCATGTGAGGACACGGAAAAAAAGGCGGCACTTTCTAAAAAGAGCTTCGCACGGTCCGCCCCATAAACCATAGAGATTGGATATTAAAACCAATCACCTTCGACCACCGGATTATTCCAAAAGTGTTCGAACCGTGGATGGACTCTCGATATTGAATCCGATAATAGACGGACTACAATTCACAAACGCCCTAATGGACGGAGGCGTGACTTAAACCTGCTATATTCAAACACAATCCGTCGGATGGGGATAGACCCTACCAAAATTCGACACAGCCGCACTTCCTTCAAAGGAGTTACGCCGGGCCCTTACGCCAAGTGCACAAGCTCGATATTATCAAGTCATGTTCGGATCACCGAACAATTTTCGACGAGAAAAGTTAATTTTCCATATCGCCCCATTTAAAAGTGAACATCAAGCACTATTGGGACGAAGGCTTTTGTCCGCTTCAACGCCATACCGCATGACGCGCCTCTTACACTTAAGATGCCCGGTCCACATGGCACCATTTCAAAGGCGAGGGTCACTTAAAGACCCGGATTCGGATAGACGAATCCGACTCAAGAAAGTTAGGGCTCCCTAGCCACACACCCTTTCATAAGGGGCTGCGCGACAACTAACCACGGTTTCATATAAACCTAGCTTTAATTATTTGCACTTATTATTTTGCATTATTTTCGCATCTAACTGTTTCTAAAACTAAAATGTTCCTTTTTTACGCATTTAACAAACGTGCGCATTCTGGCCCGTGATAACGGCACAACGGAGACACAGGCGCAGACGTGCAGTAGGGACCCGTTGCAAGGATTCTTTTCAGATTAAGACCCTACGTAGACCTTTTTATTACTGTCTCTTGTTGTTAATCTCCCTTGGCTTCCTCCTATAGCCAAAGCGGAGCCCGACGCTTTGGCATTGGCCGCGTCGGAAGACAATGCCCGTACCTGGACACAAGGGGTTTAGGGCATAATTCTGCCGGTATCATAAAGTCCAACACCTCGTGGAGTGTTCGCGCTCAAGTTGGGCATTATATGCATCAGCTCAATCATGTCTTTGGTCAAATGTTGGGTTTGCCTGCCTCGTGTTTTGCTGCCTTTACGCTCAGATCACCCGCTAACGCGGCACTGTGGAGAACTATCGCGACAGTGCCCCAGTTCGGCTGGGCGAGCACCTCAAGAGAGAAAGCCAAAACTGACCGTCATGATGTAGCGAGAGTCCGTCACCACTTGATCGACCACGGAATGTTTAGAATTTCGCTGACGAAGGGTCGCTTCCGTCAGCACATACGCACTCGAATCCGGAGATGTGCAAGGCCATTAGGGGCTATATCGTAGCCCCACCCTCGAGCTCCATTGGCTAAGTGAAAGAGATAAAGCATTATAGTCCGGATTGCCTCGTTCGCTACGCTATCACCTCCTTATAACAGGACCGAGACGTCGGATTAAAGTGTGAAAAAGCGCTATTTTGCGAACACCCCATCACCTTGTGCAAGGGGGCTGAAGCCGAAGACTGCATCTTTGAGGTTATACACAAGTATACTTAAACGGCCGCAAGGAGAAGTTTTACTACTTGGGAGCACAAGTATAAAAAGCATTCATACTATAACCATTGATTTACAAGTTAATGCGTTCAATTGAACGTTACATTCTTCGAGCATCGCGACTCTATTACACGAAGCGCCAAGATAACTTCCCCAAATAATGTTCGCAGAAGCCGGTTCCCATTCAACCTGGGCAGCAACAGCGGTGGCATCCATCTCCGGACATTGCGCTTTACACGGCAGAGCCATTCGCTACCGATGCAAGCCGATCGCTTCATCTCCTTGATATGCGGCACCGCCTCAAGGAATCGCCGCAGAGGTCGAAATAGCTCGTCGCTTTGGACCTCTCGCCACACATGGGCCACGATGTCACCATAGCCAGCCCGGACAGTCTATTCAGTTCGCCCATTCGCCAACCTGTCCGACAGAGGAAGAGGGCGATCCGGACGTGGAATTGAGTCCAATATAACTCTTCCACCTCGTGATCCCCCGCCCGGAAGTGCTTAACGGCGCCACCGCACTCGCAGCCAAGTCCATATAAGGACCTCCGAACTCCATCGCCGCCAAATTTAGCGATTTGGCATCCATAAACCGGCGACGATAAGAAACGGCTTGCCACCGTGATTTCTCCGGCTTGGCGCAGCTCCTCCTTCATAGCCCGCATTGCGTAACGGCATCCTTGGCTTTGGCGGTGGCCTTCTTCAGTCTTCCCGCCCGACAGCGCCGCGTTTTCAAGAGCCTCGCCACGATCGGTAGCATCCTTTATATTCTTGGCCAATTCGCCACCTCCGCCTCGCTTAGGCAGCGCAGCCTTTTCGCCTTCAACTCCTCGGCCGCCTCTCGGCAGCCAGATCACTCCTTCGGCTTGCTCCTTAGCCGTGCAAGCTCGCCCGAAGTCTCTCCACAAGAGCCGCGACCGTCGTGATAGACAACATATAACTTATCGAGGAGGGCTTTAACCCACTCAATAAACCGCTGCAGGAATGTATTTACCTTGCGACTCATCAAGTCGCCGATTGACAAGTGCGATGTCAAGATCCGCCATGTCCATTGTCGACTAATTTGGCAACCGATTAGTCCGCTGGCCTCGGACTATCCGCCACTTGTACCGAACGGCGGTATTCATTACCCGAGATGCTTGATTTTCGATCCTCGACGTTGTCGCCTCGACGCTCGCCGAGCAAACTCTTCGCCTTCTCCGCCGGCTCGTGGGTGTTAAACTTTAACCCTCCGATTCGGGACGCCCGTGATTTATTACACTTCGGCTCGCCGCCTCATCTGGCGGGCGTCGACGGAGGCGACGCTCTCCATCATCTCCGAAGAAGATCCCCGAGGACAAACTCATTTGAGACGGCTGCAGATCCGAACTGCGGTATAAATATTTTGGTTACCTACATGTACATAAACGAAGGTACTTTCTTATTAAACTTCCTCTTCATACTCACGGCTCGTTGGAGGGCTGGTCCTGGGCGATGATTGCGCGTCCGGATTCTCTCCGGACGCGGACTTCGGTGGGGATTTCTTCCCACGCTAGGGGCTTTGACCGGATCTTCGGAGGCGGTCCTCTTTCCTCCGGGAGGGATCCTTGGTCCTCTCCTCTTCACGCCTCTTTGGACTAAGTATTAGCTCCTTCATCTCCCCATCGCCCCTTCGTGGGTGCGGCCTCCAACATTCGACCAAAGACGGGCTCCAAGGCGGTCTCGGAGGGGGGCCGACACCTTATCAGCCTTGATCGCGCCACCCATTCCTGTAAAGAATAAAAGGGTCGAGATGATCTCTTGAAAGGCATACAAGTAGAATGTCCGAGCTCGGAGCCATTTACCCGAGTATCCGGCGATCGCGCTTAAGCCCGCCCTCGGTCGAATCCGACACGCCACGCGGTCCAAGAACAGCTTGTACATCTCCATGGGCGCCGCGCCCATAAAATGCTGGAGAATACGAGGTCCTTCGGATTGTACTCCCATAGCCGGAGAGGACGACGCTTGGTGGTAGGAGGAGCCCGACTAGCATGACTTGCATCACCTTGACCAGGCCGATCTCCCTTGTTTGGAGGTCTCGAACCGCCTCGCAGCGGGCACGCCCTCGGACGGCCCCGCTTGAGCCCTTGGTCGACCCACGACGTTAGTTGCCGTGGAGGTCCCGGGCGGAAGGAGGGCGGCGGCTTTTGCTTGCTGCCCTTGGAGCGTGATGTAGAACCACTCGCTGCCACAATCCTTGTTCCTCTTGGAAGGAACCTTCGAGCCACGAGGCATCGACCTTCTTGCTTATGGTCGCCCCGCCACACTCCGCTTGACGCCCCCCGATCATCTTCGGCTCCACCTTGAATGTTTTCAGCCACAGGCCAAAGTGGGGGATGACGCGGAGGAAGGCTTCACAGACGATAATGAATGCGGAGATATGGAGGATAGACTCGAGCCAAGTCGTGGAAGTCCAGCCCAGAGTAAAACAGAGCCCCTCACGAAAGGATCCGCTGGAAGCCTAATCCCGACGGAGGTGAGATGCGAAACGACGATTCGCTGGGCTCGGTTGGCACGGCCTGCCCTAGGGCAGGCAACCCAGCGAAACTTCATAGGCCAGGTACTTGGCCTCACGCAGCTTCAATATGTCCTCCTCTGTGACGGAGGAGGGCATCCACCGGCCCTGGAGGTCGGAGCCGGACATTGTTGTAGATCCGAAGCGCTCGAGTCTGAGGCTCTTGGTGTTGGAACTGGTGAGCAGAGGAAAGATTCGATGCGAGGTTGAAAGACAAGGACAGGCCTTGGTCCTCTTATAAAGGGAAATAATACCAAGGGCCGTCTCCGGACTGGGCTCGAGATTCCCTTCGATAGAGGAGGCGCGGACGGAACGGTCGGGTTACCCACGCACGTATTGATGAGGATCCCGAATAAAAGGGAACACGATCTCGCTTCAACAGACGTGTTAAGGAAACCGCCGCTAAACGCAGAGGCGGAATAATAAACGGTTCAAACAAGGGCTTGGCTGCGGTGTGATGTCACGCCATGTAATACGCCGCCAGATGGAATTAGTGTGTATTTTATTCTCTATGTTGGATTGTGGAAATTATTTTGCGTGGTCGGACACTATCCCGGTGTTCATTATCTTCTCCGGATTATTCAAGGAGGAACCCGCCTTTGCAATGCCGAACATTATGCACGCCGGACTTATCGCCATTGAAGACTGGTTCAGGGCTACCGAGGGAGTCCCGACTAGGGGTGTCCGGACAGCCGACTATCAATATCCCCTGACTCCCTGCATCACGAAGATAGAAGATTGAAGACCGGCTCGTGTCCTAAGGTACTCTACTTGGCGTGGAAGGCAAGCTTGGCAATACGGATGTGTAGATCTCCTACCATTGTAACCGACTCAGTAACCCTAGCCCCTCCGGTGTCTATATAAACCAGAGGGCTGTAGTCCGTAGGACACAACATTACATCTCAACAATCATACCGTAGGCTAGCTTCTAGGGTTTAGCCTCATTGATCTCGTGGTAGATATACTCTTGTACTACCCATATCTTCAATATTAATCAAACAGACGAGGGTATTACCTCCATCGAGAGGGCCTCAACTGGGTAAAAACATTGTGTCCTCGTCTCCTGTTACCATCCGCCTAGACGACAGTTCGGGACCCCTACCCGAGATCCGCCGGTTTTGACACCGACAGACCCATCAGAGGAGGTTCGAGGCGCCATAGGCTTAACTATCAGACTTTTGCGCCGACTCTACATCGAACCCGTAGTGGTTCCAGAGTCCGGCAAGCGCCCTTCAAAGAAGGGCAGATCGTGACGCCGGGCGGCCTCCGCCCAACCGGAGGCGCCGGATAACCTGCCGGAGGCACTTAAAGGCGCTCCATCGAAGAACACCGCACTCTCATGAGTGCGGTGATTGAGAAGGTCCATTCGCCAAGAGCGGGCCGACTGAAGCTCGCAGCAGCCTTCTAACAAAGCTTTGAGGTAAGAAGTTAAAATTATGTAATGTAATATCGCATAGACAAGAGTTCTCGATGCTTAGTTCGTGTTCGGAAAGAAAAGCCGGACTAAGGATCTAACAAGATATACGCAGGTTGCTAAAAATATGTCAATATGGGTTTTGCAAAGTTGCGCTGCCGACCTCCGCCGCATTAACGGCGGAGGTCGAGGTGTCAAGAAGGACCTCGAGTGGTCCGAGCACGAAGCTCGGCCATGCCAAGAGGCAGCTCGAGGAAAAGAAGGTGAGTAACACCACTTAAAATAAATACCTTACGTAAAAGGATTTTGTTGCAATTTAAATTAACAGGATAATATGTGTATTGCAGGGCCACTAACGAGGTGGCAGCCTCAAGGATGCCGTGGTCTGCAGCCGAACGCAAAGGCGCCACGGAGCGGGCTGAGCGAGAAAACAAGAGGCACTAGTGGCGGAAGTTCGGCAAGAGCTCCGTGCTCTCATGGAAAAGCATGAGAGTTTGGAGCGTGACTCCAAGACTCGAGAGTCCGAGCTTGCCTCGCTCTCGAAAGTGCCAAGTCCGCCAAGGCCGAGGCCCGTAAGGCCCTTCAGAGGTTGAGGACATAAAGAAGATAGCGGCGGTAAGGCCTTTTTCATGCAGAGAGTGCATGTTAATGTAAATTACCGGATACTTACCCGAATTCGAGCTCTCTGTATGCTTTGCAGATCTGCCCAGAAAGCGCCCGATGCCGCCGATTCTATCGTGGGCAAGGAGGGAGCTTGACGGAGAAGGTCTTCGTCTCAAGATGCCGAGGCCGCCATCCGGTGCTTTCAAGCGACCAAATCAAGCAGCTGGTCGAACTCCACAGGTAGCCGAGGAGGCCATGAAGGGCCTCATAGTCCGGTCAGAGCTCGACAGGTCATGCCTGGCAGCTACTTTGGCCTAGTGCAGCGGCCTGGTGGATGCGTGCCCTGTGCTGGATGTAGTCAAGCGCCCGCCGCATTGAAGGCGCTGCCGTGCTCTCGCCTCGCATAAAGGTGCAATGGGCAAACCGATGCGAGAGGCTTTTCACGGATTACCGCCACAAGCAAGGAGCATCGCACGCCGGAGCGTTATTATAAAGTTGTCCTAAAGGGAGCCTGCGATATTGCAGATGAGTGCTCCCGAGATGTTTGAGTGAACTCGCTGTGTATTTATCCTGTGCGCTGAAAACTTCATTCATATGCGCCATGAGCAACGCTTGTTTAATTTAAAATATTACCTTCTGTGCGGCCGTTTGTTAAATCTGAGAGATGGCAAGTCGTTGGCTTCAGCCCCCAAGCCACAAGTGCTGGGGTGTTCGGTGATAAACTTGAGCACTCTTGTTCCCATTTGTGGGTCCATCTAGGGAGGCGCTCAACACGATGAACAAGGCAACCGGACTTATAATGCTTGAACACTCTCACTTAGCCATAGAATTCTATAATTTTAATTTCGGCGAAGCCTCGGTATTCGAAGACCGAATCCGGGCGCTATCCACGCCTTCGCTTGACATCATCCGAACTTCGCTCAAGCGGCATGAGTCTTTAGGGACCCGAAGAACCTCTCGAACAATGACCAGTCGTCGCCTTATCATGCCGCCGCTTTTAGCTTTTCCATCGAGGCGTTAACCTGCTCAACCGGCGCAATCGCAGTGGTTCTCCCAAGCTACCTTAGCCGACGGAACGGAACGTAAGGCACCAAAACATGGGAGCCGCAAACCCAACTATTGACCCAAGACATGATTCGAGCTGATTCATATAATGCTATAAGTTCGGGTGCCGACTTGTGAAAGTGTTCGACTTAATCACACCATAACTGGGGAATGAAGTTCTCGGCGATTCGGCCGTACCAAAGTATACGGGTGTAAGATGTCATATAATGAACATATATAAAAGATAACGCAATTGCAATGAAAAGGTGCTGCATTATTTATAAAAGAAAGTCTGATGGTGGATCGGACTGATACAAATAGTGCGGTAAGCAAGGGATTTGGACTAAATAAACATGTCCCCCTCCAGGGATGAGCTGCAGACTTGGTGTATATAATCGAATTTAATGCTCGTAATGGAGACCACCTGAATGTTCGTCGCGGCCTTCTTTAGTCCCTGACTGTTGTATCATGAGTTCGGCAGGTTCGCCACCGGACAAGGCTTCTGGTTGACAGAGTCCTGTGTACATAAAATAAGAAGAAAAAATAAAAATGAAGGGAGGCGCACTTGTGAGCCCCTGGTGTGGTCGAGCCGCACTCTGGGTCCATCGTGATCGTGCCCCTTTCCCTGCACCCATGGTATTTCCAAAGCGTAATGATGTACGCGGAGTGTTATTCTTGCGATTATGCGCGGGTGAGGGTTGGGGCCGCATTGCTACACATGCTCTGATCGCACCAGGTGATCTTGGTTGGCATTTCTCCGGGCGCGCTTTGCTGTGTCCGGCTTTTTAACCGCCGGACTTGAGAATTACCTCTACCGCGAGAGCCGCTGTATGTTCCTCCGTTCGGAGGGAGCGTTCCGTATTCCCATTGTCCGTGATGACTCCACGAGGGCCTGGCATCTTGAGCTTTAGGTATGCGTAATGCGGCACGCGCTGAATTTTGCAAACGCGTTCGTCCGAAAGCAGAGCGTGATAGCCATCGCGAAAAGGGACTATGTCGAAGATTAACTCTTCACTCCGAAATTATCCGTGATCCAAGACCACTTCCACCGTGGATCGAGCCTGCATAGCTTGGCTTCCACTCGGGATGACACCTTTAAAGGTTGTCTTTGTAGGTTTAATCTCGATGGGTCTATGCCCATTTTGCGACCGATCCTCGATAAAGCAGGTTCAGTTGCCGCCGCCGCCCATCGTGACTCTAGTGAGGTGAAATCCATAGACGATTGGGTCTATGACCAATGCGCAAATCGCCATGGCGATGCTGGTCGGATGGTCTCTTCGATCGAAAGTGATCGGACAGAGGACCATGGATTGAACTTTGGGGCGATCGCTCCATCGCATAGACGCCCCGTAGTGTGCGCTTCCTCTCCTCTTGGGTATATGGGTCGCAGATATCATATTCACTATCCGCACTTGTGGGGAAACCCTTCGTCCTCTATTGTTCGGGCGGCCGGGTCTTCCTCGTCATCGCTATTTAGCCCCTTGTCATTGTTTTCGCAATTAACTTGCCACCGCTTGAACACCCAATAGTCTCTATTGGTGTGATTAGCTGGTTTTTCGGAGGTGCCATGTATCCGCATGAGCGGTCGAGTATTCGGTCCAGATTGGACGGACCCGGAGTGGTTCTTTAAATGGCTTCTTCCACGACCGGTTTGAGCCTCGAATCCGCATTGACCGCCAGATCCTCCTTATCGCCGCCGCACGCGGCGCTTATTTTGATTCGACGTGACTGCCGTTGTTGTCCTTAGTGTCCGGACTGCCGAATTTTTGCAGAGATTGTTGCTGCGGGCTAGCTACTGTCCTCTCCCGCACAAAAGCGGTCATTAACGGCGTGAGGGCTGACATGGATTTCGCTTTTCCCGCCCTGTGCCGGGCTAGCCATTCGTCCCGGATGTTGTGTTTGAAGGCTGCAAGGGCCTCCGATCCGGACAATCGACGATTTGATTTTTCTTCGCCAAGAACCGCGGTCTGAATTGCTCGGCCGATTCGTTCGGCTGCTGAATAATGTGGCTTAGGTCATCGGCGCTCGGTGGTCGCACATATGTGCCTTGGAAGTTATCAAGGAACGCGGCCTCCAGGTCTTCCCAACACCCAATTGACTCTGCGGGCAAGCTATTAAGCCAATGCCGAGCTGGTCCTTTAAGCTTGAGTGGGAGATATTTGATGGCGTGGAGATCGTCGCCACGGGCCATATGGATGTGGAGAAGGTAATCTTCGATCCACAACGCGGGGTCTGTTGTGCCATCGTAAGATTCGATGTTTACGGGTTTAAACCCTTCGGGGATCTGATGATCCATTACTTCATCAGTGAAGCATAATGGGTGTGCGGCGCCCCTGTATTGAGCAATATCGCGACGCAGCTCGAGGGAGCGCTGTCTGCTATGTTCGGCCCGGCCGGTGTTATGTCCGGCGCGACGGTATTCGCTCTGTGGGTCGAGGGCGCCCACGTGATCCATAGATGGATCTGGATTGCCTTGCCTTGTCCTCCAATATGTCTCGCAAGTCCGCGCGTTCCCTTTGGCTTCATACTTTTGGAGCGATGCCGGCACGCTTGGCTGGGGGCTCGATGTTTCTTCGCCACGACCACGGGTGGTCGGTCACCATATCGACACCGTGAAGAAGGTATGTATGCTTCCTCCTCTAATCGGGGAGCAGCTTATGCCTTGGGTAACTTTTGGAGGAGCGCTCGAAGTTTATACTCTTCGCCGCGAGGACTTCGGTCCATCGATCGCCAGCAGGTCCCGATCAGCTTGAAGCTGCCGCTGCTTTTTCTTTAGGCTGTTTGTTGTGGCGATAAGCCCGCGCTGAAGCACTCTTGTTCGACGGGATCCTCGTGTACGATTTAATTGGTCATCGTGAGGCTTGCTTCGCCTTCAGAGGGAGGCATATAGTTATCATCCTCGACCTTTGTTTGCCGCCTCTCGTGGGGCTTGCTTCGCATCCTCCCGCGCTGAGTCAGGCAGAGGGGATTGTCTTCGGCGCCACCGGAGTGTTATTGTCTCTCGTGCCGAATTCCATTCTATTGTGGCGGATTTAGAGCGGCGCCACCGACGCCGGCGTTTGGGCTGCTTCTTTAAAGAGTCTGCCCATCGCTTTTTCGCCTCCCTTCTTTCGGGTATCCACTATGTATACGCTATATGACGAGGTGGCCTTCAGGCCCTCGTAGGCGCTGGTTCTCGTTCGCCTCCGCATCGCCGCCCATGGCGCTGGCGTCATTGAGTCGCATTTCAGAATGTCGGTTAGATCTCGGCGCTGGCTACAAAGTGGGTGGTGGGTGGGCTCAATTTCTTCATCGTCCGAACTCCAACCGCCCCGCCATATTCGCCAGATTCTCCGATAGCGAAAGACGCTTCAGTGAATTCAGGATATCGCCAAAAGGCGAGTGTTGGAAAATGTCCGAGGCTGTGAATTTATAACCGCGCCCAATCCGGATCAATTGGTAGGGGCGGAGGTTCGAGTCCGTGAAGAGTCCGCGCCGGAATCACGAGTCTCGCAGGGACAAGGTCGTGTTCGCCCATCGCTGCGGATGTTGAAGCCGGGCGCGCTTCATCCACCGACCATCGATCCGGGCGATCGGCCCGCTAATGGTCAAGCGGATCCGAGTGTAGCCACCAAGGCACCGTCCGCGGCAGAGCTAGATCGCGCCCATTGTCACAAGGCGGCGCGCTGGTTGTGGCTCGAGTCCGTCGAAGATCAAGTCTCCGCGGTCATCGGCCGTGAAGTTTAAGCTTCCGAATCTGACCTGACGGCCAGGGGCATAGCTTTCGATCTGCTCCAGATGGCCAAGAGAATTGGCCCGCAGTGCAAAGCCGCCGAATACGAAGATCTGTCCGGGGAGAAAAGTTCACTCGACAGCGTTGCTGGTTGAAGATGCCATCAAGTTTATCGGTGACGCATACGCAGGAACTCTCAATGAAAGCACCAATGTCGGTGTCAAACCGCGGATCTCGGTAGGGGTCCCGAATCTGTGCGTCTAGGCGGATGGTAACAAGAGACGAGGGACACAATGTTTTTACCTGGTTCGCCCTCTCGATGGAGGTAAAACCCACGCCCCGCTTGATTAATATTGATGATATGGGTAGTACAAGAGTAGATCTACCACGAGATCAAGGAGGCTAAACCCTAGAAGCTAGCCTATGGTATGATTGTTGAGATGTATATTCAGATTACGGACTAAGGCCCTCCGGTTTATATAGACACCAGAGAGGCTAGGGTTACACAGAGTCGGTTAAAATGGTAGGAGATCTACATATCCGTATCGCCAAGCTTGCCTTCCACGCCAAGGAAAGTACCATCCGGAAACGAGCCGGAGTCTTCAATCTTCTATCTTCGTAGTCTGGGAGTCCGGCGGATATTGATAGTCCGGCTGTCCGGACACCCCCTAGTCCAGGACTCCCTCAGTCGCCTTGCTTATGTGTGTGCGATAGGGGTGGTCCATCCCACACGATAGCTCCTCCGGTCACACATGCTTAGCGCATATGTCCGTGTGCGATTGAGGGAGCTAACTACTACTTGTGAGCTACATTGGGATTTCCTCAAAGAGGAGAGGATGATGCAGTACAGTAGAGATAAGTATCTCCCTCAGTTAAGAATCAAGGTTATCAATCCAGTAGGAGAACCATACAAAATCTCATGAACAACACCTACACACAAAAGAATAAATACTTGCACCCAATGCAAACAAGGGGTTGTCAATCCCTTGGCAGTTAATTGCAAGGATCAAGTCTGATAATGATAGATAGATAAACAAAAAAATAAAAATAAAATAAAGGTAAATAAATTGCAGCAAGGTTTTTTTTTCGATTTTAATATATGAAAGATAGACCCCGGGGCCATAATTTTCACTAGAGCCTTCTCTCTTGAAAATAGCATACAATGGGTAACAAATTACTGTTGGACAATTGATAGAAAAGCGCATAGTTATGACGATACTCAAGGCAATGATCATGTATATAGGCATCACGTCCGAGACAAGTAGACCAACTCCAGTATGCATCTACTACTATTACTCCATATATCGACCACTATCCAGCATGCATCTAGAGTATTAAGTTCATAAAGAATGGAGTAACGCCTTAAGTAAGATGACATGATGTAGACAAAGTATGAATAAACCCCATCTTTTTATCCATCATGGAAACGATACAAATACGTGTCCTGTCCCTTTATGTCACTGGGATTGAGCACCACAATAACGAACCCATCACAAAACACCTCTCCCAATGCAAGATAAATCAATCTAGTTAGCCAAACCAAACAGATAGATCATAGAGAAATTGAAAGCTATAACAATCACGCATAAAGGAGTCCAGAGAAGACTCAAATAATATTCATGAATAATCTGATCATAAACCCATAATTCGTCGGATCCCAACAAACACACCGCAAAAAAGGATTACATTGAATAGATCTCCAAGAACATCGAGGAGAATATTGCATTGAAGATCAAAGAGAGAGAAGAAGCCATCTAGCTAGTAGCTATGGACCTATAGGCCTGTGGTAAACTACTCATGTATCATCGGAAGGGTGGCAAGGATGACATAGAAGCCCTCCGTGGTCGATTCCCCCTCCAGAACAGTACCGGAAAAGGCCTCCAGATGGGATCTCAAGAGAACTGAAACTTGTGGCGGCGGAAAAAGTATTTTTGGTGGCTCTCTGATGTATTAGGAATATTTGAGAATTTATACAGCTAGAATTGGGTCAAGAGGTGCCATGAGGGGCCCACAAGCTTGGGGGCGCCCCTGGGACATGCCCAGCAGGCTTGTTGCTCCCTCGTGACACTTTAGGTCTTCTCCTGAAGCTTCTAGGGTCCCTTCAGGTCCAGAAAAAATAGTCATAACATTTCATAGATTTTGGACTCCGTTTGGTACTGATTTTCTGAAAAGCCAAAAACAAGCAAAAAAAGCAATTGGCACTGGACACTAGGTTAATAGGTTAGTCCAAAAAAAGATATATAATCGCATAATTAACATCCAAGATTGATACTATAATAGCATGGAACAATAAAAAAATTTAGATAGGTTGGAGACGTATCAGCATCCCCAAGCTTAATTCCTGCTCGTCCTCGAGTAGGTAAATGGTAAAAGCAGAATTTTTGATGTGGAATGCTACCTATCATATTCATCATGTAATCTCTTTTGTGGCATGAATATTAAGATCTGAATGATTCAAAGCAATAGTCTATAATTTGACATAAAGACATCAATAGTCAGGCATACTAACAAATAATCATGCCTTCCAAAATAGGAACGGCTAATCAACTGGCTATGGTTATGCCCATCAATTGATGTCAATGCAAGGAGTGGGGATTGCCATGCAATGGATGCACTAAGAGATATAATTGTATGTTAACCCACAAGTATAGGGGATCAATTGTAGCCTTTCTCGATAAGTAAGAGTGTCGAACCCAACGAGGAGCTAAAGATAGAATTTATATTCCCTTCAAGTTCTATCGACCACCGATACAACTCTACATGCACTTAACGTTTGCTTTACCTAGAACAAGTATGAAGCTATTTTGTAGGTGTGATAGGATATTTCGCAAGAATAAAACTGGAAGTACTTAGCAAGATAAAACTAGGAGTAAATTGCAAGATAATAAACCGAAGTGTTTACTAAAAAGATTTTAGTAACCCAAGATAAGGATTTGTCTCTAGGCAATCAATAACTAGACTGGTAATCATTATTGCAATTTTATATGAGGGAGAGGCATGAGCTAACATACTTTCTGTACTTGGATCATATGCACTTATTATTGGAACTCTAGCAAGCATGCGCAACTACTAAAGATCATTAATGCAAAACACATCCATAGCATTAAGCAACAAGTCCTCTTTACTCCCATACGCAACAACCCCCTTACTCGGGTGTAAGCTTCTATCACTCTAGACACCCATCATAAATGAATCATGAACGTATTGCAACACCCTACAAGGAGAATCTCTCACGCTTGCATGACACGGAGGGCACCATAGGACAGCACCAAAATAAAACATACAACTTAAACCAATCAGGATCATCAATCAACCCATAGGACAAAAATGATCTACTCAAACATCATAGGATAGACACATATCATTGGATATAATATATAGGGTTGAGCACCATGTTTGAGTAGAGATTACAGCAGGGAGAAGAGGTGTTACACCGCTGCATAGAGGGGGAGAAAGTTGGTGTTGACGGTAGCGAGGTTGTTGGTGTAGGTCGCCGTCATGATCCTTGCCCCGGCGGAACACCAGCGCCACCGGGAGAGAGGGGGATAAAGCCCCCTCCTCCTTCTTCTTCCTTGGCCTACTTCCTTTATGGTAGGAAGCTTTCCCCTCTGGTCCATGGTCTCCATGGCAGGGGAGGGGCTGGATCCCCTCCTAGATTGGATCTCTCTCTCTCTCTCTCTCTCTCTCTCTCTCTCTCTCTCTCTCTCTCTCTCTCTCTCTCTCTCCTCCTCCTCTCCTCCTCCCTCCCTCCCCCTCCTCCTCCTCCTCCTCCTCCTCCTCCTCCTCCTCCTCCCTCCTCCTCCTCCTCCTCCTCCTCCTCTCTCCTCCCTCTCCCTCCTCTTCACTCTCCCATTTTCTCCACCTTTCACCGTTTCTTAAATTCCGAGATCGGTAACTCTGATTGGGCTGAAATTAGAAGGTGGCACAAGCCCTAGGGGCGTGCCTACCCCCCAGGGTGCATCCTATGAGCTTGTGGGGCCTGTGGACCACCTCTCACAGTAATTATTCTTCCAAAAAATCACATATATTCCAAAAAAAATCTCTGTAAATTTTTATCGCGTTTCGACTTTGTTTGATATGGATATTCCGCAAAACAAAAAACATTCAACAAGCAGGAACTGGCACTGAGCACTGGATCAATATGTTAGTCCAATGAATCATATAAATTGTTGCCAAAAGTATGTGAAACTTGTAGAATATTGGCATGAAACAATCAAAAATTATAGATACGATGGAGACATACCAGCAGCCCCAAGCTTAATTTCTACTCATCCTTGAGTAGGTAAAAATAAAAAAAAGATAATTTTTGATGTCGAATGCTACCTAGCATAATCTTGATCATATAATCTAATCATGGCATGAATATTAAGACACAAGTGATTCAAAGCAATAGTCCATAATTCGATATAAAGACGTCAATACTTAGGCATCCCAACAGACAACCATGTCTTTCAAAATATCAATGCTAAAGAACGTTATCCCTACAAAATCAGATAGCCATGTGATGCTCCATCTTCTTAGCACAAAGTATTTATCATGTACAACCCTGATGACAAGCCGAGCAGTTGGTTAATACTTTTTAACATGCTTTAGCTTTTTCAACCCCCACTTAATACATGAGCGCAAGCCATGGACATAACACTATGGGTGGAATAGAGTATGATGATAGGGGTAAGTATGGAGGAGACAAAAAACAGAAAGAAAGTCTCACAACAACGCGGCTAATCAACGGGCTATGGAGATGCCCGTCAATTGGTGTCAACGCGAGGATTAGGGATTGCCATGCAACTGATGCACTAAGAGCTGTAAGTGTATGAAATCTCAATATGAAAACTAAGTGGGTGTGCATCCAACTTGTTTGCTTATGAAAACCTCAGGCATTTGAGGAAGCCCGTCATTAGAATATAAAGTTCGATAGTGAAAAATTCCCACTAGTATATGAAAGTGACAACATAGGAGACTCTATATGTGAAAAACATGATGCTACTTTGAAGCACAAGTGTGGAAAGGATAGTAGCATGCCCCTTCTCTCTTTTTCTCTCATCTTTTCTTTTTTTTTCTTTTTTCTCTTTTCTTTCTTGGGCTCATTTTGGCCTCTCTTATTTATTTATTTTTATTTTTGACCCGAGTCTCATCCAGACTTGTGGGGGAATCATGGTCTCCATCATCCTTTCCTCACTGGGACAATGCTCTAATAATGAATATGATGATCATCACATTTCTATTTACTTAAAACTCGATATAAGAAAGAACTATGACTCTATATGAATGCCTCTAGCGGTGTATCAGGATGTGCAATGATCTAGCGTGGAAAATATATCAAAAAATGGACAAGCCATGAAAATATCATGCTAGCTATCTTATGATCATGCAAAGCAATATACAATGAATGCTCAAGTCATGTATATGATGTTGATGGAAGTTGCATGGCAATATATCACGGAATGACTATGGAAATGCCATGATAGGTAGGTATGGTGGCTGTTTTGAGGAAGATATAAGGAGGCTTATGTGTGATAGAGCGTATCATATCACGGGGTTTGGATGCACCAGCAAAGTTTGCACCGACTCTCGAGGTGAGAAAGGGCAATGCACGGTACCGAAGAGGCTAGCAAATGTCGGAAAGGTACGAGTGTGTATAATCGACGGACTCGCATTAGTCATAAAGAAATCACATACTTATTGTGAACGTTTATTAGCCCTCGAAGTAAAGTACTACTACACATGCCCCTAGGGGGATAGATTGGTAGGAGAAGACCATCGCTCGTCCCCAACCGCCACTCATAAGGAAGACAATCAATAACAAATCATGCTCCAACTTCTTAGCATAACGAGAGACTATACATGCATGCTTCGGGAATCACAAACCTTAACACCAATATTCTTACTAAACCACAATCATTAACTAGTACCTTACAATCTCTATATAGCAAAACTATTGCAAGGAATCAAACATATCATATTCAGTGATCTACAAGTTTTATGTAGGACTTTATGACTAACCATGTGAATAACCTATTCTTGTTGACTCTCTAATAAATAGATATAAGTGAAGCATGAGAGCTTAATTCTTTCTACAAATTTGCCCACACTCCAACAAATTTAAGTGAAGCAAAAAATCATTCTACAAATGGTTGTTTTCTATGTCTAGAGAAACAGGCAATCCAAATTTCAAATGATACAAATGAAGCACATGAAGCATTCTACCAAGGCATACTCAAAAGATATAAGTGAATTGCAAAGAGCATTCTATAAATCAACCAAGGACTATCTCATACCAGCATGGTGCATAAAATAAAAGGGAAAAATAAACACAAAAAACTCTCCAAGAATTTACGCGTCATGTGGCGAATAAAAATATAGCTCCAAGTAAAATTACCGATGGTCGCTAGAAGAAAGAGGAGATGCCTTCTGGGGCATCCCGAAGCTTAGTTGCTTGGGAGTCCTTGAATATTACCTTGGGGTGCCTCGGGCATCCCCAAGCTTCGCGTCACGACCAGGAGCTTTGTAGGAGTAGACCACCTTTTGTCAGGATAAGATGTACTACTTGTCCCCGTTTGAATTGGCCACTGTGGGATCCCTTCCCATCTACGTTTTGGGGGAAGAGGACCAAGGCCACTATAAGTATAGGCTAGCCACCATCATAGAGGGGGAATCCATCCATGCTGACCTCACCCGCACCAGAGTTGACCTCGCGAGGTTGTCCTTCACTTGTACTAGTTCATCCTCAGCCCCTCGCAAGGCAAATCCACCACAAAGCAGCAGTAGGGTTTTACACCGCAATGTGCCCTAAACCTGGGTAAACTACCGTGTCCATCTTCTTCCTTGTTCATCGAGCTAGGCCGTGGGGGTGACAAACTGGTTGGATGAAGGGGTTGAGTTTTTCGCACATGCCCCAGAGTTTGAACCTTTTCTTGGGTCTGCAGAGCCCTGAATCCGAGATTTGGCGTGCTAGGTAGGGGCGTGTCGAAGCCTCTTCTCCACCATTCGCTCCGCTTCAGGTCTGTCGTCCCTATGGCCGATGCTCGCCGTATCTGTGCTGAATGTCGGACCGCTAAGATTGCTCAGACGATGCCCGCATCCTGCGTCCAACGCCGCCATCAGTCCCGCGCCCCCCGAGCAGCAGGACTCGTTGTTGCCACCTTCCATGCATCGTGATGGTCGCACCGCAACTCCGTCACTTGCCCCAGCCGCTGCTTGTCTTCTCATGCTCGTTGCGGGCCGGCGAACGCGTAGGAGGCGCTGCTCATGGCAAACGAGCTTCTGCGCTATCGTCCGGCCGACGACCTCTACGAGGATTGGCTTGACCACATCGCCAAGCTTGTCAGCGCTGCTGGAGAGGCCCTTGTGATGTCTTGCTCGTTGCCTCCCCCGTCCCAGGTGGGCGAGGTAGCCCATGGTGCACCACCTCCTCCTCCTCAGTGCGACATTGTCCCTGAGCCCTAGAGCAAAACACCCTAGCGCGACCCGCTGCGTAGTGTGCTAGCGCATGATGAAGCAAGCTGCCAGGTGGTGCAGCGTCCCCAAGGAGAAGCGTGTGCGCTTCCAGCACCGCCACGTCAAAACCGCGCGCCGCCAGAGGCGGCGGCGCACAAGCGTCAAGATCAGGCTCCTCCCTTGCGGCTGGCCCCTGTGAGTGAGGTAGGTTGCCGTGCTTTCACCCCGGAGCTGCGCCGTGTCGTCTGGCCCGACAAGTTCAAGCCGGATTTGCCTCCACGCTACGACGACACTCTTGACCTCGTTGAGTTCCTCTAGCTCCACGAGCCAAGCATCGATGTGGCAATCGGTGACGAGAAGGTCATGGCGAACTGGTTACCCATGGCCCTCAAGGATGGCGCATGCGCTTGGCTCCTGAACCTCTTGGTGGGGTCAATATCCTCCTGGGACGAGCTCCGCGAGCGCTTCATCGCCAAATTCCAGGGTACTCGCGACCGCGCCCCTACAGCCGGTGACATGAGGCGCATCAAGCAACAGCCAGGCGAAACCTTGCGCAAGTACATGCAGTGCTTCACCAACATTCGCCTCAAGATCCCGAAGGTGTCGGACAAGGCCATCATCTCGGCGTTCACTGATGGCGTCCGACACATCAGGAAGGAGGAACTCGCCATCCATGAAGACTTATGCTCGGCCCTGGAGATTTTCAACATGGCCGCCAGATGTGCGAGGGCAGAGGAAGGTCGCCTCTCCCTCCTGTAGCCTCTGGAGGTCGATCCTGAGGACAAGAAGGCCAAAGCTAAGGACGTAAAGTGCAAGGGCCCCACCGTACTCACGGCAGAACCTGAGGTGAGGCGTGGTTGCGACTGCACCGAGTCCTCCAAGGGCAGCCGTCTGTTCTGCGTCTTCCACAACATCCACAGGCACAACACCAATGATTGTCAGGAGCTCAGGGTAATCTGTGATGGGCGCCTTGGCCGCCGTCCCGAGGGCAACGACCGTGGCTACGACTGTAGAGGAGGCCATGGTGGTGGCCGCTAGGACAACCGCGACCCTCACTAGGACTGGTGCGATCAGCCTCGTGAGGACCGTTGGCAGGGCCCACCTCATGACGGCCCCTGGCGCGGTGAGGACTGTTCTCGGGGCAATGCCGGCCTCCCTCCGCTGCCTCTGCCCCCAAGGAGGAACGATGACCAACGCCAAGACGATGGGGCTAGGGGCTTCCAAGAGCCTCATGCCATTGCCTGCATCCTGGTTAGGCGTCACGTCCCCTTAGGTGGTCCAAGTAAGCCATCACCTTCGACTCTGTAGACCAGCTCAAGGGCTCGGCCGCCACCAGCGCGCTTCCAATGCTCTACTCACCAACCATCAGCAACGTCCTCGTCACCAAGACTCTCATCGATGGTGGCGCGGGGCTCAACATCCTCTTCGTCTAGACGTTTGACACGCTCCAGGTGCCATATGACCAACTTCTTCCCACCAAGCCTTTCTCAGGGGTGACCGATGGCTCCATCGTCCCCATAGGGCAGATCTGCCTCCCTGTTACCTTCGGCAAGCGCAACAACTACCTCACCGAGCTCATCGACTTCGACGTCGCCCACATTCGCCTCCCATACAATGCCATCCTTGGGTATCCGGCCCTCGCCAAGTTCATGGCAGCAACTCACCATGGCTACAATGTCCTCAAGATGCCGGGAAGTGGCGGCATTATCATGGCCGCCTGTGACGAGAAGGATGCGGTGTGGTCCCTCGAGCTCGCTTACCAGCCTGCAGCGATCAAGAACTCTGACAGAGAGGGTGCCACCCTACCTCCTGAGGCCACCCCCAAGAAGAAGCAGCTCCTTTCCAAGGGACGCCAGGGGGCTGGGGCACATGACGATCATGCCTCAAGCCCTGCACCCACTGCTAAGGCACCTTTCCCTCTCGCATAGGAAGGCGCGCCCAGCGCCCCTCCCAGGACGGGCTCGGGGCTCTTGTCTGGAGGGCTTCTGACCTAGCGAGTGTCACGAGGGAGGCGTTCGGGCACCATGTGGAGGCGTGCTTCAATGCGCGCTTCTGTGAGCAAAGCGCAAGGCGCGAGGCGCCAGGCGCTCAGGAATTCATCACCAAGGCAATCGAGGAGCTTCAGGAGGCGTGAGCCATGCATGGCGAGCGTCGCCCCGCATCATCCAGTACAGCTGCCGCCCCTGACATGGGTGGCGAGCTGCGCATTTGCGTTAACATCCTGGGCCTCAACAGGGCTGCTTCTTAGGAGCTCTTCTGGCCGTCCGCCGCGTTGTCCTGTGTGGCCCCCACAACTACGTCTGCATGCCGTTCGGCCTGCCGGACACAGCTGCCTCGCACCAGCACTACATGTAGGGCGTTCTGACAGCTTGCGAGGCCAGGCGCCTGGCGATCCTGACGGAGGAGGTGCCGGCACCTCGCGAGCCCCCAGGACCTCCGGAACCCCCGGGGATCAGGAGCCAACCGACTCATGAGGAGCGACTTCTGCGGCACGCATCTCTAGCTACTCCAACACTTCTACAGCAATGGTGCTAGGTGACCTTTTGGTTTGTTCAGTCGAGGGCGCCCCTCGGGCTACATTATCTTCAAGCTGTACAGGTCCGCCCCTGCAGCATGTATCGTTTTGCGCATGTATAGAATTGGCCTCACCCACTCATGAGTTGCTTTATATTATCACCTGCATGTCCGGTTCGCCACCACGAACGTCGTGCGCCCTTACGAACCCGTCTGCGACCGCCTCATGATTAAGGACTGGCACAACGTCTATGCTCGGATCTGTCCCTGCAGCATCACTAAACCCAAGTGGCCGAGCTCTGTCTCGCGGGCCAGCTCCCGTGTACGTCACCTCCCGTGGTCCTTGGTGCCTTATTCTCGCATGAGCTAATCGTGAGTGGATGAGTCAAGGCGCGCGACCCGGTGCCTCGCCGCCGCGGAAGCCGCGCGCCAGTTGTCTTTCTTTAGGATTGTTACATGAGAAGATTGGGCACGACGTCTGTGCTCGGGTCCGTCCCTGCAGCGTCGATAAACCCAACGGCTGAGCTCTGTCTGGCGGGCCAGCCCCGTTCACGTCACCTCCTGGGGTCATTGGTGTTTGGCTTTCTCATGTGATGTCCTTCAGAGATTCACCCGGTACAGGTCACCTAAACATCTCGCAGGGCCTTACAGATGGTCCGAACCAAAAATTCAGGCGCAACCCACCTTGAGGTAGGGCCCCGTGATCCCGCGCTGGCTCACGGGTGCCCAAATACACCTCCTCCAGTCATGCCATGCTAGCCACGTGTACGGACGGGATTGTACATGCCCTGGAGTCTCCCCCCGAGGGAACTCCCACCCACGCATCAGTGGAAGCCCCATACTCCACGCTGGCGGATGACACGGTCGAGGAGTGGCTATTCCCATGCAAGAGTGGAAGCATCATGCTCCGCGCTGGTGAATAAACAACTGAGGGCACCCTAGCAGCTAAAGTAACCTTAGGAGGGCTCGTAGGCCCGCTCTCTGGCTTCACAGCGTCACTTTCCCTTCGGGAGGACAACGCGAGGGGGCTAGGGGCACATGGGCTATGCTCAGGCCACGCCTGCCGCACGTCACCTCACCAGGTCTCTTGCACCTGGTTTTCTCGCGACCCTCCCAGGCAAAGCTGGCGAGGAAAGGTATGGGGACTCCGGATTAACTCGAACGCTGCTCACGTTTCCTTCATGAGGGTTGTTCGTATGTCAAGGGGACCCCTGAGCATCGCGACTCAGGGGCCTCACTGGCCACGTAGCCCCTCACCCCTTGGTCTCGTCCTGGTGATTCGGACGCCCCAACGGTGGCTGAGGTATGCACGGGGCCTGGCCTTGTCGACGTAGAACACTAAGGCAACCAGAAAGGAAATCAAGCACGGAAAGGAAATCGTGGTGCCCCAGCTAGTTATTACGAAGCATAATGTTCCACAAATTTAAGCAGAAGTTCTCACGCCTCCATGAGGCACCATGGATGTTGTAGGGTCGAACTAGGAGGAAGCACTGCCGTTGCCTTGACCCCCGCCGCCGGCCGCCTTGGCGAGCCCGTCGACGATGACGACGCTGCCATCTTCGTCGTCGGCTCAACACCATGCTACGTGCTAAGGGGCGCAACCCCCTGGACACCCCCTTGCAGCTAGCCACTTTTTTCTCACCCAAGCCGCTTGCACGTTAAAGGGGGGGCTTTGAGCATTGCCCCTCAGGGTCTCTTACCAGCTCTCGGGCCCTCACCCCCTAGCCTTGACCACGGCATCACGACCTGGCATCCCAGCGGCGGCTGAGCCTTGCTCGAGAGCCGAGTCCCAAGGACGTAGAGCACCCAAGAAAGCGGGGGAGATGAAGTTGGTAGGAGCCCTGCAGAGGGGGTGTCATGAGGAGAAGAGCACGACCTGGCGTCGTGCAAGAAGCTCGTCCATGTAGCAAAGGAACCACCGCAGGCTCGTCAAGATAAGTCACCTCGAGCGTCCAAGAGAGGATCTCATGACCAGCGCTCTGTCACTTGCGATCTCGCTAGGGAAAGGAAACTTCATTTTCATTCCTTCAGGAGCCGCTTGCACACCAAAGGGGACCTCCTGAGCATCGCGCCTCAGGAGCTCTTACTGGACCTCGAGGCGGTCACCTCCTGGCCTTGACCACGACACCGCGACCTGGCATACCATCGATGGCTGAAGCTTGCCTGGGGACTGGGTCCTGCCAGCGTAGAGCACTAAGATCCCGCAAGAATGAAAGGGGGAACCATGACATGGCAAGAGACACACACACACGACATCGAGTCAGAAATGATAACATTAAAGTGCGAACACCACAGTTTTTACATACCCCCACGGGGCCCATCATGATTTTCGCACATGAATGAAGCAAAAGGAAAAACCTCCTAAAGAACCATGGCCTTGGCAGCATCGCGAGCGACGTTGGGATGGCGCTACTCCTCCCGTAGGCCCGGGTGCGGCGACGCGGCGGCTCATAGCTGTCATCGTCACTTGAGCCTGGTCCGAATGAAGCGATGCTACTGTCGGGTGAGTCACAGACAAGGCCAAGTGCAACTTCACCGCCGTTGTCCTCGCCGCCTCGCCGACCTGCTGCCTCGGATGCCCCCTGGGCAGCATTCCAGGCTTCGGCCGTCCTCTCCGAAGACCTTGGAGAGGAGCGTCGAAACCCCGTCATACGTGAAGTGGATGGCGTGCCTTGATACTGAAGGAAATATGCCCTAGAGGCAATAATAAAGTTATTATTTATTTCCTTATTTCATGATAAATGTTTATCATTCATGCTAGAATTGTATTAACCGGAAACATAATACATGTGTGAATGCATAGACAAACAATATGTCACTAGTATGCCTCTACTAGACTAGCTTGTTAATCAAAGATGGTTATGTTTCCTAACCATGAACAAAGAGTTGTTATTTGATTAACAAGGTCACATCATTAGTAGAATGATCTGATTGACATGACCCATTCCATTAGCTTAGCACACGATCGCTTAGTATGTTGCTACTGCTTTTATCCATGACTTATACATGTTCCTATAACTATGAGATTATGCAACTCCCGCTTACGGAGGAACACTTTGGTACTACCAAACGTCACAACGAATCGGGTGATTATAAAGGAGTACTACAGGTGTCTCCAAAGGCGATGTTGGGTTGGCGATTTCGAGATTAGGTTTTGTCACTCCGATTGTCGGAGAGGTATCTCTCGGCCCTCTCGGTAATGCACATCACTTAAGCCTTGCAAGCATTACAACTAATGAGTTAGCTGTGAGATGATGTATTACGGAACGAGTAAAGAGACTTGCCGTAACGAGATTGAACTAGGTATTGATACCGACGATCGAATCTCGGGCAAGTAACATACCGATGACAAAGGAACAACGATGTTGTTATGCGGTCGACCGATAAAGATCTTCAAGAATATGTAGGAGCCAATATGGGCATCCAGGTCCCGCTATTGGTTATTGACCGAGACGTGTCTCGGTCATGTCTACATTGTTCTCGAACCGTAGGGTCCGCACGCTTAAGGTTTCGAGGATTGTTATATTATGAGTTTATGTATTTTGATGTACGAAGAAGTTCGAGTCCGGATGTGATCACGGACATGACGAGGAGTCTCAAATGGTCGAGACATAAAGATTGATATATTGGAAGCCTATATTTGAGTTCGAATGGTTCGGGTGAAATCGGATTTTACTTAACACCGGGGTTACTGGAACCTCCCGGGGTTATTGGGCCTTAGTGGGCCATAAGGAGAAGAGGAAGGGCCGGCCGGGCAGGCCGCCCGCCTCCCCTAGTCCGAATAGGACAAGGAGAGGCGGCGCCCCTTCCCTCTTCCCCTTCCCCAATCCTACTCCAACTAGAAAGGGGAGTCCTACTCCCGGTGGGAGTAGGACTCCTCGCCTCCTCCAAGCCGGCCGCACCTCCCCTTGCTCCTTTATATACGGGGCAGGGGGCACCCTAGAACACAACAAGTTGATCTACGGATCGTTCCTTAGCCGTGCGGTGCCCCCTCCACCATATTCCACCTCGGTCATATCGTCGCAAGCTTAGGCGAAGCCTGCGCCGTAGAACATCAAGATCGCCACCACGCCGTCGTCTCGTGAAACTCTCCCCCCCGGCTCTCTTGGATTGGAGCCCGAGGAGCGCCATCGAGCTGTACGTGTGTCAAGAACTCGGGCGCCGGAGTAACGGCGCCGGATCGGTCGGATCGCGAGGAGATCGTGACGACTACTTCCTCTACGCCAGATCGCTTCCGCCCGGTCTACAAGGGTATGTAGACAACACTCTCCCTCTCGTTGCTATGCATCACCATGATCTTGCGTGTGCGAGGAAATTTTTGAAATTACTACGTTCCCCAACGGTGGCATCCGAGCCTAGGTTTTATGGTTTGATGTTTTGCACGAGTAGAACACAAGTGAGTTGTGGGCGATACAAGTCATACTACCTACCAGCATGTCATACTTTGGTTCAGCGGTATTGTGAGATGAAGCGCCCGGACCGACATTACGCCAGACGCTTACGCGAGACTGGTTTCACCGCCACGAGCACTCGTTGCTTAAAGGTGGTGGCGGTGTCTGCCTCTCTCACTTTAGTTGAACTGAGTGTGGCTACGCCCGTCCTTGAGAAGGTTAGAACGGAGTCTATTTGACGAAGTATCGTTGTGGTTTTGATGCGAGGTGAGATTGGTTCTTGCTTAAGCCCGTAGCAGCCACGTAAAATTTGCAACAACAAAGTAGAGGACGCCTAACTTGTTTTTGCAGGGCATGTTGTGATGTGATATGGTCAAGACGTGATGCTATATTTTATTGTATGAGATGATCATGTTTTGTAACCGGTTATCGGCAATGGCTGGAGCCATATGGTTGTCGCTTATTGTATGAAATGCAACGCATACTGTAATTGCTTTACTTTATCACTAAGCGGTAGCAATAGTCGAGAAGCAATAGATGGCGTAACGACAACGATGCTATGATGGAGATCAAGGTGTCGCGCCGGTGACGATGGTGATCATGACGGTGCTTCGAAGATGGAGATCACAAGCACAAGATGATGATGGCCATATCATATCACTTATATTGATTGCATGTGATGTTTATCCTTTATGCATCTTATCTTGCTTTGATTGACGGTAGCATTTTAAGATGATCTCTCACTAAAATTATCAAGTAGTGTTCTCCCTGAGTATGCACCGATGCCAAAGTTCGTCGTGCCGAGACACCACGTGATGATCGGGTGTGATAAGCTCTACGTCCATCTACAACGGGTGCAAGCCAGTTTTGCACACGCAGAATACTCAGGTTATACTTGACGAGCCTAGCATATGCAGATATGGCCTCGGAACACGGAGACCGAAAGGTCGAGCGTGAATCATATAGTAGATATGATCAACATAAGATGTTCACCATTGAAAACTACTCCATCTCACGTGATGATCGGTTATGGTTTAGTTGATTTGGATCACGTGATCACTTAGATGACTAGAGATGTCTCGTCAAGTGGGAGTTCTTTAGTAATATGATTAATTGAACTTAAATTTATCATGAACTTAGTACCGATAGTATCTTGCTTGTCTATGTTTGATTGTAGATAGATGGCTCGTCTTTGTTGTTCCATTGAATTTTAATGCGTTCCTTGAGAAAGCAAAGTTGAAAGATGATGGTAGCAATTACACGGATCGGGTCCGAATTCGAGGATTATCCTCATTGCTGCACGTAAGAGTTACGCCTGGATGCACCGCTAGGTGCCATGCCTCGCCGCTTTGATGCAACCGACGACGTTAAGAACGTCTGGCGAGCAAAGCTGATGACTACTCTATAGTTCGATGTGCCATGCTTTACGGCTTAGAACCGGGACTTCAACGACGTTTTGAACGTCATGGAGCATATGAGATGTTCCAGAGTTGAAGTTGATATTCCAAATGTAATGCCCGGAATGAGAGATATGAAGTCTCCAATAAGTTCTACAAGCTGCAAGATGGAGGAGAATAGTTCATCGGTGAGCACATACTCAAAATGTCGGGTATTACAATCACTTGACTCTCTTGGGAGTTAATCTTCCGGATGATTGTGTCATTGATGTAATTCTTCAATCACCGCCACCAAGCTACAAAGGCTTCGTGATGAACTATAATATGCAAGGGTTAGTAAAGACTATACCGAGCTCTTCGCAATGCTAAAGGCTGCGGAGGTAGAAATCAAGAAGGAGCATCAAGTGTTGATGGTCAATAAGACCACTAGTTTCAAGAAGAAAGGCAAAGGAAGAAGAAGGGAACTTCAAGAAGAACAACAAGCAAGTTGATGCTCGGAGAAGAAACCCAAGTCTGGACCTAAACCTGAAACCGAGTGCTTCTACCGCAAGCGATAGTCCTCGAAGCGGAACTGCCCCAAGTATTTGGCGGATAAGAAGGATGGCAAGGTGAACAAAGGTATATGTGATATACATGTTATTGATGTGTACCTTACTAGAGCTCGCAGAGCACTGGTATTTGATACTGGTTCATTGCTAATATTTGCAACTCAAACAGGGACTACGGATTGCTTAACACCGGCAAAGGACGAGGTGACGATGCGCGTGGGAAATGGTTCCAAAGTCGATGTGATCGCGATCGACACGCTACCTCTACATCTACCTTCGGATTAGTTTTAGACCTAAATAATTGTTATTTGGTGCTGCGTTGAGCATGAACATTATATCTGGATCTTGTTTAATGCTAGACGGTTATTCATTTAAATCGAGAGAATAATGGTTGTTCTATTTATATGAGTAATATCTTTTATGGTCATGCACCCTTGAAGAGTGGTCTATTTTGATGAATCTCGATAGTAGTGATACACATATTCATAATGTTGAAACCAAAAGATGCAGAGTTGATAATGATAGTGCAACTTATTTGTGGCATTGCCATTTAGGTCATATCGGTGTAAAGCGCATGAAGAAACTCCATCTTGATGGACTTTTGGAGTCACTTGATTATGAATCACTTGGCACTTATGAACCGTGCCTCATGGGCAAGATGACTAGAACCCGTTCTCGGTACTATGGAGAGAGCAACAGATTTGTTGGAAATCATACATACTGAGATGTATGTGGTCCGATGAATGTTGAGGCTCGTGGCGGATATCGTTATTTTCTCACCTTCACAGATGACTTAAGCAGATATGGGTATATCTACTTAATGAAACATAAGTCTGAAACATTTGAAAAGTTCAAAGAATTTCAGAGTGAAGTTGAAAATCATCGTAATAAGAAAATTAAATTTCTACGATGTGATCGTGGAGGTGAATATTTGAGTTACGAGTTTGGTCTACATTTGAAACAATGCGGAATAGTTTCACAACTCACGCCACCCGGAACACCACAACGTAATGGTGTGTCCGAACGTCGTAATCGCACTTTACTAGATATGGTGCGATCTATGATGTCTCTTACAGATTTACCGCTATCGTTTTGGGGTTATGCTCTAGAGACGGCCGCATTCACACTGAATAGAACACCGTCAAAATCCGTTGAGACGACACCTTATGAACTGTGGTTTAGCAAGAAACCAAAGTTGTCGTTTCTTAAAGTTTGGGGATGCGATGCTTATGTGAAAAAGCTTCAACCTGATAAGCTCGAACCCAAATCGGAGAAATGTGTCTTCATAGGATACCCAAAGGAGACAGTTGGGTACACCTTCTATCACAGATCCGAAGGCAAGACATTTGTTGTTAAGAATGGATCCTTTCTAGAGAAGGAGTTTCTCTCGAAAGAAGTGAGTGGGAGGAAAGTAGAACTTGATGAGGTAATTGTACCTTCTCCCTTACTTGAAAGTAGTTTGTCGCAGAAACCGTTTTCGAGACATCTACACCAAGTAGTGAGGAATTTGATGATGTTGATCATGAAACTTCAGATCAAGTTACTACGAACCTCGTAGATCAACCAGAGTAAGATCCGCACTGAGTGGTACGGTAATCCTGTTCGGAAATCATGCTACTAGATCATGATGAACCTACGAACTATGAAGAAGCGATGGTGAGCCCAGATTCGCAAAATGGCTTGAGGCCATGAAATCGAGATGGGATCCATGTATGAAAACAAAGTATGGACTTTGGTTGACTTGCCGAGGGTCGGCAAGCAATAGAAAATAAGTGGATCTTCAAGAAGAAGACCGACACGACGGTAATGTTATCTTGTCTATTAAAGCTCGACTTGTCGCAAAGGGTTTTCGACAAGTTCAAGGGATTGACTACGATGAGACCTTTTCACCCGAGCGATGCTTAAGTCTGTCCGAATCATGTTAGCAATTGCGCATTTTATGATTATGAAATTTGGCAAATGGATGTAAAGGCTGCATTCTGAATGGATTTACGGAAGAAGAGTTGTATATGATGCAACCGAAGGTTTTATCAATCCAAAGGAGCTAACAAAGTATGCAAGCTCCAATGATCCATTTATGGACTGGTGCAAGCATCTCGGAGTTGGAATAAACGCTTTGATAGTGTGATCAAAGCATTTGGGTTCATCTGAGACTTTTGGAGAAGCTTTGTATTTACAAGAAAGTGATTGGGAGCTCAGAGCATTTACGATATTATATGTAGATGACATATTGCTGATCGGAAATGATATAGAATTTCTGGATAGCATAAAGGGATACTTGAATAAGAGTTTTCAATGAAAGACCTCGGTGAAGCTGCTTACATATTGGGCATTAAGATCTATAGAGATAGATCAAGACGCTTAATTGGACTTTCACAAAGCACATACCTTGACAAAATTTTGAAGAAGTTCAAAATGGATCAAGCAAAGAAAGGGTTCTTGCCTGTGTTACAAGGTGTGAAATTGAGTAAGACTCAATGCCCGACCACCGCAGAAGATAGAGAGGAAATGAAAGATGTTCCTATGCTTCAGCCATAGGCTCTATCATGTATGCAATGCTGTGTACTGACCTGATGTGTGCCTTGCTATAAGCTTAGCAGGAGGTACCAAAGTAATCCAGAGTGGATCATCGACAGCGGTCAAGAACATCTGAAATACCGAAAAGGACTAAGGATATGTTTCTCGATATGGAGGTGACAAAGAGCTCATCGTGAACAGTTACGTTGATGCAAGCTTTGACACGATCCGGACGATTCTAAATCGCAGACCGGATACGATTTACACTAAACGGAGGAGCTGTCGGTTGGTGCAGTTCTAAACAAAGCGTCGTGGCGGGATCTACATGTGAAGCGGAGTACATAGCAGCTTCGAAGCAGCTAATGAAGGAGTGCGGATGAAGGAGTTCATATCCGATCTAGGTGTCATACCTAGTGCATCGGGTCCAATGAAAATCTTCGTGACAATCTTCGAGCAATTGCCTTAGCAAAGGAATCCAGATTTCACAAGAGGACCAAGCACATCAAGAGACACTTCAATTCCATCCGGATTTAGTCGGTGGGAGACATAGATATTTGCAAGATACATACGGATCTGAATGTAGCAGACCGTTGACTAAGCCTCTTCCACGAGCAAAACATGATCAACACCAAGACTCCATGGGTGTTAGAATCATTACTATGTAATCTAGATTATTGACTCTAGTGCAAGTGGGAGATGAAGGAAATATGCCCTAGAGGCAATAATAAAGTTATTATTTATTTCCTTATTTCATGATAAATGTTTATCATTCATGCTAGAATTGTATTAACCGGAAACATAATACATGTGTGAATGCATAGACAAACAATATGTCACTAGTATGCCTCTACTAGACTAGCTTGTTAATCAAAGATGGTTATGTTTCCTAACCATGAACAAAGAGTTGTTATTTGATTAACAAGGTCACATCATTAGTAGAATGATCGATTGACATGACCCATTCCATTAGCTTTGCACACGATCGTTTAGTATGTTGCTACTGCTTTTATCCATGACTTATACATGTTCCTATAACTATGAGATTATGCAACTCCTGTTTACGGAGGAACACTTTGGTACTACCAAACGTCACAACGAATCGGGTGATTATAAAGGAGTACTAAGTGTGTCTCCAAAGGCGGATGTTGGGTTGGCGATTTCGAGATTAGGTTTTGTCACTCCGATTGTCGGAGAGGTATCTCTGGGCCCTCTCGGTAATGCACATCACTTAAGCCTTGCAAGCATTACAACTAATGAGTTAGCTGTGAGATGATGTATTACGGAACGAGTAAAGAGACTTGCCGGTAACGAGATTGAACTAGGTATTGGATACCGACGATCGAATCTCGGGCAAGTAACATACCGATGACAAAGGGAACAACGATGTTGTTATGCGGTCTCGACCGATAAAGATCTTCAAGAATATGTAGGAGCCAATATGGGCATCCAGGTCCCGCTATTGGTTATTGACCGGAGACATGTCTCGGTCATGTCTACATTGTTCTCGAACCGTAGGGTCCGCACGCTTAAGGTTTCGATGACGGTTATATTATGAGTTTATGTATTTTGATGTACCGAAGAAGTTCAGAGTCCTGGATGTGATCACGGACATGACGAGGAGTCTCGAAATGGTCGAGACATAAAGATTGATATATTGGAAGCCTATATTTGAGTTCGAATGGTTCCGGGTGAAATCGAGATTTTACTGGAACACCGGGGTTACTGAACCTCCCGGGGTTATTGGGCCTTAGTGGGCCATAAGGGAGAAGAGGAAGGGCGGCCAGGGCAGGCGCGCGCCCCTCCCCTAGTCCGAATAGGACAAGGAGAGGCGGCGCCCCTTCCCTCTTCCCTTCCCCAATCCTACTCCAACTAGGGGGGAGTCCTACTCGGTGGGAGTAGGACTCCTCGCCGCCTCCTCCAAGCCGGCCGCACCTCCCCTTGCTCCTTTATATACACGGGGCAGGGGGCACCCTAGAACACAACAAGTTGATCTACGGATCGTTCCTTAGCCGTGTCGGTGCCCCCTCCACCATATTCCACCTCGGTCATATCGTCGCAAGCTTAGGCGAAGCCTCGCGCGATAGAACATCAAGATCGCCACCACGCCGCGTCGTCTTGTGAAACTCTCCTCCCCGGCTCTCATGGATTGGAGCCCGAGGAGCGCCATCGAGCTGTACGTGTCAAGAACCGGGGCGCCGGAGTAACGGCGCGGGATCGGTCGGATCGCGAGGAGATCGCACGACTACTTCCTCTACGCCAGATCGCTTCGCTTCGGTCTACAAGGGTATGTAGACAACACTCTCCCCTCTCGTTGCTATGCATCACCATGATCTTGCGTGTGCGTAGGAATTTTTTTGAAATTACTACGTTCCCCAACAGATACGTCCATTTTGCATCATGTTTACCTACTATTATTTATGATGTTTTTATGCATAATAATGCTTTTTGGAGTATTTCTAATGCCTTTTCTCTCATAATATGCAAGGTTCACACAAAGAGGGAGAATTGCGACAGCTGGAAATCTGAACCTGAAAAAGCTACGTCAGGCCACCTATTCTGCGTAACTCCAAATGAACTAAAACTTCTCGAGGAATTTTTATGGAATAAATAAGAAATAATGGAGCAAACAACTACCGGAGGGGGGCCACCTGGTCAGCAGAAGACAGCAGGGCACGCTAGGCCCCCCAGGCGCGCCCTGGTGGGTTGTGCCCAGCCCACCGCTGGTGCCCCTCTTATGGCATATAAGTCATTTTGACCTACAAAAGGAGAGGACTTTCAGGACAAGGCGCCGCCGTCTCGAGGCGGAACTTGGGCAGGAGCACTTTTGCCCTTCGGCGGAGCGATTCCACCGGGGGAACTTCCCTCCCGGAGGGGGAAATCACCGTCATCATCATCACCAACAACTCTCCCATCTTGGGGAGGGCAATCTCCATCAACATCTTCAACAGCACCATCTCCTCTCAAACCCTAGTTCATCTCATGTGTTCAATCTTTGTACCTGAACTATAAACTGGTGCTTGTGGGTGACTAGTAGTGTTGATTACATCTTGTAGTTGATTATTATATGGTTTATTCGATACAAGATTATATGTTCAGATCCGTTATCTATTTAATACCCCTCTGATCATGAGTATGATTAGCATTTGTGAGTAGTTACTTCTGTTCTTGAGGTCACAGGAGAAATCTTGTTGCAAGTGATCATGTGAATTTTATATGTGTTTGATATTTTGATGGTATGTATGTTGTGATTCCCTTAGTGGTGTCATGTGAACATTGACTACATGATACGTCACCATACTTGGGCCTAAAGGAATGCATTGTGGAGTAGTTATTAGATGATGGGTTGCGAGCGTGACAGAAGCTTAAACACTAGTTTATGCGCTATTCGGTAAGGGACTGATTTGGATCCAAAAGTTTAATGCTATGGTTAGAATTTATTCTTAATTATTTTCTCATAGTTACGGATGCTTGTGAGTGGGTTAATCATAAGTAGGATATTTGTTCAAGTAAGAACAACACGTAAGCACCGGTCCACCCACTTATCAAATTATCAAAGTAGCGAACACAAATCGAACCAACATGATGAAAGTCACTAGATGAAATTCCCGTGTGTCCTCAAGAACACCTTCCTTATCATAAGAGACCGTTTTGGCCTGTCCTTTGCCTCAAAAGGATTGGGCTACCTTCATACACTTTTGTTACCATTACTATTACTTGCTCGTTACCAATTATCTTGCTATCAAACTACTCGTTACTTATAATTTCAGTGCTTGCACACATTACCTTGTTGAAAACCGCTTGTCATTTCCTTCTGCTCCTCGTTGGGTTCGACACTCTTATTTATCAAAAGGACTACGATTTCCCCTATACTTGTGGGTCATCGAGGCTCTTTTCTGGCGCCGTTGCCGGTGAGTGAAGCACTCTTGGTAAGTGGAAATCGGCAAGGAAAAATTATTACTATGTGCTGAAATTTATTGTCACTTGTTACTATGGAGAACAATCCTTTGAGGGGTTTGTTCGGGGTATATTCACCTCGACCGAAACCACAATTAGTTACCCCTCAACCTACTACACCTACTGAAAATATTGAATATGAAATTCCTTTGGGTATGATGGAATAACTGCTAGCTAATCCTTATGCAGGAGATGGAACCGAACATCCTCATATGCACTTAATACATGTGGATGAAATTTGTGGATTATTTAAGCTTGCAAGTTTACCCGGAGATGAAGATAAGAAGAAGGTTTTCCCTTTATCTTTTAAGGGAAAATCATTGGCATGGTATAGGCTATGGGATGATATCGGATCTTGGAATTTGAATCAGTTGAAATTGGAATTCCATCAAAAAATTCATCCTATGCATCTAGTTCATCGTGATCGAAATTATATATATAATTTTGGCCTCATGAAGGAGAAAGTATTGCTCTAGCTTGGGGGAGTATTAAGTCAATGTTATGTTCATGCCCCAATAATGAGCTCTTAAGAGAAATTATTATTCAGAATTTTTATGCTCGGCTTTCCCATAATGATCGATCCATGCTCGATACTTCTTGTACTGGTTCCTTTATGAAGAAGACTATTGAATTCCGGTGGGATCTTTTGGAAAGAATTAAACACAACTCTGAAGATTGGGAAATCGACGAAGGTAAAGAGTCAGGTAAAAGGCTTGAGTTTGATTGTGTTAAATCTTTTATGAATACGGATGCTTTTCAAAAGTTTGGCACTAAATATGGACTAGATTATGAGATAGTAGCCTCCTTTTGTGAATCTTTTGCTACTCATGTTGATCTCCCTAAGGAGAAGTGGTTTAAATATCACCCACCTATCAAAGAAGAAATTAAAGAACCAGTAGTTGCTAAAGAAGAGACTATCATCTACAATGTTGATCCAGTTGTCCCTACTGCTTATATCGAGAAACCACCTTCCCCTGTTAGGATAAAGGAACATGTTGTTGGGGAACGTAGTATTTCAAAAAAAATCCTACGATCACGCAAGATCTATCTAGGAGATGCATAGCAACGAGAGGGGAGAGTGTGTCCACGTACCCTCGTAGACCGAAAGAGGAAGTGTTTAGTAATGTGGTTGATGTAGTCGAATGTCTTCGCGATCCAACCGATCCAAGTACCGAACGTACGCCATTTCTGCGTTCAGCACACGTTCAGCTCGATGACGTCCCTCATTCTCTTGATCTAGTTGAGGACAAGGGTGAGTTCTGTCAGCATGACGACGTGGTGACGGTGATGATGATGTACTGGCGCATGGCTTCTCCTAAGCACTACAACGATATGATCGAGGTGTGTAACTATGGAGGGGGGCACCGCACACGGCTAAGGAAAAACTTGGTGTGTTCTAGGGTGCCCCTGCTCCCGTATATAAAGGAGGGAGGGGGAGGCCGCCCGGCCTATGCTAGGCGCGCCGGGAGACGGGAATCCTACTAGGACTCCAAGTCCTAGTAGGTTTCCACCTAAAGGAGCAGGAAGAAGGAAGGGAGAGGGGGCCGCGCCCCCAACCCCTTCTCCAATTCGGACTGGGCTTGGGGGCGCCACCTCCTGGCCGCTGCCTCTCCTTCCCACTAAGGCCCACTAAGGCCCATCAACTCCCCGGGGGGTTCCGGTAACCTCACGGTACTTCGAAAAATAGCCGAACTTCTCCGGAACCATTCCGATGTCCCAATATAGCCTTCCAATATATCAATCTTTATGTCTCGACCATTTCGAGACTCCTCGTCATATCTGTGATCTCATCAGGGACTCTGAACAAACTTCGGTCATCAAAACACATAACTCATAATACAAATCATCATCGAATGTTAAGCCTGCGGACCCTACGGGTTCGAGAACTATGTAGACATGACCAAGACACATCTCTGATCACTAACCAATAGTGGAACCTGGACGCTCATATTGGCTCCTACATATTTTACGAAGATCTTTATCGATCAAACCACATAACAACATATGTTGTTCCCTTTGTCATCGGTATGTTACTTGCCCGAGATTCGATCGGTGGTATCATCATACCTAGTTCAATCTCGTTACCAGTAGGTCTCTTTACTCGTTCTATAATGCTTCATCCCGCAACTAACTCATCAGTCACATTTCTTGCAAGGCTTATAGTGAAGAGCATTACCGAGAGGGCCCAGAGCTACCTCTCTGGAGTGACAAATTCTAATCTCGATCAATGCCAACCCAACAAACACCTTCGGAGACACGTGTAGAGCATCTTTATAATCACCCAGTTATGTTGTGACGTTTGATAGCACACAAGGTGTTCCTTTGGTATTCTGGAGTTGCATAATCTCATAGTCTGAGGAACATGTATAAGTCATGAAGAAAGAAGTATCAATTAAACTGTAACGATCATAATGCTAAGCTAATGGATGGGTCTTGTCCATCACATCATTCTCCTAATGATGTGACCACGTTTATCAAATGACAACACATGTCTATGGTTAGGAAACATAACCATCTTTGATTAACGAGCTAGTCAAGTAGAGGCATACTAGGGACACTCTGTTTTGTCTATGTATTCACACATGTACTAAGTTTCCGGTTAATACAATTCTAGCATGAATAATAAAAATTTATCATGATATAAGGAAATATAAATAACAACATTATTATTGCCTCTAGGGCATATTTCCTTCAGTCTCCCACTACTACAGTCAATAATCTAGATTACACAGTAATGATTCTAACATCCATGGAGTCTTGGTGCTGATCATGTTTTGCTTGCGAAAGAGGCTTAGTCAACGGGTCTGCAACATTTAGATCCGTATGTATCTTGCAAATCTCTATGTCCCCCTCCGCGACTTGATGCCGGATGGAATTGAAGCGTCTCTTGATGTGTTTGGTTCTCTTGTGAAATCTGGATTCCTTTTCCAAGGCAATTGCACCAGTATTATCGCTAAAGATTTTCATTGGACTCGATGCAGTAGGTGTGACACCTAGATCGGATATGAACTCCTTCATCCATACTCCTTCATTTGATTCTTCCGAAGCAGCTATGTACTCCGCTTCACATGTAGATCCCGCCACGATGCTTTGCTTGGAACTGCACCAACTGACAGCTCCACCATTCAATACAAATACGTATCCGGACTGTGACTTAGAGTCATCCATTTTGACAAGCTCTTTGTCACCTCCATAAACGAGAAACATATCCTTAGTCCTTTTCAGGTATTTCAGGATGTTCTTGACCGCTGTCCAGTGATCCACTCCGGGATTACTTTGGTACCTCCCTACTATACTTATAGCAAGGCACACATCAGGTCTGGTACACAACATTGCATACATGATAGAACCTATGGCTGAAGCATAGGGAATGACTTTCATTTTCTCTCTATCTTTTGTAGTGGTCGGGCATTGAGTCTGACTCAACTTCACACCTTGTAACACAGGCAAGAACCCTTTCTTTGGCTAATACATTTTGAACTTATTCAAAACTTTATCAAGGTATGTGCTTTGTGAAAGTCCAATTAAGCATCTTGATCTATCTCTATACATCTTGATGCCCAATATGTAAGCAGCTTCACCAAGGTCTTTCATTGAAAAACTCTTATTCAAGTATCCTTTTATGCTATCCACAAATTATATATCATTTCCAGTCAACAATATGTCATCCACACATAATATTAGAAATGCTACAGAGCTCCCACTCACTTTCTTGTAAATACAGGCTTCTCCAAAAGTCTATATAAAACCATATGCTTTGATCACACTATCAAAGCGTTTATTCCAACTCTGAGAGGCTTGCACCAGTCCATAAATGGATAGCTGGAGCTTGCACACTTTGTTAGCACCCTTTGGTTCGACAAAACCTTCTGGTTGCATCGTATACAACTCTTCTTCCAGAAATCCATTCAGGAATGCAGTTTTGACATCCATCCGCCAAATTTCATAATCATAAAATGCAGCAGTTGCTAACATGATTCAGACAGACTTATGCATCGCTACGAGTGAGAAAGTCTCATCGTAGTCAACTCCTTGAACTTGTCGAAAACCTTTCACAACAAGTCAAGCTTTGTAGACAGTAACATTACCGTCAGCGTCGGTCGTCTTCTTGAAGATCCATTTATTTTCTTTGGCTGCCGATCATCGGGCAAATCCACCAAAGTCCACACTTTGTTCTCATATATGGATCCCATCTCATATCTCATGGCCTCAAGCCATTTCGCGGAATCTGGGCTCATCATTGCTTCCTCATAGTTCATAGGTTCATCATGGTCTAGTAACATGACTTCTAGAATAGGATTACCGTACCACTCTGGTGTGGAACGTACTCTGGAAGACCTACGAGGTTCTATAGTAACTTGATCTGAAGTTTCGTGATCATCATCATTAGCTTCGTCATTAATTGGTGTAGGAATCATTGGAACTGATTTTTGTGATAAACTACTTTCCAATTAGGGATAAGGTACAATTACCTCATCAAGTTCTACTTTCCTCCCACTCACTTCTTTTGAGAGAAACTCCTTCTCTAGAAATGATCCATTCTTAGCAATGAATATCTTGCCTTAGGATCTGTCATAGAAGGTGTACCCAATAGTTTCCTTTGGGTATCCTATGAACACGCACTTCTCCGATTTGGGTTCGAGCTTATCAGGTTGAAGCTTTTTCATATAAGCATCGCAACCCCAAACTTTGAGAAACGACAACTTTGGTTCCTTGCCAAACCACAATTTATAAGGCGTCGTTTCAACGGATTTTGATGGTGCCCTATTTATGAATGCAGCCGTCTCTAAAGCATAACCCCAAAATGATAGCGGTAAATCAGTAAGAGACATCATAGATCGCACCATATCCAATAAAGTACAGTTACGACGTTCGGACACACCATTATGCTATGGTGTTCCAGGTCGTAAGCTGTGAAACTACTCCACATTATTTCAAATGAAGACCAAACTCATAACTCAAATATTCGCCTCCATGATCAGATCATAGAACTTTATTTTGTTGTTACGATGATTTTTCACATCACTCTGAAAATCTTTGAACTTTTCAAACGTTTGAGACTTATGCTTCATTAAGTAGATATACTCATATATGCTCAAATCATCTATGAAGGTAAGAAAATAATGATACTCGCCATGAGCCTCAACACTTATGTATTATTTCCAATAGATCAGTAGCTCATTCCATTGTTCTAGAGATCGAAATTTTAGTCATCTTGCCCATGAGGCATGGTTCGCAAGCATCAAGTGATTCATAATCAAGTGATTCCAAAAGCCCATCAGCATGGAGTTTCTTCATGCGCTTTACACCAATATGACCTAAATGGGAGTAACACAAATAAGTTGCACTATCATTATCAACTTTGCATCTTTTGGCTTCAATATTATGAACATCTATATTACCACGATCGAGATTCAACAAAAATAGACCACTCAGCAAGGGTGCATGACCATAAAAGATATTACTCATATAAATAGAACAACAATTATTCTCCAATTTAAAAGAATAACCGTCTCGCATCAAACAAGATCCAGATATAATGTTCATGCTCAACGCTGGCACCAAATAACAATTATTCAGGTCTAAAACTAATCCCGAAGGTAGATGTAGAGGTAGCGTGCCGACGGCGATCACATCGACCATGGAACCATTTCCGACGCGCATCGTCACCTCGTCCTTAGCCAATCTTGGTTTAATCCGTAGCCCCTGTTTCGAGTTGCAAATATGAGCAACAGAACCAGTATCAAATACCCAGGCACTACTACGAGCATTGTAAGCTACACATCAATAACATGTATATCAAATATACCTTCTACTTTGCCATCCTTCTTATCCGCCAAATACTTGGGGCAGTTCCGCTTCAAGTAACCAGTCCCTTTGCAGTAGAAGCACTCAGTTTCAGGCTTAGGTCCAGACTTGGGTTTCTTCTCCTGAGCAGCAACTTTCTTGCTGTTCTTCTTGAAGTTCCCCTTCTTTCCTTTGCCCTTTTCCTTGAAACTAGTGGTCTTTTTGACCATCAACACTTGATGCGCCCTTTTGATTTCTACCTCCGCAGCCTTTAGCATCGCGAAGAGCTCGGGAATGGTCTTGTTCATACCTTGCATATTATAGTTCATCAGGAAGCCTTTATAGCTTGCTGGTAGTGATTGAAGAAATCTGTTAATGACACCATCATCAGGAAGATTAACTCCCAGCTGAGTCAAGTGGTTATGGTACCCACACCTTCTGAGTATGTGTTCACTGACCGAACTATTCTCCTCCATTTTGCAGCTATAGAACTTGTTGGAGACTTCATATCTCTCAACTTGGGTATTTGCTTGAAATATTAACTTCAACTCTTGGAACATCTCATATCACTACTAGGAAAAAGGCTACTAGCAGCGCGGGTAAAATGGCTACTAGCAGCGCGGGTACCCGCGCTACTAGTATCGCGCTACAACTAATAGTTAGTAGTAGCGTGGGTTAAACCCGCGCTACTACTAACTTTGTTAGTAGTAGCATGGGTTAAACCCACGCTACTACTAATGAAATAGTAGTAGCGTGGGTAAACAACCAACGCTACTAGTATCCTATATACTAGTAGCGCTCAGCTTCCTCCCCACGCTACTACTAACAATTTAGGAATTAAAAAAATAAAAATTAGATGTAGTATTCATAAATAGTAATACGTCCAATGCAAAACAAATGAATGTCACTCAACCATCTTAATATTCCATTTAACATGTCACAGAACCATCTCAAGATTCCATTTAACATCAGACACACACAACCATCATCGTAAGGTGGGTACCTTCCCTAGTGGTCTACCACCAACCTAAACAGATCACTTCTCTAGATGTATCTACATAGGCTCGGAGTTCAGACCTTGGTGGACTCGAATCCTCCCTCCCCCGGACGGCGGCGTCAAGGTCCTCGACCTCGGCGACCTCCGGCGTCAAAATCACCTGGACGATCATCTGTGCGACGTGGCAACCAGGCCTCACGGCGAAGTCCGTCTCCGAGTGGTTGAAGAGCACAGCGCCACCGGGCCGTGCTAGTCAGCGTTGATCACCTCTGCGCCCACGTCGGGAAAGTGAAAACTTGTTAGTACACAAATTGCATCAGTTCAACCAAATAGTACTAGCAAACATGCACGAATAGGGAAAAGAAATTTTCTCATTCACCTAGTTAGGTATCAACTATTTAAATAAAAAAATCAGCAACTTCTTCCTTAAATAAAAGCGGTGCTTGGTAACTGCACTTGAAAAGCTTGATAGCATATGAGATTAAGATATATAAATTTGTATGGTCACGTCCTTGCATGTTGGAAACAATCATTGGTTAAGATTACACTCTTTTGTAGAGGAAAGAACTTTGGGACAATCAACAGCCTTTCACTTGATCTCCGCTAGCTACTTTGGATTCAATAAGAAAAGGAACATTTATTTGAAGGGTTGTAACTGCAGTAATGGATAATCTCACTAACCTCTGTAACTTTCTTTGACTGCCGATGAGGAATTGAGGAATGTACTTGTAATTATCCATTACTGCAAGAAGGTTAAAAATAAAGCTTGAAGCCACTATGACCGGACCCTGAAACATGTGAATGGAATTACAAATCATAGTAATAAGTATTTTGTCTAGGCAAATTAATGAAGTATAGGATCCTGATTTCTCAATGAATTTAAGCATGTGAGATTCAGGTCACGAACATTTTGTTTCTCGATGAATTTAAGCATGTGTTAGACACAAGCACAATTTTTGCCAATCAGTGATGTGAAAATAAAAACGAGGAGCAGATCATTTACCTGAGAATCTGAAGACGCAGTCCCCTGTATTCTCTTCCTCTCCTCCTTAGAAATCAACGATTCCACCGGAACATAGACCTGCAACTAGTGGCCGAGCATGACAAGCAACTAAGAAGGGGTCATTTTTCAAAATGAATGCAAAAAAGGATGTGCAACTCACAACATGTTGTGCTGATAGTTGTTCTTGTTCAACACTTTCTTTGCCTCTCTTTCATTTGTAAAAGGGCTGCATGTTCTACAATTTTAAAAAAAATGTTACTTCTCTAAATCAGTACTGTGACTGACCGCTTGACAGATTTAACATCTTAATCAAGTTACTTTAATTTGTACAAACATGTTAACCCCATGGCAGAGCATAGAACGATTCACGGGCAGCAATTCAACAACAGATATATAGAGATTGATCCATCATCCAACACATCGATCGGCTACGAAATTACCACACGACAGCATGATGATATTCACATGAACACAAGAATAGCATAGCCTGCCCAACTTTTCGCCGGTGTTTAATTACAATCTTTTTATAAATCTGTTTATCGACTTTTTTCTTATCTCAGACATGCATATCATCCACATATGCATGTTTCTATGGTGAAACCTACTCTGATCTCATTCTACTCCCGTTTATGCAGAATTATCTCCCTACTGGCTATATCTGAATTCTGAAGCCATGACATGTCTCAGATCAGGAAAGGCAGGTAACCAAAGCAGCTACCTATAGCTAGGGTTTATAGCTGATCGATACTCTCCTGAAGAATCCAACTATAGTTAAGCGACACCAAACTGTTCTTCAGCCTATTGCAGACGGGTATTGATCGATGGAGACATGCATGGAGTACATGATTTGCTATTGATTTTGCACCGTAACTCACTATTTGACAGGCCCGTGCAATGCTCGATCTCATGGCAAATTTTTATGCCCAACTAATTAACCTTCAGCCTATCTGTTTGATCTACTTGACCCTTGGCATGTAGCACTTTGATAGTGTATGATTTTCTTACACAACAGGCATGTCATACATACACATACTACTTTTTTGAGGACACACACACACACTACTAATTTAATTAAGCAGTTCATCAAATCACGAGCAGCAGCAAGCAGTAGTTCATCAAATCACACACACATATGGCCAGCAACAAAATCGGTAAGATTTATTGATCGACCATGAGCAGCAGCAAGCAGCAGTTCATTAGATCTAGAGCAGAGGAAGTGGATGAGACGAGGAGTAAGGCGTACACAAGCGATGGATGGGGAGGGAGCCGGTCACACGGGCGGGAGGGGAGGCTCCTCCATCGTTCCTCCTTGCAGGCGTCGGTGAGGGCGGGGGCAGGGGCAGGGGCGGGGCGGCGTCATGGTGGGGCTGGTCGGAGGGGGCGGCAAGCATGAGGGGGCGGTCGTTGGCCTCTTCCTCCTCCTCCTCGTCGTTGGTGGAGAGGTTGATGCAGGAGCAGCGCTTGAACGAGGCGAAGAAGGCGGAGGTGACACCGGCGCCGAACCAGCTCGCCCATAGCAGAGGAGGGAGAGGAGAGGAGGTGGAAGGAGGCTGACGGTGGAGGGGATCTGGATCGAGGGTTGGGTGGATTTCTTTTTTTTTGGGGGGGGGAGGGGGGATAAACGAGGCGGGTGGACGGTGGAGTGGGTCGGTTGGTGGGCTGGGTTGGGGTGGGAGTATACCAGTAGCGCACGCCCCTCACCAACGCTACAGGTATTCACATAGTAGTAGCATCGGTTTTAGAACCTGTGCTACTACTATGCGGCGCACGGTGGGAGATACTTACTAGTAGCGTGTTTTTTTGGCGACGCGCTACGAGTAAATATTACTAGTAGTGTGCGTAAAAATAGAACGCTACTAGTAAGTAGCAGTAGTGTGGTTTAATATAGCGTGCTACTAGTAAGCGTCTGTCTATAAGCTTTTCTCTAGTAGTGTATGCTCCATGACGTTCAAAACAACTTTGAAGTCCCGATTCTAAGTCGTAAAGCATGGCACACTGAACTATCGAGTAGTCATCAACATGCGTCTACCAGGCATTCACAATGTCTGCAGTTGCTGGCGGAGGTGGTACACCTAACGGTGCTTCCAGGACGTAATTCTTCTATGTAGCAATGAGGATAATCCTCAAGTTACGGACCCAGTCTGTGTAATTGCTACCATCATCTTTCAACTTGGCTTTCTCTAGGAATGCATTAAAACTCAAAGGAACGGTAGCACGGGCCATTGATCTACAATAACATAGACATGCAAAATAACTATCAGGACTAAGGTTGTGATAAATTAAAGTTCAATTAATCATATTACTTAAGAACTCCCACTTAGATAGACATCCCTCTAGTCATCTAAATGATCACGTGATCCAAATCAACTAAACCATGTCCGATCATCACGTGAGATGGAGTAGTTTTCAATGGTGAACATCACTATGTTGATCATATCTACTATATGATTCACGTTTGACCTTTCAGTCTCAGTGTTCTGAGGCCATATCTTCACATGCTAGGCTCGTCAAGTCTAACCCGAGTATTCTGCGTGTGCAAAACTGGCTTGCACACGTTATATGCGAACGTAGAGCTTATCACACCCGATCATCACGTGGTGTCTCGGCACGACGAACTGTAGCAACGGTGCATACTCAGGGAGAAAACTTATACCTTGAAATTTAGTAAGGGATCATGTTATAATGCTACCGTCGTACTAAGAAAAATAAGATGCATAAAAGATAAACATCACATGCAATCAAAATATTTGACATGATATGGCCATCATCATCTTGTGCTCATGATCTCCATCACTGAAGCATCATCATGATCTCCATCGTCACCGACGCGACACCTTGATCTCCATCGTAGCATCGTTGTCGTCTCGCCAACTATTGCATCTATGACTATCGCTACCGCTTAGTGATAAAGTAAAGCAATTACATGGCGATAGCATTGCATACAATAAAGCGACAACCATATGGCTCCTGCCAGTTGCCGATAACTCTATTACAAAACATGATCATCTCATACAACAATTTATATCACATCATGTCTTGACCATATCACATCACAGTAAGCCCTGCAAAAATAAGTCAGACCTCCTCTACTTTGTTGTTGCAAATTTTACGTGGCTGCTACGAGCTTCTAGCAAGAACCGTTCTTACCTACACAATGATTTTTGGCCCACAAACGAGCCGAGTATAACCACGGGCTGAATTTGGCCCACAAACGGAACATGCCAGTAACGAAACGAATTATAGAAATGAGCCCAAGAATAAATGGGCCCTTAGAAGGCCGAAAGTTAACACGGGCTGGAAACGGCGGACGGAATAATGGGCCGTTAATGGGTATAAAGCGATACAATATTCATTATGGGTCAGTTTCATCTCTGGCCTTTAATGGGACCATAGTTACGAAAGGCCTCATATGGGCCGAAAGACATCATGGGCCATACATGGGCCGGAAGTTACAACGGGCTGGAATGATAGTGGAAGGCCCATATGAAGCTACTGGCTTAATTCCGATAGGTCTGATACGTCAATTTTGCATCATGCTTTTATATCAATATTTATTGCATTATGGGCTGTTATTACACATTACGTCACATTACTTATGGCTATTCTCTCTTATTTTACAAGGTTTATCATGAAGAGGGAGAATGCCGGCAGCTGGAATTCTGGCTGGAAAAGGAGCAAATATTGGAAACCTATTCTTCACAGCTCCAAAAATCCTGAAACTCCATGGAAGTCACTTTTGGAATTAATAAGAATTATTGAGCGAAGAAAATACCAGAGGGGGCCCACACCCTGGCCAGGAGGGTGGGGGTGCGCACCCTCCTACTAGGCACGCCTCCTGTCTCCTGGGCCCCCTGGTGGCCCTCCAGTGCCCATCTTCTGCTATATGAAGGCATTTACCCTGGAAAAGATTAGAAGCAAGCTTACGGGACGAAACTCCGCTGCCACGAGGCGGAACCTTGGCGGAACCAATCTAGGAATCCGGCGGAGCTGTTCTGTCGGGGAAACTTCCCTCTGGGAGGGGGAAATCATCACCGTCGTCATCACCAACGATCCTCCGTCCATTTTGCATCATGCTTTTATATCAATATTTATTGCATTATGGGCTGTTATTACACATTATGTCACAATACTTATGGCTATTCTCTCTTATTTTACAAGGTTTATCATGAAGAGGGAGAATGCCTTGCAATTGAATTCGGCCGAAAAGGAGCAAATATTGGAAACCTATTCTGCATAGCTCCAAAAATCCTGAAACTCCACGGAAGTCACTTTTGGAATTAATAAGAATTATTGAGCGAAGAAAATACAAGAGGGGGCCCACACCCTGGCCGGGAGGGTGGGGGGCGCGCCCCCTCTACTGGGCGCGCCCCCATCTCCTGTGCCCCCTGGTGGCCCTCTGGTGCCCATCTTCTGCTATATGAAGGCTTTTACCCTGGAAAAAAAATCAGAAGCAGGCTTACGGGACGAAACTCCGCCGCCACGAGGCGGAACCTTGGCGGAACCAATCTAGGACTCCGGCGGAGCTGTTCTGCCGGGGAAACTTCCCTCCGGGAGGGGGAAATCATCACCATCGTCATCACCAATGATCCTCTCATCGGGAGGGGGTCAATCTCCATCAACATCTTCACCAGCACCATCTCCTCTCCAAACCCTAGTTCATCTCTTGTATCCAATCTTGTATCAAAACCACAAATTGGTACTTGTGGGTTGCTAGTAGTGTTGATTACTCCTTGTAGTTTATGCTAATTGGTTTACTTGGTGGAAGATCATATGTTCATATCCTTAATGCATATTAATACTCCTCTGATCATGAACATGAATATGCTTTGTGAGTAGTTACGTTTGTTCCTGAGGACATGGGTGAAGTCATGCTATTGGTAGTCATGTGAATTTGGTATTCGTTCGATATTTTGATGAGATGCATGTTGTCTCTCCTCTAGTGGTGTTATGTGAATGTCTACTACATGACACTTCACCATTATTTGGGCCTAGAGGAAGGCATTGGGAAGTAATAAGTAGATGATGGGTTGCTAGAGTGATAGAAGCTTAAACCCTAATTTATGCGTTTCTTCGTAAGGGGCTGATTTGGATCCACTAGTTTCATGCTATGGTTAGGTTTACCTTAGTACTTCTTTTGTAGTTGCAGATGCTTGCAATAGGGGTTAATCATAAGTGGGATGCTTGTCCAAGTTAGGGCAGTACCCAAGCACCGGTCCACCCACATATCAAATTATGGAAGTACCGAACCCGAATCATATGAGCATGATGAAAACTAGCTTGACAATAATTCCCATGTGTCCTCGGGAGCGCTTTTGTCATTATAAGAAATTGTCCAGGCTTGTCCTTTGCTACAAATAGGATTGGTCCATCTTGCTGCACTTTATTAACTTTCATTGCTTGTTACCCGTTACAAATTATCTTATCACAGAACTATCTGTTACCTACAATTTCAGTGCTTGCAGAGAATACCTTACTGAAAACCGCTTGTCATTTCCTTCTGCTCCTCGTTGGGTTCGACACTCTTATTTATCGAAAGGACTACGATAGATACCCTATACTTGTGCGTCATCAAGACTCTTTTCTGGCGCTGTTGCCGGGGAGTGAAGCGCCTTCGGTGAGTGGAACTTGGTAAGGAAACATTTATATAGTGTGCTGAAATTTTCTGTCACTTGTTACTATGGAAACTAATCCTTTGAGGGGCTTGTTTTGGGTATCTTCACCCTGACCAGTAGAGCAAAGAGTTGCTCCTCAACCTACTAAACCTACTAAAAATGTTTACTTTGAGATTCCTTCGGGTATGATAGAGAAACTGCTAGCTAATCCCTTTGCAGGAGATGGAACATTGCATCCCGATTTACACCTTATCTTTGTGGATGAAGTTTGTGGATTATTTAAGCTTGCAGGTATTCCCGATGATGTTGTCAAAAGGAAGGTCTTCCCTTTAACTTTGAAGGGAGATGCATTGACATGCTATAGGCTATGTGATGATACTGGACCTTGGAACTATAAACGATTGAAGTTGGAATTTCACCAGAAGTTCTATCCTATGCATCTTGTTCATCGTGATCGTAATTACAAATATAATTTTTGGCCTCGCGAAGGAGAAAGCATCGCTCAAGCTTGGGGGAGGCTTAATTCAATGTTATATTCATGCCCCAATCATGAGCTCTCAAGAGAAATGATTATTCAAAAAATTTATGCTCGGCTTTCTCTCAATGATCGCACCATGCTTGATACTTCATGTGCTGGTTCTTATATGCTGAAGACTACTGAATTCAAGTGGGATTTATTGGAAAGAATTAAACGCAACTCTGAAGATTGGGGTTCCGACGATGGTAAGGAGTCAGGTATGACACCTAAGTTTGATTGTGTTAAATCTTTTATGGATACCGATGCTTTTCGTGGATTTAGCGCTAAATATGGACTTGACTCTGAGATAGTAGCTGCTTTTTGTGAATCTTTTGCTACTCACGTTGATCTCCCTAAGGAGAAGTGGTTTAAATATAATCCTCCCATTGAAGTAAAAGTAGTTGCACCTATTACAGTTGAAGAAAAGACTATCACTTATAATGATCCTATTGTTCCTAGTACTTATGTTGAGAAACCACATTTTCCTGTTAGGATGAAGGATCATGCTAAAGCTTCAACTGTTGTTTGTAAGAGTAATACTAGAACGTACACACCCCCTGAGCAAATTAAAGTTGAACCTAGTATTGCTATGGTTAAAGATCTCTTGGATGATAATTTAGATGGGCATGTTATTTATTTCTATGGTGAAACTGCTAATATTGCTAGACCTGATACTAAGATACATAGACCTGTTGTAGGCATGCCTGTTATTTCTGTTAAAATAGGAGATCATTGTATATCATGGCTTATGTGATATGGGTGCTAGTGCTAGTGCAATACCCTTTGACTTATATAAAGAAATTATGCGTGATATTGCACAAACTGAAATGGAAGATATTGATGTTACTCTTAAGCTTGCCAATAGGGATACTATTAAGCCATTTGGGATTGTTAGAGATGTTGAAGTCTTGTGTGGGAAAGTTAAATATCCTGCTGATTTTCTTGTTCTCGGTTCCCCACAAGATGACTTTTGTCCCTTCTTTAATACTGTTAATGCTAGGATTGATTGTGAAAAGGATATTGTTACAATTGGCTTAGGGGATATGTCTCATGAGTTTAATTTTGCTAAGTTTCATAGACAACCCCGTGATAAAGAATCACCTAGTAAGGATGAGATTATTGGTCTTGCTTCTATTGCCGTGCCTCCTACTGATCCATTAGAAGAATATTTGCTAGACCATGAAAATGATATGTTTATGAATGAAAGAAGGGAGATAGATGAAGTATTCCTTCAACAGGGTCCTATTCTGAAACACAACTTGCTTGTTGAAATCCTAGGGGATCCCCCTCCACCCAAGGGTGATCCCGGGTTTGAGCTCAAACCATTACCTGGTAATCTTAAATATGCTTATCTTGATGAAAAGAAGATATATCATGTTATTATTAGTGCTAACCTTTTAGAGCAAGAAGAGGAAAGATTATTGAAAACTCTGAAGAAGCACTATGCTGCTATTGGATATACTCTGGATGATCTTAAGGGCATTAGTCCCACTCTATGCCAACACAAAATAAAATTGGAGAAAGATGCCAAACAAGTTAGAGATCCTCAACGACGGTTAAATCCTAAGATGAAAGAAGTGGTAAGAAAGGAGATACTAAAGCTCCTTGAGGCAGGTATAATTTATACTGTTGCTGATAGTGATTGGGTAAGTCCTGTCCATTGCGTCCCTAAGAAGGGAGGTATTACTGTCGTTCCTAATGATAAAGATGAATTGATCCCGCAAAGAATTTTTACAGGTTATAGGATGGTGATTGATTTCCGTAAATTAAATAAAGCTACTAAGAAAGATCATTACCCCTTACCTTTTATTGATCAAATGCTAGAAAGACTATCCAAACATACACATTTTTGCTTTCTAGATGGTTATTCTGGTTTCTCTCAAATACCTGTGTCAGCGAGGGATCAATCAAAAACTACTTTTACTTGCCCTTTCGGTACCTTTGCTTATAGACGTATGCCTTTTGGTTTATGTAATGCACCTGCTACCTTTCAAAGATGCATGATGGCTATATTCTCTGACTTTTGTGAAAAGATTTGTGAGGTATTCATGGATGATTTCTCCATTTATGGATCCTCAATTGATGATTGCTTGAGCAACCTTGATCGAGTTTTGCAGAGATGCGAAGACACTAATCTCGCCTTGAATTGGGAAAAGTTCCACTTTATGGTTAATGAAGGCATTGTCTTGGGGCATAAGATTTCTGAAAGAGGTATTGAAGTTGATAAAGCTAAAGTTGATGCTATTGAAAAGATGCCATGTCCCAAGGACATTAAAGGTATAAGAAGTTTCCTTGGTCATGCCGGTTTTTATAGGAGGTTCATTAAGGACTTTTCTAAAATCTCTAGGCCTCTGACTAATTTATTGCAAAAAGATATTACTTTCATCTTTGATGATGATTGTGTAGAAGCATTTGAAATACTTAAGAAAGCTTTGATCACTGCACCTATTGTTCAGCCACCTGATTGGAATTTACCATTTGAAATTATCTGTGATGCTAGCGATTATGCTGTAGGTGTTGTTCTAGGGCAAAGAGTTGTTAAGAAATTGAATGTTATCCAGTATGCTAGTAAAACTCTTGACACTGCCCAAAGAAATTATGCTACTAATGAAAAAGAATTCTTAGCAGTTGTATTTGCTTGTGATAAGTTTAGACCTTATATTGTTGATTCTAAAGTTACTATTCACATTGATCATGCTACTATTAAATATCTTATGGAAAAGAAAGATGCTAAGCCTAGACTTATTAAATGGGTTCTCTTGCTCCAAGAATTTGATTTGCATAGAGAATGTTCTTGATGACCCACTACCTATTGATGATAGCTTTCCTGATGAACAATTAGCAGTCATTAATGCTTCTCGTACTGCTCCTTGGTATGATGATTATGCTAATTACATTGTTGCTAAATTTATACCGCCTAGTTTCACATACCAGCAAAAGAAAAAGTTCTTTTATGATTTAAGACATTACTTCTGGGATGACCCACACCTTTACAAAGAAGGAGTAGATGGTGTTATTAGACGTTGTGTACCTGAGCATGAACAGGAACAGATCCTACGCAAGTGTCACTCCGAACCATATGGAGGACACCACGCTGGGGATAGAACTGCACATAAGGTATTGCAATCCAGTTTTTATTGGCCTACTCTCTTCAAAGATACCCGTAAGTTTGTCTTGTCTTGTGATGAATGTCAAAGAATTGGTAATATTAGTAGACGTCAAGAAATGCCTATGAATTATTCTCTTGTTATTGAACCATTTGATGTTTGGGGCTTTGATTATATGGGACCCTTTCCTACCTCTAATGGATATACACATATTTTAGTTGCTGTTGATTACGTTACTAAGTGGGTAGAAGCTATTCCAACTAGTAGTGCTGATCATAACACCTCTATTTAAGATGCTTAAAGAAGTTATTTTTCCGAGGTTTGGAGTCCCTAGATATCTTATGACTGATGGTGGTTCACATTTTATTCATGGTGCTTTCTGTAAGATGCTTGCTAAGTATGATGTTAATCATAGAATTGCATCTCCTTATCACCCACAGTCTAGTGGTCAAGTAGAGTTGAGTAATAATAGAGAGCTCAAATTAATTTTGCAAAAGACTGTGAATAGATATAGAAAGAATTGGTCCAAGAAACTTGATGATGCATTATGGGCCTATAGAACTGCATATAAAAATCCTATGGGTATGTCTCCGTATAAGATGGTTTATGGAAAAGCTTGTCACTTACCTCTTGAACTTGAACATAAGGCATATTGGGCTATTAAAGAGCTCAACTATGACTTCAAACTTGCCGGTGAGAAGAGGTTATTTGATATTAGCTCACTTGATGAATGGAGAACCCAAGCCTATGAGAATGCCAAGCTGTTCAAAGAAAAAGTTAGAAGATGGCATGACAAAAGAATACAAAAGCGTGAGTTTAACGTAGGTGATTATGTGTTGCTATTCAAATCGCGTTTAAGATTTTTTGCAGGAAAACTTCTCTCTAAGTGGGAAGGTCCTTATGTTATCGAGGAGGTCTATCATTCCGGTGCTATAAAAATCAACAACTTTGAAGGCACAAGTCCGAGGGTGGTGAACGTTCAAAGAATCAAACATTACATCTCAGGTAATCCTATCAATATTGAAACTAATATTATTGAAACCGTAACCCCGGAGGAATACATAAGGGACACTTTCCAGAACGTTTCAGACTCCGAAAAGGAATAGGTATGTGGTACGGTAAGTAAACCAACTCCAAAACAATTCTAATGGCAAGTTTTCTCCGTTTTGGAATAGTTAAGAATTTTGGAAAGCAAGAAGTAATCCGGGAAGGACACGAGGCCTCCACGAGGGTGGAGGGCGCGCCCCCCCCGTCTCGTGGGCACCTCGTGTGCCTCCTGGACTCTGTTTTCTTGCATGTTACTTATTTTGGTCGGTAAAAATTCATTATATAATCTCCCGAAGGTTTTGACCACCGTATCATGCGAATATCTTCTTTTTTGTTTCGAGTTGTTTCTGTCGTAGATTTAGAGCAAGATGTTTTCTCAAGAGTCAGTCGGGGAAAGTCGGGTGTCTCACCTGACACTAGGTCCAGGAGAAAACAGCGATGCTTATCACTTTGGGCCATCAACGGAGGATGAGATGGAGGCCGACTTGAAAAGGATAGATGCCATGGAGGAGGATCAAGAAGTTACCTCTCGCTTCCAAGCAGGATTAATGATGGGGGAACTACAGAGCTCAACTATTCCAAACTCGGTCATCCATTCCAATGTTAAATTTCTTTCTTATGAAAATATGAAAAAGAGCATCATTTGTTCTCCGGAAGATATGCAACATCCTTGGGTAAAAGGAGCTTTAGCCATCACGGGAAAGCTCCGCAAGGAGATTACGGACCTCAAACAACAAGTCAATAAGATCGAAGAGGAGAATCATATCCCGAGGGGCATTATCGCCAAGAAGATCACAACACCAACTCTGAAGAAGGAGAGATAATCACATGGGTATGGGCACTCCCCTTGGCAACTGCCAAGCTTGGGGGAGGTGCCCCGGTATCATATCACCATCACACCCCTATCTTTACCGTTTTATTTAGTTCGATCCTTTTAGTAATATCTAGATCTAGTAGATTGAAGTTTTTGTATAAATTAGTTTTGAGTTTTGCTTTGTGATCTCTTTATGTAATCAAGTCCGTGAGCTATCTATAATAAAGATTAGTGTTGAGTCAAGGGCTTTGCTATCTTGCTACGATCTTGAGAAAATAGAAAGAATAAAAAGAATAAAAGAGTTCATATTGATCTTATGGATAGTAATGACTTCACATATAAAGAGTATGAGGCATAATAGTTGTTGAGAGTTGACAAACGTAGTTTTGGTCATCATTGCAATTAATAGGAAGTAATAAGGAAAGAGAGGTTTTCACATATAAATATACTATCTTGGACATCTTTTATGATTGTGAGCACTCATTAAGTATGACATGCTAAAGAGTTGATGTTGGACAAGGAAGACAACGTAATGGTTTATGTTTTCTCACATCTCAGTTAAAGTATATTATCATGGATCTTCCTAACATGTTGAGCTTGCCTTTCCCCCTCATGCTAGCAAAAAATTCCTTGCACCAAGTAGAGATACTACTTGTGCTTCCAAATGTCCTTAAACCCATTTTTGCCATGAGAGTCCACCATACCTACCTATGGATTGAGTAAGATCCTTCAAGTAAGTTGTCATGTTGTAAGCAATAAAAATTGCTCTCTAAATATGTATGACTTATTAGTGCGGAGAAAATAAGCTTTATACGATCGTGTGATATGGAAGTAATAAAAGCGACGGACTGCATAATAAAGATTCATATCACAAGTGGAAATATAAAGTGACATTCTTTTGCATTAAGATTTTGTGCATCCAACCCTAAAAAGCACATGACAACCTCTGCTTCCCTCTGCGAAGGTCCTATCTTTTACCTTATGTCCTTTACTTTATGCAAGAGTCAAGGTGATATTCACCTTTCCCTTTTTCATTTTATCCTTTGGCAAGCACCTCGTGTTGGAAAGATCCTGATATATATATCCAGTTGGATGTAAGTTAGCATGAACTATTATTGTTTGCATCACCCAAAGGTGAATACGTTGGGAGGCGAAACAATAAGCCCCTATCTTTCTCAGTGTCCGATTAAAACTCCATAACCATAAGTATTGCGTGAGTGTTAGCAATTGTAGAAGACTATATGATAGTTGAGTATGTGGACTTGCTGAAAAGCACTATTCTTGACTCTTTCAGATGTTATGATAAATTGCAATTGCCTCAATGACTGAGATTATAGTTTGCCAGTTCTCAATAAAGTTTATGATCCATAGTTGACATTGTGAATAGATTGTTACTTGAGCATAAGAAATCATTTATATAAAATCCTTATATATTTCTGTTATAAGAATGATCATGATGCCCTCATGTCCGTATTTTATTTTTATCGACACCTCTATCTCTAAACATGTGGACATATTTTCTGATATCGGCTTCCGCTTGAGGACAAGCGAGGTCTAAGCTTGGGGGAGTTGATACGTCCATTTTGCATCATGCTTTTATATCAATATTTATTGCATTATGGGTTGTTATTACACATTATGTCACAATACTTATGGCTATTCTCTCTTATTTTACAAGGTTTATCATGAAGAGGGAGAATGCCGGCAGCTGGAATTCTGGCCGGAAAAGGAGCAAATATCGGAAACCCATTCTGCATAACTCCAAAAATCCTGAAACTCCATGGAAGTCGCTTTTGGAATTAATAAGAATTATTGAGCGAAGAAAATACCAGAGGGGGCCCACACCCTGGCCAGGAGGGTGGGGGGCGCCCCCCCTACTGAACCCTGGGACATAACTCCACCGCCACGAGGCGGAACCTTGGTAGAACCAATCTAGGACTCCGGCGGAGCTGTTCTGCCGGGGAAACTTCCCTCCGGGAGGGGGAAATCATCACCATCGTCATCACCAACGATCCTCTCGTCGGGAGGGGGTCAATCTCCATAAAAATCTTCACCAGCACTATCTCCTCTCCAAACCCTAGTTCATCTCTTGTATCCAATCTTATATCAAAACAACAAATTGGTACCTGTGGGTTGCTAGTAGTGTTGATTACACCTTGTAGTTGATGCTAATTGGTTTACTTGGTGGAAGATCATATGTTCAGATCCTTAATGTATATTAATACTGTTGGAAATATGCCCTAGAGGCAATAATAAAAGTATTATTATATTTCATTGTTCATGATAATTGTCTTTTGTTCATGCTATAACTGTATTATCCGGAAATCGTAATACACGTGTGAACACTTAGACCACAAATGTCCCTAGTGAGCCTCTAGTTGACTAGCTCGTTGTGATCAATAGATAGTCATGGTTTCCTGACTATGGACATTGGATGTCGTTGATAACGGGATCACATCATTAGGAGAATGATGTGATGGACAAGACCCAATCATAAGCATAGCATAAAAGATCGTATAGTTCGTTTGCTGGAAGCTTTGCCAATGTCAAGTATCTCTTCCTTCGACCATGAGATCGTGTAACTCCCGGTTACCGTAGGAGTGCCTTGGGTGTATCAAACGTCACAAGCGAATCGGGTGACTATAAAGGTGCATTACGGTATCTCCGAAAGTATCATTGGGTTGACACGGATCGAGACTGGGATTTGTCACTCCGTATGACGGAGAGGTATCTCTGGGCCCACTCGGTAATGCATCGTCATAATGAGCTCAAGTTGACCAAGGTGTTGGCCACGGGATCATGCATTACGGTACGAGTAAAGTGACTTGCCGGTAACGAGACTGAACAAGGTATTGGGATACCGACGATCGAGTCTCGGGCAAGTAACGCATCGATTGACAAAGGGAATTGCATATGTGGTTTGATCGAATCCTCGACATCGTGGTTCAACCGATGAAATCATCGAGGAGCATGTGGGAGCCAACATGGGTATCCAGACCCGCTGTTGGTTATTGCCCGAGAGTCGTCTCGGTCATGTCTCGTGTCTCCCGAACCCGTAGGGTCTACAAACTTAAGGTTCGGTGACGCTTAGGGTTAGTAGGAAGACTAGTATGTGAATACCGAATGTTGTTCGAGTCCGGATGAGATCCCGGACGTCACGAGGAGTTCGGAAGGGTCCGGAGGTAAAGAATAATATATAGGAAGTGGTGTTTCGCCATCGGGAAAGTTTGGGGTCTCGGTAAATCTGGGACCACGGAAGGGTCCCGGGTCCACCGGTGGGGCCACCTATCCGGAGGGCCCCATGGGCTGAAAGGGAAGGAACCAGCCCACAGGGGCTGGTGCGCCTCAGGCCCACCCCCACGCCTAGGGTTGAAACCCTAGGGGTGGGGCGCCCACCGGCTTGGGGGGCACTCCACCCCCTTGGCCGCCGCCCCCCTGGACATTGGATCTCGGGGCGGCCACTTCAGGGGCCTATATAAGGGGGAGGGAGGGGGCTGCTGTACCAATTCCCAAGGCGCAGCCCTCCCTCCCAACACTTCTCCTCCTCCGTAAGAGCTCGCGAAGCCCTCGTTGAGTATCGCTTCTCCACCATCACCACGCCCGTCGTCTTGCCGGTGGAGCTGTCTTCCTCAACCTCTCCTTCCCCTTGCTGGATCAAGAAGGAGGAGGCGTCGCTCATCCCGCACGTGTGTTGAACGCGGAGGTGCTGTCCGTTCAACACTTGGACATCGGTGATCTGAATCACGTTTCGAGTACGACTCCATCATCACCTTGCAAGCTTCCGCACGCGATCTACAAGTGGTATGTAGATGCAAACTCTCTCCCGTTACTCGTTGCTTAGATGAACTCATAGATGGATCTTGGTGAAGCCGTAGGAAAAATTTTAATTTTTCGCAACGTTCCCCAACAATGGCATCATGAGCTAGGTCTATGCGTAGTTCTCTAATGCACGAGTAGAACACAATTTGTTGTGGGCGTTGATCTTGTCATCTTACTTGCCTCTACTAGTCTTTTCTTGCTCAACGGTATTGTGGGATGAAGCGGCCCGGACCAACCTTACACGTACGCTTACGTGAGACCGGTTCCACCGACTGACATGCACTAGTTGCATAAGGTGGCTGGCGGGTGTCTGTCTCTCCCACTTTAGTTGGAGCGGATTTGATGAACAAGGCCCTTATGAAGGGTAAATAGAAGTTGACAAAATCACGTTGTGGTGATTCGTAGGTAAGAAAAACGTTCTTGCTAGAACCCAATCGCAGCCACGTAAAAGATGCAACAACAATTAGAGGACGTCTAACTTGTTTTTGCAGCGATTGATCATGTGATGTGATATGGCCAGAAGTTGTGATGAATGATGAATTGTGATGTATGAGATCATGTTCTTGTAATAGGATTCACGACTTGCATGTCGATGAGTATGACAACCGGCAGGAGCCATAGGAGTTGTCTTTATTTTTTGTATGACCTGCGTGTCATTGAAGAACGCCATGTAAACTACTTTACTTCATTACTAAACGCGTTAGTCATAGAAGTAGAAGTAGTCGTTGGCGTGACAACTTCATGAAGACACGATGATGGAGATCATGATGATGGAGATCATGGTGTCAAGCCGGTGACAAGATGATCATGGAGCCCCGAAGATGGAGATCAATGGAGCTTGATGATATTGGCCATATCATGTCACAACTATATATAATTGCATGTGATGTTTATTATGTTCTTGCATCTTGTTTACTTAGGACGACGGTAGTAAATAAGATGATCCCTTACAAAATTTCAAGAAGTGTTCTCCCCTAACTGTGCACCGTTGCCACAGTTCGTCGTTTCTAAGCACCACGTGATGATCGGGTGTGATGGATCCTTACGTTCACATACAACGGGTGTAAGACAGTTTTACACAGGGAAAACACTTAGGGTTAACTTGACGAGCCTAGCATGTACAGACATGGCCTCGGAACACGGAGATCGAAAGGTCGAACACGAGTCGTATGCAAGATACGATCAACATGAAGATGTTCACCGATGATGACTAGTCCGTCTCACGTGATGATCGGACACGGGCTAGTCGACTCGGATCGTGTAACACTTAGATGACTAGAGGGATGTCTAATCTAAGTGGGAGTTCATAATTCTGATTAGAACTTTATTATCATGAACTTAGTCTAAAACCTTTGCAAATATGTCTTGTAGATCAATGGCCAACGCTAATGTCAACATGAACTTCAACGCATTCCTAGAGAAAACCAAGCTGAAAGATGATGGCAGCAACTATCGGATCGGGTCCGAACACGAGGATCACCTCATAGCTGCCAAGAAACAGTATGTCCTAGAAGCACCGTTAGGTGACCCACCTGTTCTCCCAAAGCCTTGCAAGACGATTTGAACGTCTGGCGGACTCGCTCGATGATTACTCCCTCGTTCAAAGGCGGCATGCTCTACAGCTTAGAACCGGGCTCCAAAAGCGTTTTGAGCATCACGGAGCATATGAGATGTTCAAGAGCTGAAACTAGTTTTCCAAGCTCATGCCCGGTCGAGAGATATGATGTCTCCGACAAGTTCTACAGTTGTAAGATGGAGGAAAACAGTTACGTCGGTGAGCACATCCTCAAGATGTCCAGGTTGCACAACCGTATGACCCGGTGAACATTAACCTCCGGATGAGGCGGTCATTGAGAATCCTCCGATCGCTTCCACCAAGCTACAAGAGCTTTGTGATGAACTACAACATGCAGGGGATGGTGAAGACCATTCTGAAGTGTACTCAATCTGAAGTCGCAGAGGCTGAAATCAAGAAAGAACATCAAGTATTGATGGTCAATAAGACCACTAAGTTCAAGAAGGGCAAGGGAAGAAGAACTTCAAGAAGGACGGCAAGGATGTTGCGCGCCCGTAAGCTTGTTGCCGGGAAGAAGTCAAAGAATGGACCCAAGCACGAGACCGAGTGCTTTTATTGCAAGGGAAGGGTCACCGAAGCGGAACTGCCCCAAATACTTAGCGGATAAGAAGGCCGCAACACCAAAGGTATATTTGATATACATGTAATTGATGTGTACCTTACCGATTACTCGTAGTAACTCCCGGTATTTGATACCGGTGCCGTTGCTCATATTTGTAACTCACAGCAGGAGCTGCGGAATAAACGGAGACTGGCGAAGGACGAGGTGACGATGCGCGTCGGGAATGGTTCCAGAGTCGATGTGATCGCCGTCGGCATGCTGCCTCTACATTTACCCACGGGATTAGTTTTGAACCTTAATAATTGTTATTTAGTGCCATGTTTGAGCATGAACATTGTATCTGGATCTCGTTTAATACGAGATGGCTACTCATTTAAGTCTGAGAATGATGGTTGTTCGATTTATATGAGAGATATGTTTTATGGTCATGCTCCGATGGTCAATGGTTTATTCTTAATGAATCTCGAGCGTAATATTACACATGTTCATAGTGTGGATGCAAAGAGATGTAAATTTGATAACGATAGTCCCACATACTTGTGGCACTGCCGCCTTGGTCACATTGGTGTCAAGCGCATGAAGAAGCTCCATGCTGATGGACTTTTAGAGTCTCTTGATTATGAATCGTTTGACACATGCGAACCATGCCTCTTGGGCAAATGACCAAGACTCCGTTCTCCGGAACAATGGAGCGAGCAACCAACTTGTTGGAAATCATACATACCGATGTGTGCGGTCCAATGAGCGTTGAGGCTCGCGGAGGATATCGTTATGTTCTCACTCTCACTGATGACTTAAGTAGATATGGGTATGTCTACTTAATGAAACACAAGTCTGAGACCTTTGAAAAGTTCAAGGAATTTCAGAGTGAAGTAGAGAATCAACGTGACCGAAAGATAAAGTTCCTACGATCAGATCGTGGGGGAGAATACTTAAGTCACGAGTTTGGTACACACTTAAGGAAATGTGGAATCGTTTCACAACTCACGCTACCGAACACCTCAAATAAACGGTGTGTCCGAACGTCGTAATCGCACTCTATTGGATATGGTGCGGTCTATGATGTCTCTTACCGATTTACCGCTATCATTTTGGGGATACGCTCTAGAGACAGCTACATTCACTTTAAATAGGGCACCGTCTAAATCCGCTGAGACGACACCGTATGAATTATGGTTTGGGAAGAAACCTAAGCTGTCGTTTCTAAAAGTTTGGGGATGCGATGCTTATGTCAAGAAACTTCAACCTGAAAAGCTCGAACCCAAGTCGGAAAAATGCGTATTCATAGGATACCCTAAGGAAACTGTCGGGTATACCTTCTACTTAAGATCCGAAGGCAAGGTCTTTGTTGCCAAGAACGGATGCTTTCTGGAGAAAGAGTTTCTCTCGAAAGAAGTAAGTGGGAGGAAAGTAGAACTTGATGAAGTACTACCTCTCGAACGGGAAAGTGGTGCAGCGCAGGAAACCGCTCCTGTGATGCCCACGCCAGCTGAAGAGGAAAATAATGATGATGATCAAGGTACTTCGGATCAAGTTGCTCTCGAACCTCGAAGGTCCACAAGGACACGTTCCGCACTGAGTGGTACGGCAACCTGTCATGGAAATCATGTTGTTAGACAACAATGAACCTTGAACTATGAAGAAGCAATGGCGGGCCTGGATTCCAACAAATGGCTTGAAGCCATGAAACCGAGATAGAATCCATGTATGAAAACAAAGTATGGACTTTGACAGACTTGCCCGATGATCGAGCGATAGAAAATAAATGGATTTTTAAGAAGAAGACGGACGAGATGGTAATGTTACCATCTATAAAGCTCGACTTGTCGCTAAGGGTTATCGACAAGTTCAAGGGATTGACTATGACGAGACATTCTCTCCGTAGCGAAGCTTAAGTCCGTCCGAATCATGTTAGCAATTGCCGCATACTATGATTATGAGATATGGCGAGATGGACGTCAAAACAGCATTCCTTAACGGACATCTTAAGGAAGAGCTGTATATGATGCAGCCGGAAGGTTTTGTCGATCCTCGAATGCTAACAAAGTATGCAAGCTCCAGCGATCCATTTATGGGCTGGTGCAAGCATCTCGAGTTGGAACATTCGCTTTGATGAGATGATCAAAGCGTTTGGGTTTATGAGACTTATGGAGAAGCTGCGTTTACAAGAAAGTGAGTGGGAGCTCCGTAGCATTTCTCTGTTATATGTAGATGACATACTCTTGATGGGAAATGATCTGAAACTTCGGACAGCATTAAGGCCTACTTGAACAAGTGTTTTTCAATGAAGGACCTTGGAGAAGCTGCTTATATATTAGGCATCAAAATCTATAGAGATAGATCGAGACGCCTCATAGGTCTTTCACAAAGCACATACCTTGATAAGATTTTGAAGAGGTTCAAAATGGATCAGTCCAAGAAGGGTTCTTGCCTATGTTACAAGGTGTGAAATTGAGCTCAGCTCGACCACCGACCACGGCAAAAGATAAAGAAGAGATGAGTGTCATCCCTATGCTTCAGCCATAGGATCTATTATGTATGCCATGTTGTGTACTGCACCGATGTAAACCTTGCCGTAAGTTTGGTTGCAAGATACCAAAGTAACCCCGGCAAGGAACACTGGACAGCGGTCAAGAATATCCTGAAGTACCTGAAAAGGACAAAGGACATGTTTCTCGTTTATGGAGGAGACGAGGAGCTCGTCGTAAAGGGTTACGTCGACGCTAGCTTCGACTCAGATCTGGATGACTCTAAGTCACAAACCGGATACGTGTATATGTTGAATGGTGGAGCGAGAAGTGGTGCAGCTGCAAGCGAGCGTCGTGGCGGGATCTACGTGTGAAGCGGAGTACATGGCAGCCTCGGAGGCAGCGCATGAAGCAATTTGGGTGAAGGAGTTCATCACCGACCTAGGAGTCATACCCAATGCGTCGGGCCGATCAAACTCTTCTCGTGACAACACCGGAGCTATTGCCCTTGCCAAGGAGCCTGGTTTCACAAGAAGACCAGCACATCAAGCGTCGTTTCAACTCCATCCGTGAAAATGTTCAAGATGGAGACATAGAGATTTGCAAAGTGCACACGGACCTGAATGTCGCAGATCCGTTGACTAAACCTCTCTCGCGTGCAAAACATGATCAACACCAGAACTCTATGGGTGTTCGATTCATCACAATGTAACTAGATTAGTGACTCTAGTGCAAGTGGGAGACTGTTGGAAATATGCCCTAGAGGCAATAATAAAAGTATTATTATATTTCATTGTTCATGATAATTGTCTTCATGATATAACTGTATTATCCGGAAATCGTAATACACGTGTGAACACTTAGACCACAAATGTCCCTAGTGAGCCTCTAGTTGACTAGCTCGTTGTGATCAATAGATAGTCATGGTTTCCTGACTATGGACATTGGATGTCATTGATAACGGGATCACATCATTAGGAGAATGATGTGATGGACAAGACCCAATCATAAGCATAGCATAAAAGATCGTATAGTTCGTTTGCTGGAAGCTTTGCCAATGTCAAGTATCTCTTCCTTCGACCATGAGATCGTGTAACTCCCGGTTACCGTAGGAGTGCCTTGGGTGTATCAAACGTCACAACGAATCGGGTGACTATAAAGGTGCATTACGGTATCTCCGAAAGTATCATTGGGTTGACACGGATCGAGATGGGATTTGTCACTCCGTATGACGGAGAGGTATCTCTGGGCCCACTCGGTAATGCATCGTCATAATGAGCTCAAGTTGACCAAGGTGTTGGCCACGGATCATGCATTACGATGCGAGTAAAGTGACTTGCCGTAACGAGACCGAACAAGGTATTGGGATACCGACGATCGAGTCTCGGGCAAGTAACGCACCGATTGACAAAGGGAATTGCATACGTGGTTTGATCGAATCCTCGACATCGTGGTTCAACCGATGAAATCATCGAGGAGCATGTGGGAGCCAACATGGGTATCGGACCCGCTGTTGGTTATTGCCCGAGAGTCGTCTCGGTCATGTTCACGTGTCTCCCGAACCCGTAGGGTCTACACACTTAAGGTTCGGTGACGCTAGGGTTAGTAGGAAGACTAGTATGTGAATACCGAATGTTGTTCGGAGTCCCGGATGAGATCCCGGACGTCACGAGGAGTTCTAGAAGGGTCCGGAGGTAAAGAATAATATATAGTAAGTGGTGTTTCGGCCATCGGGAAAGTTTCGAGGTCTCCCGGTAAAGTACCGGGACCACCGGAAGGGTCCGGGGTCCACCGGTGGGGCCACCTATCCGGAGGGCCCCATGGGCTGAAAGGGAAGGAACCAGCCCACAGGGGCTGGTGCGCCTCTAGGCCCACCCCTGCGCCTAGGGTTGAAACCCTAGGGGTGGGGCGCCCACCGGCTTGGGGCACTCCACCCCTTGGCCGCCGCCCGGAGATTGGATCTCAGGGCCGCCACCTGTGGGGCCTATATAAAGGGGGGAGGAGGGGGCTGCTGTACCATTCCCAAGGCGCAGCCCTCCCTCCCAACACTTCTCCTCCTCCGTAAGAGCTCGTGAAGCCTCTGCTGAGTATCGCTTCTCCACCATCACCACGCCGTCGTCGTCTTTGCCGGTGGAGCTGTCTTCCTCAACCTCTCCTTCCCCTTGCTGGATCAAGAAGGAGGAGACGCCTCGTCCCGCACGTGTGTTGAACGCGGAGGTGCTGTCCGTTCAGCACTTGGACATCGGTGATCTGAATCACGTTTCGAGTACGACTCCATCATCACCTTGCAAGCTTCCGCACGCGATCTACAAGTGGTATGTAGATGCAAACTCTCTCCCGTTACTCGTTGCTTAGATGAACTCATAGATGGATCTTGGTGAAGCCGTAGGAAAAATTTTAATTTTCTGCAACGTTCCCCAACAAATACTCCTCTAATCATGAACATGAATATGCTTTGTGAGTAGTTATGTTTGTTCCTGAGGACATGGGTGAAGTATTGCTATTAGTAGTCATGTGAATTTGGTATTCGTTCGATATTTTGATGAGATGTATGTTGTCTCTCCTCTAGTGGTGTTATGTGAATGTCGACTAAATGACACTTCACCATTATTTGGGCCTATAGGAAGGCATTGGGAAGTAATAAGTAGATGATGGGTTGCTAGAGTGACAGAAGCTTAAACCCTAGTTTATGCGTTGCTTCGTAAGGGGCTGATTTGGATCCACTAGTTTCATGCTATGGTTAGGTTTACCTTAATACTTCTTTTGTCGTTGCGGATGCTTGCAATAGGGGTTAATCATAAGTGGGATGCTTGTCCAAGTAAGGGCAGTACCCATGCACCGGTCAACCCACATATCAAATTATCAAAGTACCGAACGCGAATCATATGAGCGTGATGAAAACTAGCTTGACGACAATTCCCATGTGTCCTCGGGAGCGCTTTTCTCATTATAAGAAATTGTCCAGGCTTGTCCTTTGCTACACAAAGGATTGGGCCATCTTGCTGCACTTCATTTACTTTCATTGTTTGTTACCCGTTACAAATTATCTTATCACGAAACTATCTGTTACCTACAATTTCAGTGCTTACAGAGAATACCTTACTGAAAACCGCTTGGCACTTCCTTCTGCTCCTCGTTGGGTTCGATACTCTTATTTATCGAAAGGACTACAATAGATCCCCTATACTTGTGGGTCATCAAGGCCATAATGTGTCGAGTGTTAGCGGGCCGTAAATGGGCGATATACGAACAAGCCGTTAACAGGCTTTCCATGGGCCGACCCTTACCTTTTGACCAAGTCAAATGGGCTGACCTTTTCACTGGAATGGGCCTCTGTTGGGATGTGCCATGTGTCGACGTATCATAGGCACCTCCTATCCAATGAGTGGATGACATCTGTCCCAACAGTGAGCCAACACGTGTTTCCTCCGGCCAATGAGAATTTTACACGTGGAAAATCCCCATTGGTCCGGGCTGTTAATGGGTTATCGGATCCAAAACCGGACCCGATGGCTTAACGGCGAGCCATTATGGTCGATGCCACATGTCGGTCACCCTTGACGAAAGCACTTCTATGATGCATGATTTATCATCATGGAAGTGGATGATACGTATCCGTCGCATCTATAATTTTTGATTGTTCCATGCCAATATTCTTCAACTTCCATATACTTTTGGCAACTTTTTATACTATTTTTGGAACTAACATATTGATCCAGTGCCCAGTGCCAGTTCCTGTTTGTTGCATGTTTTATGTTTCGCAGAAACCCAATATCGAACGGAATCCAAACGGGATAAAAACAGACGGAGAATTATTTTGGAATATTTGGGATTTTCCGGAGGAAGAATCAACGCGAAACGGTGCCTGAAGTGGTTAGGAGATAGGGGGCGTGCCCTCCCCCCTGGGCGCGCCTGGCACTCTCCCGGGCCACCCGTAAGGCGGTTGACGCTCTTATTTTGCCACAAGAAAGCTAATTTTACGAGAAAAATCTAGGCGAAAGATTCACCCCAATCGGAGTTATGGATCTCTAGATATAAAGAAACGGTGAAGGGGCGGAATCTGAAAACGCAGAAACAGAGAGATAGATCCAATCTCGGAGGGGCTCTCACCCCTCCCACGCCATGGGAGCCAAGGACCAGAGGGGAAACCCTTCTCCCATCTAGGGAGGAGGTCAAGGAAGAAGAAGAAGGGGCCCCTCTCCCCCTTGCTTCCGGTGGCGCCGGAGCGTTGCCGGGGGCCATCATCATCACCGCGATCTACACCAACACCTCCGCAATCTTCACCAACATCTCCATCACCTTCCCCCATCTATATCCAGCGGTCCACTTTCCCACAAGCCGCTGTACCCTCTACTTGAACATGGTGCTTTATGCTTGATATTATTATCCAATGATGTGTTGCCATCCTATGATGTCTGAGTAGATTTCCATTGTCCTAACGGTGATTGATGATTTGCTATGATTTATTTCATTGCATGTTTTATTATTGGTGATGTCCTATTGTGACCTCCGTGTCGCGCAAGGGTGAGGGATTACCGCTGTAGGGTTTGCAATATGTTCATGATTTGCTTATGGTGGGTGGCGTGAGTGACAGAAGCACACACCCAAGTAAGTAGGTTGTTTGCGTATGGGATAAAGGGGACTTGATACTTTAATGCTATGGTTGGGTTTTACCTTAATGATCTTTAGTAGTTGCGGATGCTTGCTAGAGTTCCAATCATAAGTGCATATGATCCAAGAAGAGAAAGTATGTTAGCTTATGCCTTTCCCTCAAATAGAATTATAAAAGTGATTACCGGTCTAGTAACGTAGTCAATTGCTTAGGGACAATTCCACAACTCCTACCACCACTTTTCCACACTCGCTATATTTACTTTATTGCTTATTTATCTAAACAGCCCTATTTTATATTTACGAGTTCTTTATTATCTTGCAAACCTATCCTATCACACCTACAAAGTACTTCTAGTTTCATACTTGTTCTAGGTAAAGCGAACGTCAAGCGTGCGTAGAGTCGTATCAGTGGCCGGTAGGACTTGAGAGAGTATTTGTTCTATCTTTAGCTCCTCGTTGGGTTCGACACTCTTACTTATCGAAAGAAGCTACAACTATCCCGTATACTTGCGGGTTATCAAGACCTTTTTCTGGCGCCGTTGGCGGGGAGTCATTGCGTGGGTTGAATATTTTCATGTGTGCTTGTTTGCTTTATCGCTAAGTAATTTTATTTGTTGTTCTAAGTTGTTCTCTATCTTTAGTTATGGATATGGAACACGAAATACCAAAAAATTAGGTGTAGATGCTACTCATGGAGATGGGGAACCTCCTAAAACCCTCGATGCTCGTTATGTGAAAGAAATTATGTATTACTTTAATAATCCTGAGAAAACCCCATTCAACTTTGTTATGGGAGACATGTTGGATCAACGTGAATACTTTAGGGATTATCGCTTGACACAAAAAGGGAAACTATTATGGGATCAAATTTCTATGTTGTGTTGGTATGCTCGTCAACTATGCTTGATACATGATTATACTTGTTGCTCTAGGATGAAGGCTCCACATCTTCCCTTTTCATGCAAATTCAATCATAATAAAACCTTAGCTTCTTATGCTAATGGTAGATATGATTACTATGATGTGGAACAAATAGAAGAATTTGTTGCTTTTATGGGTGCTTATGAGATTGAATCTATGTTTAAAGAGTTTGATGATTTTGATGATGCAGTTTACAGACCTGAAATTTTTTCTATACTTAGATATTGCTATAAAAATTATGAATACAATTACAATATTAATGCATTTATTGAGAAAGTCTCTGCTGTCCAACAAGAGAATAATATTTTGCAAGAAACTATGGAAGAAGAAATTGACGAAACTGTGAGCTCATTGGATGAAAAAGATGATGAGGAGAGCGAAGAACAAAAGGAGGAAGAGCGGATTGATCACCCGTGCCCACCTTCTAATGAGAGTAACTCTTCAACTCATACATTGTTTAATTCCCCTTCGTTCTTACCGAAGGATGATTGCTATGATGATTGTTATGATCCCGTTGATTCTCTTGAAATATCCCTTTTTGACGATGCTTGCTATGCTTGTGGCCAAGATGCCAACATGAATTATGCTTATGGAGATGAACTTGCTATAGTTCCTTATGTTAAACATAAAATTGTTGCTATTGCACCCACGCATGATAGTCCTATTATCTTTTTGAATTGTCCCAACTACACTATATCGGAGAAGTTTGCGCTTAGTAAGGATTATATTGATGGGTTGCCTTTTACCATTGCACATGATGATTTTGATGAGTATAATATGCATGTGCTTGCTGCTCCTACTTGCAATTATTATGAGAGAGGAAATTAATCTCCACCTTTCTTTGTTTCCAATACGATAGGATTGCAAGAAGCTGCTTATACTATGCATTGGCCTTTACTATGTGTGCATGAATTGTTCTTTTATGACATGCCGATGCATAGGAAGAGAGTTAGACTTCGTCATTGCTTGATATATGTTACTTTGTGCTCACTACTAAATTACAAATCATTGTTAATTAAAATTGGCTTTGATATACCTTGAGATCCGGGTGGACTCATTACTTGAGCACTATATGCCTAGCTTAATGGCTTTAAAGAAAGCGCTGCCAGGGATACAACCCGGAAGTTTTAGAGAGTCATTTATTTCTGTTGAGTGCTTTTATATAGTTTAAAAACAAAAAATAAAGCGGGGAACCTAAAACTTTTCAAAAAGGAAAGTGAAAGTGAGAAAGACAAGCATTGCTGAAGTGTTAGGTAGCCTTGAACTTTGTTCATGCTCACGGAAACTTTGTGAATCTTGATTACAGAAACTTTTCAACAAAAATAATTATCCCCTTGTACAATTCCATTGTATTATAAAAATAATGTGCCAAGGTTTGCCTTTAGGATGTTTACAATGCTTGTTGCTTTGTACGGTGCAGGACAGAAACTTTGGCTGTAGTGCGCAATTTTACCTTTTTAACTGGAACATCAAACGGTTCTGATTATTTTTGCACTATATTTCTGTACAAATTGTTTATTTTTCCTAATTTTGGTAGAATTTTTGGGGTAGCAGAAGTATGGTGAATGTTCAGATAGCTACAGACTGTTCTGTTTTTGACAGATTCTGTTTTTGATGCATAGTTTGCTTGTTTTGATGAATCTATCAATTTATATCAGTGGATTTAAGCCATGAAAAAGGTATATTACAGTAGACACAATGCAAAAACAAAATATGAATTGGTTTGCAACAGTACTTAGAGTGGTGATTTGCTTTATTGTACTAACGGATCTTTCCGAGTTTTCCGTTGAAGTTTTGTGTGGACGAAGTGTCTATTCGAGGAGGTCTCGATATGAGGAAAAGGAAGAGAGGCAAGAGCTAAATCTTGGGGATGCCCGAGGCACCCCAAGTAAATATTCAAGGAGACTGAAGCGTCTAAGCTTGGAGATGCCCCGGAAGGCATCCCCTCTTTCTTCAACAAGTATCGGTATGTTTTCGTATTCGTTTCGTTCATGCGATATGTGCAAGCCTTGGAGCGTTTTTTGCATTTAGTTTTCACTTTTATTTTATGCACCATGCTGGTATGAGATAGTCCTTGGTTGATTTATAGAATGCTTATTGCACTTCACTTAAATCTTTTGAGTATGGCTTTATAGAACGCTTCATGTGCTTCACTTAGATCATTTGAAGTTTGGATTGCCTGTTTCTCTTCACATAGAAAACCGCCATTTGTAGAATGCTCTTTTGCTTCACTTATAGTTGTTAGAGCGTGGGCATATCTTTTGTAGAAAGAATTAAACTCTCTTGCTTCACTTATATCTATTTAGAGAGATGACAGGAATTGGTCATTCACATGGTTAGTCATAAAATCCTACATAAACTTGTAGATCGCTGAATATGATATGTTTGATTCCTTGGAATAGTTTTGCGATATAAAGATGGTGATATTAAAGTCATGCTAGTGGGTGGTTGTGGATTGTAGAGACACTTGTGTTGAGGTTTGCAGGTCCTGTAGCATGCACGTATGGTAACCGTTCTGTGACAAATTTGAAGCATGGGGTTTCTTTGATTGTCTTCCTTATGAGTGGCGGTTGGGGACGAGCGATGGTCTTTTCCTCCCAATCTATACCCCTAGGGGCATGCGTAGTAGTACTTTGCTTCGAGGGCTAATAAACTTTTGCAATAAGTATATGAGTTCTTTATGACTAATGTGAGTCCATGGATTATACGCACTTTTACCTTTCCATTATTGCTAGCCTCTTCGGTACCGTGCATTGCCCTTTCTCACCTTGAGAGTTGGTGCAAACTTCACCGGTGCATCCAAACCCCGTAATATGATAAGCTCTGTCACACATAAGCCTCCTTATATCTTCCTCAAAACAGCCATCATACCTACCTATCATGGCATTTCCATAGCCATTCCTAGATATATTGCCGTGCAACTTCCATCATCATCACATACATGACTTGAGCATTTATTGTCATATTGCTTTGCATGATCGTAAGATAGCTAGGATGATGTTTTCATGGCTTGTCCGTTTTTTGATGTCATTGCTATGCTAGATCATTGCACATCCCGGTACACCGCCGGAAGCATTCATATAGAGTCATATCTTTGTTCTAGTATCGAGTTGTAATATTGAGTTGTAAGTAAATAAAAGTGTGATGATCATCATTATAGAGCATTGCCCCATGAGAAGAAAAAAGAAAAAAGAAAAAAAGGAAAGGTCAAAGAAGCCTAAATAAAAAAAGGGGGCCAAAGAAGCCCACCGAAAAAAGAGAAAAAAAGAAAAAAAGAAAAAAAAAGAAAAAAGAAAAGGGGCAATGTTACTATCCTTTTTCCACACTTGTTCTTCAAAGTAGCACCATGTTCTTCATATAGTGAGTCTCCTATATTGTCACTTTCATATACTAGTGGGAATTTTCATTATAGAACTTGGCTTGTATATTCCAATGATGGGCTTCTTCAAATGCCCTAGGTCTTCATGGCAAGCAAGTTGGATGCACACCCACTTAGTTTTCAGTATGAGCTTGCATACACTTATAGCTCTAGTGCATCCGTTGCATGGCAATCCCTACTCCTCACATTGACATCAATTGATGGGCATCTCCATAGCCTGTTGATTAGCCGTGTCGATGTGAGACTTTCTCCTTTTTTTTTTGTATTCTCCATATAAACCTCCACCATCATATTCTATTCCACCTATAGTGCTATATCCATGGCTTGCACTCATGTATTGCATGAGAGTTGAAAAAGCTGAAGCGCGTTAAAAAGTATGAACCAATTGCTTAGCTTGTCATTGGGGTTGTGCATGATGGGGGCATTTTGTGTGACGAAAATGAAGCATGGCCAAACTATATGATTTTGTAGGGATAAGCATGCTTTGGCCATGTTGTTTTGAAAAGACATGATTGCTTTATTGGTACGCTCGAAGTATTATCGTTTGTATGTCAAATGATAGACTATTGCTTTGAATCACTCGTGTCTTAATATTCAAGCCATGATTAGACTTATGATCAAGATTATGCTAGGTAGCATTCCACATCAAAAATTATCTTTTTATCATTTACCTACTCGAGGACGAGAAGGAATTAAGCTTGGGGATGCTGATACGTCTCCGTCGTATGTATAATTTTTGATTGTTCCATGCCAATATTCTTCAACTTTCATATACTTTTGGCAACTTTTTATACTATTTTTGGGACTAACATATTGATTCGGTGCCCAGTGCCAGTTCCTGTTTGTTGCATGTTTTATATTTCGCAGAAACCCAATATCAAATGGAATCCAAACGGTACAAAAACGGACGGAGAATTATTTTGGAATAGTTGGGATTTTCCGGAGGAAGAATCAACGCGAAACGATGCCCGAGGTGGCCAGGAGATAGGGGCGCGCCCTCCCCCTGGGTGAGCCTGGCACTCTCCTGGGCCACCCGTAAGGCGGTTGATGCTCTTATTTTGCTGCAAGAAAGCTAATTTTACGAGAAAAATCTGGGCGAAAGATTCACCCCAATCGGAGTAACGGATCTCCGGATATAAAAGAAACGGTGAAGGGGCAGAATCTGAAAACGCAGAAACAGAGAGATTGATCCAATCTCGGAGGGCCTCTCGCCCCTCCCACGCCATGGGAGCCAAGGACCAGAGGGAAAACCCTTCTCCCATCTAGGGAGGACGTCAAGGAAGAAGAATAAGAAGGGGGGCCCTCTCCCCCTTGCTTCCGGTGGCGCCGGAGCGCTGCCGGGGGCCATCATCATCACCGCGATCTACACCAACACCTCCGCCATCTTCACCAACATCTCCATCACCTTCCCCCATCTATATCCAGTGGTCCACTCTCCCGCAACCCGTTGTACCCTCTACTTGAACATGGTGCTTTATGCTTCATATTATTATCCAATGATGTGTTGCCATCCTATGATGTCTGAGTAGATTTCCATTGTCCTAACGGTGATTGATGAATTGCTATGATTGGTTTGAGTTGCATGTTTTATTATTGGTGCTGTCCTATTGTGCCCTCCGTGTCGCGCAAGCGTGAGGGATTACCGCTGTAGGGTTTGCAATATGTTCATGATTTGCTTATGGTGGGTGGCGTGAGTGACAGAAGCACACACCCAAGTAAGTAGGTTGTTTGCGTATGGGATAAAGGGGACTTGATACTTTAATGCTATGGTTGGGTTTTACCTTAATGATCTTTAGTAGTTGCGGATGCTTGCTAGAGTTCCAATCATAAGTGCATATGATCCAAGAAGAGAAAGTATGTTAGCTTATGCCTTTCCCTCAAATAGAATTATAAAAGTGATTACCGGTCTAGTAACGTAGTCAATTGCTTAGGGACAATTCCACAACTCCTACCACCACTTTTCCACACTTGCTATATTTACTTTATTGCTTCTTTATCTAAACAGCCCCTAGTTTATATTTACAAGTTCTTTATTATCTTGAAAACCTATCCTATCACACCTACAAAGTACTTCTAGTTTCATACTTGTTCTAGGTAAAGCGAACGTCAAGCGTGTGTAGACTCGTATCAGTGGCTGATAGGACTTGAGAGAGTATTTGTTCTACCTTTAGCTCCTCGTTGGGTTCGACACTCTTACTTATCGAAAGAGGCTACAACTATCCCGTATACTTGCGGGTTATTAGTGGACACTTCCGTGATGATAATTTTGGTAATGTCATGGAACACTTCTACGATAGCACAGGTATGACTATCTTGATTCTGTCATAAAATCGTCATGGATGTACATGCATGACAGATCCTATATTGTACATTCAAAAGTAATTGTTCACACCGCATGCTGCTATAAAATATCTTATGGAAAAGAAAGATGCCAAACCTAGGCTTATTCGATGGGTTCTCTTGCTACAAGAATTTGATTTACATATCACTGATAGAAAATGAGCGGAGAACCCCATACTCGATAACTTGTCTAGGCTTGAAAATATTCTTGATGACCCACAACCTATTAATGATAGCTTTCCTGAAGAGCAATTAGCTGCAATAAATGTTTCTCATAGTACCCCTTGGTATGCTGACTATGTTAATTATATTGTTGCTAAATACACCCCCCTAGCTTTACATACCAATAAAAGAAAAAATTCTTCTACGATTTAAGACATTACTTATGGAATGACCCACATCTTTATAAATGAGTAGATGGTATTATTAGACGCTGTGTACCTAAGCATGAACAGGGACAAATCCTACGAAAATGTCACTCCGAAGCTTATGGAGTACATCATGCGGGAGATAGAACTGCTCACAACATATCACTGTCTTTGTTTTATTGGCCTACTCTCTTCAAGGATGCCCGTAAGTTTGTTTTATCTTGTGATGAATGTCAAAGAGTGGGTAATATCAGTAAGCATCAAGAAGTGCCTATGAATTATTCACTTGCTGTTGAACCATTTGATGTTTGGGGATTTGATTTCATGGGACCTTTTCCTTCCTCTAATGGGTATACTCACATTTTGGTTGCTGTTGACTATGTTACGAAGTTAGTAGAAGCTATTCCAACTAGTAGTGCTCATCACAACACCTCTATTAAAATGCTTAAGGAAGTTATTTTCCCAAGGTTTGGAGTCCCTAGGTATTTAATGACTGATGGTGGTTCACAATTTATTCATGGTGCTTCCCGTAAAATGCTTGCCAAGTATGATGTTAACCATAGAATTGCATCACCCTATCATCCTCAGTCTAGTGGTCAGGTTGAACTTAGCAATAGAGAAATAAAATTAATCTTACAAAAGACTATCAACAGGTCCCAGAAGAATTGGTCTAAGAAATTAAATGATGCACTTTGGGCTGATAGAACAGCTTATAAAATCCTATGTGTATGTCTCCTTATAAAATGGTTTATGGAAAAGCTTGTCATTTGCCTCTTGAGTTAGAACATAAAGCATATTGCGCAATTAAAAAACTCAACTATGATTTCAAACATGCTGGTGAGAAGAGGTTATTTGATATTAGCTCATTAGATGAATGGAGAACCCAAGCTTATGAAAATGCCAAGTTATTTAAAGAAAAATTTAAAAGATGGCATGATAAAAGAATCCAAAAGTGTGAGTTCAAGGTTGGAGAATATGTTCTTTTGTACAAATCTCGTTTCAGATTCTTTGCAGGAAATCCTCTCCAAATGGGGAGGAACCTATGTTACCGAGGAGGTTTATCGATTTGGAGCTATCAAAATAAATAATGCTGAAGGTACTAACCCGAAGGTTGTTAATGGGTAGCGAATAAGACATTATATCTCAGGTACGCCCATTAATGTTGAAAGCAATATTATCCAAACTATGACACCGGAGGAACACATAAAAGAAACCTTCCGAAACACTCCAGAATCGTGAAAAAGAGGAGGTACGCGATACGGTAAGTAAACGGACTCCCAAAAATTTGCAAAAATATTTTCTGTCTGTTTTGGAATGTAACAAAAATTAGGAAAATGAGAAACAACCAGGAAAGCACCCCTGGTGGGCACAAGACACCAGGGCGCGCCTGGCTTGTCAGGCGCGCCCAGGTGGGTTGTGCCCACCTCGGGTACCTTCCGGACTCCATTTTCTTCCGTTTGCTTGTTTCCCAACATAAAAAGTCTTTATATACCCCCCGAACCCATCGACCTCCGTATCATGGAGAAATCTTTTGTTTTTTTTCTTGTTGTCTTCCTGAACTATATGAAATTATGTCATCCCAAGACTCGGAGGGTGAGAGCTATGTTGTTGATTATAGCGCAAACCCTAAGGTTTATGGGGATGTGAAGCACTATAGCTGGACTTCAAAGGAAGAAGAAGACTATGATCCTAAAAGGGAGGAGGAGACGAACTCAGATGAGGATGAAGCCCCATTGCCCCAACCCGGGGACATGCACGTTGAATTTAAGAAGTCGAGTCTCCCCAACAAAGCAAAGAAGCCTAAGATCCAGTTTATCCCCTTACGTCTTTTGCAGGAAAACAAGCAAGATTTATGCAAAAAGGTATTGGACCTTGAGCAGGAGATCGGTGAATTGAAGGAGGATAATTCCATCCTCAAGCGTAAGCAAAGGAAGAAAGACAAACCCTCTACTTCATCACCACCACCTCCTTCTTTATCAGCCAAAGAAAATTGATTATCGGGTATGGTCACTCCCATTGTCTTGTGCCAAGCTTGGAGAGGTGCCCCGGTATCGTATCACCTCCACTATATTTTGCCTTTATTTACCTTAGTTCGATCCATAGTTATCTTTTGCTTTAGATGAATAAAAGTTTAGTTCGATCCTTTCTTTTGAAAGTTTGCTTAGTGATCTACCCTTGTAATCGTGTGCGAGATATATAATAAAGTTTAGTTTGAGTTTTGCTTTCTTTACTTTCTTGTTTCAATAAAAAGAAAGGAAATAAATGAAAAAGATCATATGCTAATCTTATGGTAAGTAACGACTAACATAAGGAAAAGTATAAGTAGAATTTTTTTTGCAGATTGACAAACATAGCATTGGTCAATGATGCAACTCATGAAAGAATTAATAAGGGAAGAGAAGATTCACATGCAAATACACTATCTTGGAAATCTTTTGTGATTGTGAGCCCCATCAAAATATTATATGCCAACATTGTTGACATTGGACAAGGAACACAACATAATGATTTATGTTTGTTCATATTCACATAGAAGTTATATTGTCATAGATTCTTCAACGTGTGGTGCTTGCTCCCCATCTTTGCTAGCCAAAAATTCCGCACTAAGTAGAGACACTAGGTGTGCATCCAAAAACCCTTAAACCCAAATCTTATTTTAAAAGATTCCACCATACCTACCTAAGGATTGAGTTAGATCCTTCAAGTAAGTTGTGTTAGATCATTTAGTGTAAGAGAAAATTGAGCGTTGTACGAACTTGTGATGGAAAAGAATAAAAGCGACAGACTACATAATAAAGGTTGCTATCACAAGGGGCAATATAACTTGACGTTCTTTTGCTCTAAGGGATTGAGCATACAAACAAAAACGCAAGGCAACCTCTGCTTCCCTCTATGAAGGGCCTATCTTTTACTTTTATGTATTTACTTTTATGCAAGAGTCAAAGTTTTTCTCTCTATTCCTTTTTATTTTTCTCTTTTGGCAAGCATCTTGTGGTGAGGAAAAATCTAGGCACATATATCCAGTTGGATATGGGTAGCATGAGTTATTATTGTTGACATCACCGTCGAGGTGAGTATGTTGGGAGGCAAAACTATAAGCCCCTATCTTTCTATGTGTCCGGTTGAAACGTTTTGTTCATGTGTATGCGGTGAGTGTTAGCAATCATAGAAGACTATATGATGGTTGAGTATGTGGACTTGCCAAAAAGGCTCTGATATGTGACCCTTCCTGAAAAGATGATGAATTGTAGTTGCAAAGTCGACTAAGAACATAGTTTGTTGTTATTCAATAGAGTTTATACTTTATACTTCGATGTTGTGATGAATTGTTACTTATTCATGAGAAGTCTATGATAAAAGTTTTATGTTAAAGTTTGTTGCTGTTACAATAATTTACATGATGCTTCTATGTCCTTCTTTTGTTTTTATCGACACCTCTCTCTCTCTAAGCATGTGGACATGTTTTTCGCTTGAGGACAAGCGAGGTCTAAGTTTGGGGAGTTGATACATCCATTTTGCATCATGTTTACCTACTATTATTTATGATGTTTTTATGCATAATAATGCTTTTTGGAGTAATTCTAATGCATTTTCTCTCATAATATGCAAGTTTCACACAAAGAGGGAGATATCCAGCAACTGGAAATCTGAACCTGAAAAAGCTACGTCAGGCCACCTATTCTGCACAACTCCAAATGAGTTGAAACTTCACGAGGAATTTTTATGAAATAAATAAAAAATAATGGAGCAAATAACTACCAGAGGGGGGCCACTGTGACAGCCTGGATTTGCCTTCTCTCTTTTTCCAGACTTTTTTTTGCATTTGCTTTGGATTTGGAGCTTTGAGTCAATTCATATGGACTTGAACACTTGGGCCTACCCTTGATTTTCACCCAAGTGACCCATCCAACCCTAGATCATCTTTCCCTCTCTGAAAAACTCCAAAAATAATCCAACGAATATTTTTCATAAAAGAAAAATATTCATTTTCTTCCCTGAAAATCACTTTAGAGAAGTATGCTCCAAAGCGACCCTTATTTTTATTGCTCCCAAAATCCTGAGAAAATTCACAAATATTCTTTGAACCCAAGGGCACCTCCTCGAGCAAAAATATTGCATAACTTTTTGGAATATTTTTGCTATAGAAAATCATCTCTGTTTTGGATAGAATGACCACATTACAAAACAAGTATATTTTTCCTTGATCCTTTGGGGCTGATCTTTTCTGAGCTCCATTGCCTCCCTAAGAGAATGCTAAACCCCAAAGCACAACCCTTAATTCTCACTAGATATTTCTCAGTAAACCTCACAAGTTTCTGTCCAGAAACTTGCCACGAAGAAACACACTCGCACAGCTCACCTGTGACCCAACCAAACACATAGAACAACCAAAACCACTAAGGACTACACACCAAACATGGAGTTTGTGCTTAGCTCAGCCTGATGCCAGAGTTCACGCAGTGACCGCGTTCGTCCAGAGGGGTTGGCATGCGGCCGATGCGCTCTGCGACGCGCCAACATCTCTGTAGCGCGCGTGCTCACTGCCCCGGCTGCCGCACCTTGCCAAACTGTGCCCCTATCTTCGTCTTCACCTCCTTAACCCTTCCCTTGCGCTCGCCGACGCCGGAGCTCGGTGCAGCGAGCACGAGCACGGTGCGGCCAAGCCAACAGTGCGCCCGTGCCCCTGTGCTCGTCGCGTACCAAGCTCCTATGCTTGTTGCTGCTTGCCCATAGTTCCCAAATGGTCCCCAGCATATTCGCGCCTCTCACTTAAGCCATTCGTCACTAGGCGCCACTCCAGAGAGCTCCGACGAGCTCCCGATCCCAGCCTCGGCCTCGCCTATATATAGAGCCCTCCCGAGCTCATTTCCCCTCATCAACACACTGACCTCACCCCAACGGAGCCGTAGGAAGCCGCAGCCCGGCCAGGCAGGCCTTTGGCCGCCGTCCCTGATGCCGAGCTCGCCAACGATCCCCTTCCTCTGCCCACCCTCTCCAGAGCTGCTCGAGCTCAACTCCTCCGGCGTGTCTCTGGTGAACCACTAGAGCGTGTCGGTGCTGTTGGAGCTGCTAGACCGGCCCTGCCTCGTCGGAATCGCCAACTCCGACGAGCTCCACCCACTGCCGCTGCTGGAGAGCTTTGTTCCGACCCCGTCCGACCACCCCTAGCCATGCTACGGGTATGGGCAGGTGCGCCTCGATGTCCTCTAGCTTCCTATCCTCTCAGATCTCGTCGTCGGGCACACCTCGCCGGAGAAAGCTCCGCTGACGCGCCGCCCGCCTCTGCTTCTCTCCCTCTCCCCCTTCGAACTGACAATGGGAACCACTGTCAGCCACTCAGCTGCGCACGAAGCGGTATAAGTGGTGGCGCCCCGCGGGTTACGCCTTCGATGTCACCCCCCAGTTTTTTTTTATTCTATTTCAGAAATTAACAGAAACTTTAAACGACTGTAACTTTTATTCTACAAGTCCAAATGAGTTGATTCTTTTTGCATTATTTTCTTACTGGAAAATCCTAGCAGCACACCCAAGATGAGATTTTTCTCTGCTGCCTAGAATTTCTGGTAATTTTCAGAAGTGTTCTTGATATTTTCTTTTTGTCATTTGAATTATTTTCAGAAGGAAAAGCTTGTCTTGAAGGCATCCATGAGGAGTGTGAAGCTCCTATGCACTAAGGCAAGCCACAACAACATTTTATTTGCAATATCCATGATTTTCCAACTTGAATATACGATATTTCTTGCATATAGTTATTATATGAAAAATACTTATGTTAGTTATTTTGTCATGAGCAAGATGCTTAGTTTAAGTTAGTGCTTGAACTAAATGAGTTGGAGTAGGAGTAGGATGACTATCTTGTTAGGACTATGGTATGATGAGTATTGGTATTATTTTCACTTATGCATGATGATTTTTTTATGGCAGACAAGAAACTAAAAATGATGAGTATAAATAACCAGTGCAAAAGACTTAGCATAGTTTAGTGATGAGTTGTGCAAGTAGAACTGTTTGATAAGTTGATCTGTTAGTCTATAGTAGTATGAGATGCATGTCATATGGTTGCATGAGCATGGCATATGGTGATTCGAGCATTTTATTTCAAGTTAAACCTGATGTTAATTGAACTGGAACATAAAGTTGATCGGGTCATGGTGCGACTGAATCAGCCTGACAAGTGCAACCACATTTGCCTTAGTATGGGGAGGCCTTTAGTCGGCCTGTTGTCATGCCTCCTGTCGGTGCATCCAATGAGGGAAGGTTATGGGCGTGCGTTACCCTGGCCCGGTAAGCAGACATAGCCTTGTGTGCCCATTGTTGTTATGGTACCTTGTCCCTGTTTGGGACCATTTATTTTCCATGATGGTGGCCATTTTTCCTATGGTAGGCACGGGGCCACCCATGACTTAGCCCAGTGGGGAGTTGGTCAGAGTGGCCGAAGGAGTGTCATGGCAATGGGAGAGTTCTGTCGGAATGCCATTGGTCCACCCGAATGGGAGTGCGAGGCCATGTGTTCCGTGGTGTGGGTAAAGTGTGCTACCTCTGCATAGTGTATTAAATCTATCGATAGCCACACCCATGGGTAAGGTCCCAGTTCTTAAGTAAGTCACACCATGGATCAACTTCTATAAAGAAATCTTGCACACTAAGTTATTTGCATTGCATTGGTTGAATCATGATGATGTTAGTGAGATTGACCGTTGTGGTATCGTTTGTGATCCATGAGTGATCACCGTTTGGTTACAAGGTAACCCGTTGAACCAAGAATGGTTACGTTTGGGATCCGTTATGATCACCGCCTGGCAACCCGTTGGTAAGAGAGTCTGAGAGACTCGGTGCACAAGCTTGAATGCATGGCATGAGAAGCATGTTGTTGTTTGCATTTAACTTGATTAAATGTCATGTTATTGTTTGTCATTATGTTGATGCTTGTTGTGAGCTTGCAAGTACATTCAATGTACTGACCTGGCGTGTTATGCCAGATTTCAGGAAATTCTAACTGGATCGGAGTGCTGCTGAGTCTAGATCGTGTCCACATCAGTGTCCCTGTGCTATGGAGTCCCTCTACGTCGTTGTTCTGCTATCGTGTAGATGTCGTGCTCAAGGGCCCTTTATGTTGACTAAATAATGTACATATTGTTAAGCTGCACCAAGTGTGCCACTTGGCCTCGCAACCTTATGTAATATCGCACTACGTTTCGCTTGTTTCAATAAAGCGGTTATTTTCTATACAAAGATGTTGTGTATTGCCAGAAGACATGATCTCTAGGTTGGCAATGCAAGGTAAACCGGTTGCTCTGAGCCGGGGTGCCACAATGCTTGGTATCGGAGCCACGCTGACTGTAGGACACGCTAGACCCCAACACGTGAAGTAAATGCTAGTTAGTTTGCTAATTGGGTGCCATTAGTGTTTGAATCCGGATGCTGCATTAGATTTATTGTTATTTCTAACTGGTTAATGGTTGTGAGTGTAGATGGCTCCGGTGCCGTATCCGTGCCAGTTGGATCTGATGCCATACACTTCACCGAATCTCCTTCGTAATGTATGGCATCGACTGTACCCTCACGGTGACGACCCAGCATATCAGGTGTACCAGGAGCGTGATACGTCCATTTTGCATCATGCTTTTATATCGATATTTATTGCATTATGGGCTGTTATTACACGTTATGTCACAATACTTATGGCTATTCTCTCATATTTTACAAGGTTTACATGAAGAGGGAGAATGTCGGCAGCTGGGATTCTGGGCTAGAAAAGGAGCAAATATTGGAGACCTATTCTGCACAGCTCCAAAAGTCTCGAAACTCCACGAAAGTTATTTTGGGAATTAATAAAAATTATTCAGCGGAAGAAACACCTGAGGGGGGCCACCCACCACCCACGAGGGTGGGGGGCGCGCCCTACCCCCTGGACACGCCCCCCTGCCTCGTGGGCCACCTGGCAGCCCTCTATCGGTGTCAAAACCGGCGGATCTCGGGTAGGGGGTCCTGATCTGTGCGTCTAGGCTGATGGTAACAGGAAGCAAGGGACACAGATGTTTACCCAGGTTCGGGCCCTCTCGATGGAGGTAAAACCCTACTTCCTGCTTGATTAATATTGAAGATATGGGTAGTACAAGAGTAGATCTACCACAGGATCGTAGAGGCTAAACCCTAAGAGCTAGCCTATGATGGTATGATTGTAATTGTGATCGGCCTTCTAAGGACCAACCTCTCTGGTTTATATAGACACCGGAGAGGGCTAGGGTTTACATGGAGTCGCTTACAAGGAAGGAAACACAATATCCGGATCGCCAAGCTTGTCTTCCATGCAAAGGAGAGTCCCATCCGGACACGGGCCGAAGTCTTGAGTCTTTTATCTTCACGCTTCAATAGTCCGGACGATGTATATAGTCCGGCTGTCCGGATACCCCCTAATCCAGGACTCCCTCAGTAGCCCCTGAACCAGGCTTCAATGATGATGAGTCCGGCGCGCAGTCTTGTCTTCGGCATTACAAGGCGGGTTCCTTCTCCGAATACTCCAAAGTAATTATCGAACACTTGCATCGTGTCCGGATCCACAAAATGATCTTCACATACTGCTGTAGAGAGAATGATATTTCACAAATCCAATCTGCTGAAAACTTTTTAGACAACACGACGTGTAATTACGGTCGGGTCATTATTCGAACCGTTTTCCTACAACCAGCCACAAAGCGTATTGCGAGGCGGTTTCCTTGACACGTCTTGTCAAAGCAGAGATTGTGTCCCCTTATCATGGGATTCTCATCAATACGGGTATGGGTAATCCCACCATGCCATCAATCGTGGCGCTTGGGAAGCAAGCGATTCCCAACGGGCAAGTGGGGAGGTGCACCGCTTTCGTCGCTTCTATAAAGGGATAAGATTTCCCCATCTTTACCCACGCCTTCTTTATTCCTTGCCCACTCTTTCCCCCTCGAGCTCCAGTGCCCAAGCCCAAGTCTTCTTCGCACAGCTAAACATGTCCGGAGCAGGAGGCAAGTGGGTGGCTTCCACCGTCAAGGAGAAGCACATCACAAATCTTCGGGTGGCCGGATACTTGGCCGCAGACATAGCGCACCGGCTACCGAACGTCGGGCAGGTCATTCCGACCCCAGGACCCCACGAGAGGGTCGTGTTTGTCACCCACTTCGTCCGTGGACTGGGATTCCCACTTCATCCCTTCCTCCGCGGGCTCATGTTCTACTACAGGCTAGATTTCCATGATCTAGCCCCGAATTTCGTCCTCAACATCTCGGCGTTCATCATCGTATGCGAGGCCTTCCTCCGCATCAAGCCTCATTTCGGCTTGTGGCTGCAAACCTTCTGCGTGAAGCAGAAGATTGTGAGCGGCCAGCAAGCGGAGTGCAGAGGAGCCATGGTGGGCAAGATGCCTAACGTCACCTGGCTAGATGGCTCCTTTGCGGAAACCGTGAATGGGTGGCAATCGGGGTGGTTCTACATCACCGAGCCGCACGGCGCCAACTGGGCGGCGGCCCCCGAGTTCCGATCCGGAACCCCATGCGGCTCACCTCCTGGGAAAGGAAGGGCCTGTCCTGGGGCGAATCTACCGAGCTGACCGGACTCCAGACCTGCATCAGGAGCATGAAGGACAAGAACATCAAGCTTGTCAACATGATCTAGGTCATGCTCGTTCGCCGGATTCTCCCGTGCCAAAGGCGGGCATTTAACTTGTGGGAGTTCGTCCCAGCCGAACACCAGACGCTTCGGAGGCTCTATGACATGATGCATAAAGGTGCATGGAAGGTGTTGTTCAAGGCCTCCGAAGTACCTCCTCCCACATCCGAGGACCGCAGGCTTCACGCCGCGCGGCCTCCTAGTCAGGTGAGTTTTTAGACTACCACCAGATTCGGTTTCTCCCAATGTATTCATGGGGGAATCTTAAACAACTTTGCATATTTGTTCAGGATTATGTGGAGATAGCGAAGCAGATTGACTGTCCGGCTCCGCTTCCAGAAGGCCCTGCAGATGCTCTCCTGATGGAGATGCTAGTCCCGGCGCCCTACAATGTGCTAGAGAAGAAGGCCGAAAAGAAGGCCCAGGGGATCTGAAAGGGTCTCCAGCGTAAGGTCGTGCCGGAAGCCTCGTTCGAAGACGACAAGGCACACTCCTCCCACGAAGGGGAGGAAGAAGAAGAAGAAGAAGACGCCCCATCCGGAAAGGATGAGGGGCCTGGGGAGGCGGACCAGGGGGCCAGAAAAGGCCCTCGGCGCAAGGCCGTCATACCCACATCGTTCAATGACGACGAGACAGATTCCTCCCGCGGAGGCAGGAGGAAGCAAGAAGAAACTCTACCTCCCCGCACTGGGGAGGAGAAAAAGAGAAAAGCCGCCCCGGAGGGGGAGGCTGGGGAGTCCAACAAGGGAAAGGTGTCCCTTCCGGACTACTTCGCCACGGCCGCTCACAGCAAGGAGGGGTGGCTGTCCAGGGGGAAGCCCGCGGTGCGATCGTAAGTGTCCGCACTCTATCATGACTTCACTCCATAGCTTTTTATAATGCCGAACATATATGCAGTCTGGCCAGGGCTCACCCCGAGGTATCTTCTTCCGGGTCCCTGAGCGATTCAGAGATGAATTCGCTTCCGACGACCACTACTCCTTAGCCCGCGGATGACACGGAGGTGTTGTCCCGAAGGCTCCCAGAGCGGGGGGAGGTGACTCTGGAGACGCCCCAAGGCAAAATTCCAGATGTCGGACACGCGGGGTTCAAGATCCCCACGGATCGTACCGATGAGAGCCGCAGCAAGCCGGACTCTCATCCGGATACTGTGCCGGAACCTTCAAAGGTTCCGGACTCAGGCGGGCAGCCCCTCGTTAGGGAGGGAGAGCCGTCTGTGTCGAGGACTTCCATTGCGCCCGAGGCGCTGATACGTCCATTTTGCATCATGCTTTTATGTCAATATTTATTGCATTATGGGCTGTTATTTCACGTTATGTCACAATACTTATGGTTATTCTCTCTTATTTTACAAGGTTTACATGAAGAGGGAGAATACCGGCAGCTGGAATTCTGGGCTGGAAAAGGAGCAAATATTGGAGATCTATTCTGCGCAACCCCAAAAGTCCTGAAACTCCACGGAATATCTAAAAATAAATAAAGAATGATCGTCGCCAAAGATGAAGTCCAGGGGGCCCACACCCTGCTCACGAGGTTGGGTGGCGCCCTCCCCCCCTGGGGCGTGCCCCCCTACCTCGTGGGCCCCCTGGTAGCTCTCTGACGCCCATCTTCTCCTATATGAAGTCTTTCAATGAGAAAAAAATAGAAGGCAACCTTTCGGGACGAGACTCCGCCGCCATGAGGCGAAACCTTGGCGGAACCAATCTAGGGCTCCGACAGAGCTGTTCTGCCGGGGACACTTCCCTCCAGGAGGGGAAATCATCACCATCGTCATCACCAACGCTCCTCTCATCGAGAGAGGGAAATCTCCATCAACATCTTCACCAGCACCATCTCATCTCCAAACCCTAGTTCATCTCTTGTATCCAATTCTTGTCTCCAAGTCAGGGATTGGTGCTAGTAGGTTGCTAGTAGTGTTGATTACTCCTTGTAGTTGATGCTAGTTGGTTTATTTGGTGGAAGATCATATGTTCAGTTCCTTTATGCATATTATTACCCCTCTGATTATGAACATGAATATGCTTTGTGAGTAGTTACGTTTGTTCCTGAGGACAAGGGAGAAGTCTTGCTATTAGTAGTCATGTGTATTCGTTTGATATTTTGATAAGATGTAGTTGTCTAACCTCTAGTGGTGTTATGTGAACGTTGACTACATAACACTTCACCCTTATTTGGGCCTAGAGGAAGGCATTGGGAAGTAATAAGTAGATGATGGGTTGCTAGAGTGACAGAAGCTTAAACCCTAGTTTATGCGTTGCTTCGTAAGGGGCTGATTTGGATCCATATGTTTCATGCTATGGTTAGGTTTACCTTAATACTTTTGTTGTAGTTGCGGATGCTTGCAATTGAGGTTAATCATAAGTGGGATGCTTGTTCAAGTAAGAACAGAACCCAAGCACCAGTCCACCCACATATCAAATTATCAAAGTACCGAACGCGAATCAAATGAGCGTGATGAAAACTAGCTTGACAATATTCCCGTGTGTCCTCGGGAGCGCTTTTCCTATTATAAGAGTTTGTCCAGGCTTGTCCTTTGCTACAAAAAGGATTGGGCCACCTTGCTGCACTTTATTTACTTTTGTTACTTGTTGCTCGTTACAATTTATCTTATCACAAAACTATCTGTTACTACTTATTTCAGTACTTGCAAAGAATACCTTGCTAAAAACCGCTTATCATTTCCTTCTGCTCCTCGTTGGGTTCGACGCTCTTACTTATCGAAAGGACTACGATAGATCCCCTATACTTGTGGGTCATCAAGACTCTTTTTTGGTGCCGTTGCTGGGGAGTGAAGCGCCTTTGGTAGGTGGAATTTGGTAAGGTAAAATTTATTTAGTGTGCTGAAATTTTCTGTCACTTGTTACTATGGAAAGTAATACTCGAGGATTTGTTAGGGTATCTTCACCCGTCGATGAAGCAAAGAGTTGCTCCTCAACCTACTCAACCTCTGAACCTATTGAAAATGAAACTCCTTTTGAGATTCTTTGGGTATGATGTAAAACTGCTAGCTAACACTTTTACGGAGATGGAACAAAGCATCTGATGAACATCTACGCTATGTGGATGAAGTTTGTGGACTATTTAAGCTTGCAGGTATACCCGATGTTGTTGTTAAGAAGAAGGCCTTCCCTTTATCTTTGAAGGGAGACGCATTGACATGGTATAGGCTATGTGATGATATGAGATCATGGAACTATAAAAGATTGAAATTGGAATTTCATCAAAAGTATTACCCTATGCATCTTGTTCATCGTGATCGCAATTATATATATAATTTTTGGCCTCGCGAAGGAAAAAGCATCGCTCAAGCTTGGGGGAGGCTTAAATCAATGTTATATTCATGCCCCAATCATGAGCTCTCAATAGAAGTAATTATGCAAAGTTTTTATGCTCGGCTTTCTGATAACAATCACACCATGCTCGATACTTCTTGTGCTCGCTCTTTTATGATGAAGACTATTGAATTTAGATGGAATTTATTGGATAGAATTAAATGCAACTCTGAACATTGGGACCTCGACGAAGGTAAGGAGTCAGGTATGACACCTAAGTTTGATTGTGTTAAATCTTTTATGGATACCGATATTTTCCGTAAGTTTAGCACTAAATATGGACTTGACTCTGAGATAGTAGTTTCTTTCTGTGAATCTTTTGCTACTTATGTTGATCTCCCCAAGGAGAAGTGGTTTAAATATCATCCTCCCATAGAAGTAAAAGTAGCTGCACCTATTAAAGTTGAAGAAAAGACTGTCACTTGTAATGATCCTATTGTTCCCACTTCTTATGTTGAGAAACCTCCTTTCCCTGTAAGAATGAAGGATCATGCTAAAGCTTCAACTGTTGTTCGTAAAAGCAATATTGGAACTTATACACCTCCTGAGCAAGTCAAAGTAGAATCCAATATTGCTATTGTCAAAGATCTCTTGTCTGATAATATTGATGGGCATGTTATTCAATTCCGTGGTGAAACTGCTAGAATTGCTAAACCTTGTGCTAGAGATAAACATAGACCTATGGTAGGCGTGCCTGTTATTTCTGTTAAAATAGGAGATCATTGTTATCGTGGCTTGTGATATGGGTGCTAGTGCTAGTGTTGTACCTATTACCTTGTATGAAGAAATTATGCATGATATTGCACTTGCTGAGTTGGAAGATATTGATGTTACAATTAAACTTGCCAATAGAGATACTATATCTGCAATGGGAATTGTTAGAGATGTTGAAGTCTTGTGTGGAAAAACCAAATATCCCGCTGATTTTCTTGTTCTTGGTTCTCCACAAGATAGCTTTTGTCCCATTATATTTGGTAGACCTTTCTTGAATACTGTTAATGCTAAGATAGACTGCGAAAAGAATGTTGTTAGTGTTGGCTTGGATGATATGGTTCATGAGTTAAATTTCTCTAAATTTAGTAAACAACATCATGAGGAAGAATTGCCTAGTAAGGATGAAATTATTGGTCTTGCTTCTATTGTCGTACCTCCTAGTGATCCTTTAGAACACTATTTGCTAGACCATGAAAATGATATGTTCATGAATGAAAGAAGGGAAATAGATGAAGTATTCTTTAAACAGGAACCTATTCTACAACACAATTTGCCTGTTGAAATCCTAGGGGATCCTCCTCCACCCAAGGGTGATCCCGTGTTTGAGCTTAAACCGTTGCCTGATAATCTTAAATATCCTTATCTTGATGAAAAGAAAATATATCCTGTCATTATTAGTGCTAACCTTTCAGAGCATGAAGAAGAAAGATTATTGAAAACTCTGAAGAAGCACCGTGCCGCTATTGGATATACTCTGGATGATCTTAAGGGCATCAGTCCCACTCTATGTCAGCATAAAATAAATTTGGAAGCGGATGCCAAACCAGTTCGTGATCCTCAGTGACCTTTGAATCCTAAAATGAAAGAAGTGGTAAGAAAAGAAATACTCAAGCTTCTGGAGGCGGGTATAATTTATCCAGTTGCTGATAGTCAGTGGGTAAGTCCTGTCCATTGTGTCCCTAAGAAGGGAGGTATTACTGTTGTCCCTAATGATAAAGATGAATTGATTCCGCAAAGAATTATCACAGGTTATAGGATGGTAATTGAATTCCGCAAATTAAATAAGGCTACTAAGAAAGATCATTACCCCTTACCTTTTATTGATCAAATGCTATAAAGATTATGCAAACATACACATTATTGCTTTCTAGATGGTTATTCTGGTTTCTCTCAAATACCTGTGTCGGCTAAAGATCAATCAAAGACTACTTTTACATGCCCTTTTGGTACTTTTGCTTATAGACATATGCCTTTTGGTTTATGTAATGCACCTGCTACCTTTCAAAGATGCATGATGGCTATATTCTCTGACTTTTGCGAAAAGATTTGTGAGGTTTTCATGGACGACTTTTCCGTCTATGGTTCCTCTTTTGATGATTGCTTGAGCAATTTTGCTCGAGTTTTGCAGAGATGTGAAGAAACTAATCTTGTCTTGAATAGGGAAAAGTGCCACTTTATGGTTAATGAAGGTATTGTCTTGGGGCACAAAGTTTCTGAAAGAGGTATTGAAGTTGATAAAGCCAAGGTTGATGCTATTGAAAAGATGCCATGTCCCAAGGACATCAAAGGTATAAGAGGTTTCCTTGGTTGCGCCGGATTTTATAGGAGGTTCATTAAGGACTTCTCAAAAACTTCTCGGCCTCTGACTAATTTATTACAAAAAGATGTACCATTTGTCTTTGATGATGATTGTGTAGAAGCATTTGAAATACTTAAGAAAGCATTAGTCTCTGCACCTGTTGTTCAGCCACATGATTGGAATTTACCCTTTGAAATTATGTGTGATGCTAGTGATTATGTTGTAGGTGCTTTTCTAGGGCAAAGAGTTGATAAGAAATTAAATGTTATCCATTATGCTAGTAAGACTCTAGACAATGCTCAAAGAAATTATGCTACTACCGAAAAGGAACTTTTAGCAGTTGTATTCGCTTGTGATAAATTCAGACCCTATATTGTTGATTCTAAAGTAACTATTCACACTGATCATGCTGCTATTAAATATCTTATGGAAAAGAAAGATGGAAAACCTAGACTCATTAGATGGGTTCTCTTGCTGCAGGAATTTGATTTGCATATTGTTGATAGAAAAGGAGCTGAGAACCCCGTTGCAGACAACTTATCTCGGCTAGAGAATGTTCTTGATGACCCACTACCTATTGATCATAGCTTTCCTGATGAACAATTAAATGTCATAAGCACTTCTCGTAGCACTCCTTGGTATGCCGATTATGCTAATTATATTGTTGCTAAATTTATACCACCTAGATTCACTTACCAACAAAAGAAAAAGTTTTTCTATGACTTGCGACATTACTTTTGGGATGACCCAAATCTTTATAAAGGAGTAGATGGTGTTATTAGAAATTGTGTACCTGAGCATGAACAGGAACAGATCCTACACAAGTGTCACTCCGAGGCTTATGGAGGACACCATGCTGGGGATAGAACTGCACATAAGGTATTGCAATCTGATTTTTATTGGCCTACTCTCTTCAAGGATGCCCGTAAGTTTGTTTTGTCTTGCGATGAATGTCAAAGAATTGGTAATATTAGTAGACGTCAAGAAATGCCTATGAATTATTCCCTTGTTATTGAACCATTTGATGTTTGGGGCTTTGATTATATGGGACCTTTTCCTGCCTCTAATGGATATACACATATTTTAGTTGTTGTTGATTACGTTACTAAGTGGGTAGAAGCTATTCCAACTAGTAGTGCTGATCATAACACTTCTATTAAAATGCTTAAGGAAGTTATTTTTCCGAGGTTTGGAGTCCCTAGATATTTAGACTGATGCTGGTTCACACTTTATTCATGGTGCTTTCCGTAAAATGCTTGCTAAGTATGACGTTAATCATAGAATTGCATCTCCATATCACCCGCAGTCTAGTTGTCAAGTAGAATTGAGCAATAGAGAGCTCAAATAAATTTTGCAAAAGGCTGTTAATAGGTCTAGAAAGAATTGGTCCAAGAAATTGGGTGACGCATTATGGGCCTATAGAACTGCATATAAGAATCCTATGGGTATGTCTCCGTTTAAAATGGTTTATGGAAAAGCTTGTCACTTACCTCTCGAACTAGAACATAAGGCATATTGGGTTATTAAAGAGCTCAACTATGATTTCAAACTTGCCGGTGAGAAGAGATTATTTGATATTAGCTCACTTGATGAATGGAGAACCCAAGCTTATGAAAATGCCAAGTTGTTTAAAGAAAAGGTTAAAAGATGGCATGACAAAAGGATACAAAAGCGTGAGTTTAATGTAGGTGATTATGTATTGCTATACAACTCTCGTTTAAGATTTTTTGCAGGAAAACTTCTCTCTAAATGGGAGGGTCCCTACATTATCAAGGAGGTCTATCGTTCCGGTGCCATAAAATCAACAACTTCGAAGGCACAAATCCGAAGGTGGTAAACGGTCAAAGGATCAAACACTATATCTCAGGTAATCCTATAAATGTTGAAACCAATATTATTGAAACCATAACCCTGGAGGAATACATAAGGGACACTTTCCAGACCGTTCCAGACTCCGAAAAGGAATAGGTATGTGGTACGGTAAGTAAACTGTCTCCAAAACAATTTTTAAGGCAATATTTCTCCGTTTTGGAATATTTAGCAAAATAGAAAAATAAGTGGCAGTTCGGGAAGGACACGAGGCCTTCACGAGGGTGGAGGGCACGCCCTACCCCCTTGGGCGCGCCCCCTACCTCGTGAGCACCTCGTGTGCCCTCCGGACTCTGTTTTCTTGCACGATACGTATTTTGGTCGGTAAAAATTCATTATATATACTCCCGAAGTTTTTGACTCTCGTATCACGCAAATAACCTCTGTTTTTGTTTCGAGCTGTTGCTGCTGCAGATTAGAGCAAGATGTCTTCTCAAGAGTCAGTCGGGGAGAGCCGGGTATCTAACCCGGCACCGGAACCAAGGGCAAACAGCGACGTTGACCACTTTGGGCCAGCATCGGAGGAAGAGATGGAGGCTGACCTGATGAGGGTAGATGCCATGGAAGATCAAGAAGTCACCTCTCGCCTCCGAGCCACGTTTACGATGGGGGAACTACAGAGCTCAGCTATTCCAAACTCGGTTATCCCTTCCAGTGTTAAATTTCTTTCCTATGAAAATATGAGGAGGAGTGTCTCTTGTTCTCCCGTAGCTATGCAACACCCTTGGGTGCAAGGAGCTTTAGCCGTTATAGGAAAGCTTCGCAAGGAAATAATGGACCTCAAGCAACAAGTCAATAAGCTCGAGGAAGAGAACCGTATTCTGAGGGGAATCATCGCCAAGAATATTACGCCAACAACAAAGAAGGAGAAATAATCACATGAGTATGGGCACTCCCCTTGGCAACTGCCAAGCTTGGGGAGGTGCCCTGGTATCGTATCACCATCACAACTCCTATCTTTACCTTTTTCTTAGTTCGATCCTATTAGTAGTATCTTGGTTTAGTAGAATAAAGTCATGGCATGATCCAGTTTTGAGTTTTGCTTTATGATCCTTCTTTGTAATCGAGTCCGTGAGCTATATAATAAGGATTAGTGTTGAGTCAAGGGCTTGATTATTTTGCCATGATCTTGGGTGAATAGAAGAAAAAGAATAAAAAGAATCAAAGAGTTCATATTGATCTTATTGAAGGTAATGACTTCACATAGAAAGAGTATGATGATTAAAAGTTGTTGAGAGCTGACAAATATAGCTTTGGTCATCGTTGCAATTAATAGAAAGTAATAAGGAAAGAGAGGTTTCACATATAGATATATTATCATTAACATCTTTTATGATTGGGAGCACTCATTAAAATATGACATGCTAAAGAGTTGATGTTGGACAAGGAAGACAACATAATAAGTTATGTTTTCTTATATCTGAGATAAAGTATGTTGTCATGGATCCTCTAACATGTTGAGCTTGCCTTTCCCCCTCATGCTAGCCAAATTCTTAGCACCAAGTAGAAATACTACTTATGCTTCCAAATACCCTTAAACCAGTTTAGCCATGAGAGTCCACCATATCTACCTATGGATTGAGTAAGATCCTTCAAGTAAGTTGTCATCGGTGCAAGCAATAAAAATTGCTCTCTAAATATGCATGAATTATTAGTGAGGAGAAAATAAGCTTTGTACGAACTTGTTGTGGACGTAATAAAAGCGATGGACTTCATAATAAAGGTCCACATACAAGGGGCAATATAAAGTGACGTTCTTTTGCATTAAGATTTTTTGCATCAACCCTAAACACGCATGACAACCTCTGCTTCCCTCTGGGAAGGGCCTATCTTTTATTATTATCCTCTACCTTATGCAAGAGTCACGGTGATCTTCACCTTTCCTTTTTCATTTTATCCTTTGGCAAGCTCAGCAAGTTGGAAAGAACATGATATATATATATATAATTGGATGTAGGGGAGCGTGAATTATTATTGTTGACATTACCCTTGAGGTAAAAGGTTGTGGGGCAAAACTATAAGCCCCTATCTTTCTCTGTGTCCGATTAAAACTCCGTAACCACAAGTATTGCGTGAGTGTTAGCAATTATGAAGGACTAAGTGATAGTTGAGTATGTCGACTTGCTTTTAAGCTCTAACATAGACTCTTTCCGATGTTATGATAAATTGCAATTGCTTCAATGACTCAGGTTATAATTTGTTGGTGCTCAATAAGGTTTCTGATTCATACTTTGGCTTTGTGAAAAGATCATCACTTGAACATAAGTAATCATATGACAAAATCTATATATGTTGCTGTTATGGAAATAATCATGACGCCTTCATGTCCATATTTTATTTTTATCGACGCCTCTAGCTCTAAACATGAGGACATATTTATTGTTATCGGCTTTTCGCTTGAGGACAAACGAGGTCTAAGCTTGGGGGAGTTGATACGTCCATTTTGCATCATGCTTTTATGTCAATATTTATTGCATTATGGGTTGTTATTTCACGTTATGTCACATTACTTATGGCTATTCTCTCTTATTTTACAAGGTTTACATGAAGAGGGAGAATGCCGACAACTGGAATTCTGGGCTGGAAAAGGAGCAAATATTGGAGACCTATTCTGCGCAACTCCAAAAGTCCTAAAACTTCATGGAATATCTTAGAATAAATAAAGAAAAATCGTCGCCAAAGATGAAGGCCATGGGGCCCACACCCTGCTCACGAGGGTGGGGGCGCGCCCCCCCTAGGGCACGCCCCCTACCTCGTGGGCCCCTTGGTGGCTCTTCGACGCCCATCTTCTCCTATATGAAGTCTTTCAATGAGAAAAAAAATAGAAGGCAACCTTTCGGGACGAGACTCCGCCGCCACGAGGCGGAACCTTGGCGGAACCAATCTAGGGCTCCGGTAGAGCTGTTCTGCCGGGGACACTTCCCTCCGGGAGGTTGAAATCATCACCATCGTCATCACCAACGCTCCTCTCATCGGGAGAGGGCAATCTCCATCAACATCTTCACCAGCACCACCTCATCTCCAAACCCTAGTTCATCTCTTGTATCCAATTCTTGTCTCGAAGTCAGGGATTGGTGCTAGTAGGTTGCTAGTAGTGTTGATTACTCCTTGTAGTTGATGCTAGTTGGTTTATTTGGTGGAAGTTCATATGTTCAGATCCTTTATGCATATTATTACCCCTCTGATTATGAACATGAATATGCTTTGTGAGTAGTTACGTTTGTTCCTGAGGACAAGGGAGAAGTCTTGCTATTAGTAGTCATGTGAATTTGGTATTCGTTCGATATTTTGATAAGATGTATGTTGTCTAACCTCTAGTGTTGTCATGTGAACGTCGACTACATAACACTTCACCATTATTTGGGCCTAGAGGAAGGCATTGGGAAGTAATAAGTAGATGATGGGTTGCTAGAGTAACTGAAGCTTAAACCCTAGTTTATCGTTGCCGTAAAGGGCTGATTTGGATCCATATGTTTCATGCTATGGTTAGGTTTACCTTAATACTTTTGTTGTAGTTGCGGATGCTTGCAATAGAGGTTAATCATAAGTGGGATGCTTGTTCAAGTAACAACAACACCCAAGCACCGGTCCACCCACATATCAAATTATCAAAGTACCGAACGCGAATCATATGAGCGTGATGAAAACTAGCTTGACGATATTCCCATGTGTCCTCGGGAGAGCTTTTCCTATTATAAGAGTTTGTCCAAGCTTGTCCTTTGCTACAAAAAGGATTGGGCCACCTTGCTGCACTTTATTTACTTTTGTTACTTGTTGCTCGTTACAATTTATCTTATCACAAAACTATCTGTTACTACTTATTTCAGTACTTGCAGAGAATACCTTGCTGAAAACCACTTATCATTTCCTTCTGCTCCTCGTTGGGTTCGACACTCTTACTTATCGAAAGGACTACGATAGATCCCCTATACTTGTGGGTCATCAGGCACCGGATTGTCTGCTGGAAGCGCTTCGTGGCGCTTCCATGGATGAAGAGCACCGTACTCTTATGAGTGCGGTGATTCAGAAGGTTTCATCCGCCAAGAGCGGACTAACCGAAGCTTGCACCAGCCTCCTAACAGGCTTTGAGGTAAGTAATAAAAATCTGTGAAATTACCAGCCGATAGGTAGTAGCCCCAGATACTCTGTTTGGTGTTCGGAAAGAAAAAACAAACGGAGGGTCAATTATAATCCGCAAGAGTCTAATAATAAATATTCATGTGAATAAGCAGGTTGTGCTGCTTGCCGCTGCTGCCCACACAGCCGAGGTTGCTGAACAAAAGCGGGACCTGGAGCCGGCGTAGGGAGAGCTCGTCCTCATGAAGTGGCAGCTCGAAGAGAACAAGGGTAAGTGATTCCCTGCTCTTATGTATTTAAGGATAGACAAAATTGGTTAGTCTAACGCCAAAGCGTCGTGACTGTGTAACAGGGGCCACCGCTGAAGTGGTGTCCCTGAAGAAAGCGTTGTCCGAGGCCGAAGACAAGGCGGCCTTGGAATACAAGGAGCGCGAAAAGAAAAGTGCTAGAGTGGGCGAGGTACAGCAAGAGCTCCAGGACCTCGGCAAGAAGTACAAGTCCGTGGAGCATGATCTGAAGATGAAAGAGGCCAAGCTTGCAAAGGCCCTTGGGAGTATGAAAGACGCCAAGGCCGAAGCCGAGAAGGCACAGCAGGAAATCCAGGAGGCCAAAAAGATAGCCGCGGGTAAGAAATTATTTATGCAAAGCAAACATGTGAAGGAGGCGTTTCTTTTACTTACTCAAATTCGGAGCTCTCCAGGGGCATTCACAGATCTGCCATGCAGCGTATCAGATGCTGCGGAGTTCTACCGTGCCCAAGAGGGGAGCTCAACGGAGAAGCTGTTCTGGTCCCAGTATGCTGGGGCCGAACACCCGATGCCTCTGAGTGACCAACTAAAGCAGTTGGTCGAACTCCACAGGGAGGCCGAAGTGGCTATGAAAGATTTCATAGTCCGACTGTGGCCTGGTGAGCCCCTGCCCACTAGCTACTTTGGCCTGATCAAGCGGATGGTGAATGCACGTCATGCTCAAGTCATCAAGCGATCTGTTTGCATTGAGGGTGCCCGTCGGGCCTTTGCCCGCGCGAAGGTGCACTGGGGCAAGCTGGATGCTGAGAAGCTGGTGAAGGACGGTCCGCCAGAGGGCAAGGAGCATCGCCATCCCGAGAAGTACTATGATGGCCTTATGAAGGGCGCTCGTCTCGTGGCCGATGAGTGTACCAAGGACAAGATCTTTGACTAAATGTTCCTCTGCCGCTGTTGTAATTTAAAGACGAAGTTACTTGTGCTATGTAGCACTTCTGTTATTTAAAATATTACCTTCTGTGCGGCTGTTTATAAAATTCTGAAAGTAGGCCAGTCATTGGCTTCTGCCCCAATGTAACTAGTACTGGGGTGTTCGTGGAAAACCTGGACACTCTTTATCCAAATGTTTGGTCCCTTAAGGAGGTGTCTGGCGCAGCGAACAAGGCAATCGGACTATGCGGCTTTATAACTTTCACTTAGCCATAGAAGTCTACAATTTTAAATTTCAACGAAGCCCCTAGAATCCGGAAGGCCGAATTGGGGCGCTATACATGCCTAGATCGGACGAAGCCGATATATCGCCTAAAGCGGAAAATCTTTAAGGATTTTAAGACCTCTCGAACAGCGACTAGCTCTCGCCACATCATGTCGGTCAGTTTTCGGCTTTCTCTACTTAGGTGCTCGTCCGGAAGAACCGGGACACAATCGCAGTAGTTCTCCCTGTGCTACCTTAGCTGATATAACGGAACGTAAGGTACCAAAACAAGGGAGCCGGGCTAACCCAACTGTAGACCCAAGACATGATTCGGAGCTGATGCATATAGTGCTATAAGTTCGGGGTGCCGCACTGTTGAAAGTGTTCGGACTTGTCTTGCCGTATTATGGGGCGCCATAAGAAGCCCCTGGCAAGCTAACCGTACCAAGAAGTACGGATGCATTATCAAATAAACATTTATGAGAAAAAAATGCTCAAATAAGAATAATAAGCTGACGCTATATATGATCTCTCATTGATGAATAATACGTTTAAGCGTATGTTTACAATGAATGCATTAATCGGAGATAAATAGGACTATTTGACATGTCCTATCCAGGGGCAGGCCGCGTACAAATAGATAAAACAGGTATAACGATCGTAAATAGATTCCACTTGGGTATTTCCTTCTGTGTGCAACGCCTGTTGCCTCCTTGGTTTTCTCTCTTATGTGAGTCCGGCAATCCGACTCTTCTGAAGAGGCTGCACTAAAGCAATGTCCTGAAAGCTAAAAGGGAAGGGTTGTGAAGGTATGTAGCGGTTACCCGCACTATTGATTGAGTCGTTGTTGCGCCTCCGCCTATGCCCATGGTATCTTGAGTGTGTATTTGTGTACGCGTGGCATGAATGCTGCTTTGGTGGGGCTTGAGCGGAGGCCGGACTGCTAGTCGCTCTCTTGGCGTGCTTGATGGTCCTGTTGCGGGGTGCTCCGGACTCTCTTGACAGTGGTCAAAGTTGTTGTTGCCGGATTGGTTTGTCGGAGTAGGCCGCATTGTACTTCCGCCGCGAGGGTTGCAGTATGCTCCTCTATTCGGAGAGAGCAGTCCATGTTTCCGTTGACTGTTATGACCCCGCGTGGTCCTGGCATCTTGAGCTTGAGGTATGCGTAGTGTGGTACCGCATTGAATCTAGCAAATGTGGTTCGTCCGAGCAGTGCGTGGTAACCACTGCGGAACGGGACGATATCGAAGATTAACTCTTCGCTTCGGAAGTTATACGGAGATCCAAAGACCACTTCCAATGTTGTAGAGCCCGTACAATGCGCCTCTACTCCAGGAATCACGCCTTTAAAGGTGGTTTTGGTGGGCTTGATCCTTGAAGGGTCAATGCCCATTTTGCGCACTGTGTCCTGATAAAGCAGGTTTAGGCTGCTGCCACCGTCCATAAGGACTCGCGTGAGGTGAAATCCATCGATGATTGGGTCTAAGACCAATGCGGCCGAGCCGCCGTGATGGATGCTAGTAGGATGATCCCTGCAATCAAAGGTGATCAGACAAGCTGACCATGGGTTGAACTTAGGGGCGATTGGCTCCATCGCGTAGACGTCCTGTAGTGCCCGCTTCCGTTCCCGCTTGGGGATGTGAGTGGCGTAGATCATGTTGACCGTTTTCCCCTGGGGGGAATTTCTTTTGTCCCCCCGTGTTCGGATGCCGGGGCTCTTCGTCATCGTCGTTGTGCAGCCCCTTGTCCTTGTTTTCGGCATTTATTTTGCCGGCCTGTTTGAACAGCCAGCAGTCTCTATTAGTGTGGTTGGCTGGCTTGTCCGGGGTGCCATGAATTTGCCATGAGCGCTCTAGTATGCGGTCCAGACTGGACGGTCCCTGATTATTTCTTTTGAACGGATTCTTCCGCTCACCGGACTTGGATCCGCTGAATCCGGCATTGACTATCGTGTCTTCAGCGCTGTCACCGTTGCTCCGTCGCTTATGTCTGTTACGTCGTGGCTTGCTGTTAGTATCGCGGTCGTCCGAGGTGCCAGAATGTGGCGTGGTGTCGCGGCGAGCCAACCAGCTGTCCTCGCCTACGCAAAAGCAGGTCATTAGTGTTGTGAGAGCTGCCATGGACTTGGGTTTTTCCTGGCCGAGGTTTCAAGCGAGCCACTCGTCACGGATATTATGCTTAAAAGCCGCCAGGGCTTCGGTGTCCGGACAGTCGACTATTTGGTTCTTTTTAGTTAGGAACCGAGTCCAGAATTTCCTGGCTGACTCTCCGGGCTGTTGAGTAATGTGGCTCAGTCATCGACATCGGTGGTCGCACATATGTGCCTGGAAGTTTTCGAGGAATGTGTCTTCGAGGTTTTCCCAACTGCTAATGGAATTTCTTTGGCAGGCTGTTTAGCGATGCGGGCTGGTCCTTTGAGCATAAGGGGAAGGTACTTGATGGCGTGTAGATCATCTCCGCGGGCCATGTGAATGTGGAGAAGGAAATCTTTGATCCATACTGCGGGGTCTGTTGTGCCATCGTATGATTCGATGTTTACGGGTTTGAACCCTTCTGGGAATTCATGATCCATCACTTCGTCAGTGAAGCAGAGGGGGTGTGCGGCGCCTCTATGTCGGCCTATGAGGCTACGCAGTTGGAATTGGTCTGGGTTGCTGTGTCTGGCCCGGCCGAACTTGTTGATGATGTATCCGGCGTGACGGTCATTGTCGTGCACTGGGGCGCGCCCCCGCGATACGTAGATCGATCTTGGCTGTCCTGCTTTGTTTTCCAGAATATCCTGCAGGTCTTGCCTGTTGCCCAGGGCCGTAGTGTATTGGCGTGGGGGTGCGGGCTGGTATTCGGGCTGATATCCGTTTATCCCGCCACGGGTGGCCGGTCAGCCGCTTACGCCGAGTCCGTATTCCTCGGCTGCCAGGACTTCAGTCCATCTATCTGTGAGCAGGTCTTGATCAGCCTGGAGTTGCTGCTGCCTCTTCTTCAGGCTCCTCGAAGTGGCAAAAGCCTGCGCTTGAAGCACTCCTGCTTCACGGGATCCTCAGGCACGCTGAACTCATCGTCGCCAAGGCTAATCTCGTCTTCGGAGCGGGGGCATATAGTTGTCCTCCTTCGGGTATCCGTTAGTCGCATGTTCCTCTGGGCTGACCTGCTCATCCTCCTGCTCAGCCTGCTCGAAGGCGGGCTGGTCAGGGTTGTATTCCTCTTCGGCACCATCCGTATTGCTTTCATCTCTGGGGCCGATATTACTGTGGCGGGGCTTGGAGCGGCGCCGAGGACGCCCATGCTTTGCTTTTCTCCCTGAGGGGTTATCCTCTGTTGCCTCGTCGCCATTGGTTTCCTTTGGAGTGTCCACCATGTATATATCGTATGAGGAGGTGGCCGTCCACCGCCCTGTGAGTGATGGCTCCTGTAATTCTCCCGCATCTTCGCCCATACCGTCGATGTCTTCGGAGTCGAAGTCAAGCATGTCGGTTAAATCATCGACCGTGGCAATGAAGTGGGTGGTGGGTGGGCAGCGAATTCCTGCGTCGCCTACTTCCCACTCGAACCGGACATAGTTCGGCCCAGAGCCTCCTGACAAAGAGAGAGACTTTAATGAGTTTAGCATGTCGCCAAAGGGCGAGTGCTGGAAGATGTCCGCAACGGTAAACTCCATTACCGGAGCCCAGCCTGACTCGGCTGGCTCAACGGTGTGCGGACTGGAGCCAACAACCGGATACGAGTCCGGGGGCCCGGCGTGAAAGGCCTCCACAGAGGTGAGACCAGTATTCGGCTCCACTGCCGATGAGTGTGCGGCCTGCAGGGCGAGGTCCACCCCTCCGTCCTTAGGGAACGCAACCTGCTCCGGATTTAGATCTGGGGCTACTGCAGGGGTAATATCCCGAGCTTTGTCCGACAGCAGGTTTAAGCCATGCTCGTCGTGACTGTTCGGTGCTCCTGGCGCAGGCCCAAATCCATCGAAGATCAAGTCTCTGCGAATATCCATTGTGTAGTTCAAGTTTCCGAACCTGACCTGGTGGCCGGGGGTGTAGCTATCGATCTGCTCCAGATGGCCAAGCAAATTGGCCCGTAGTGCGAAGCCGTCGAACACGAAGATCTGTTCGGGGAGACAAGTCTCCCCCTGGACCGTGTTGTTGATGATTGAAGGCGCCATCAAGCCCTGCAGCGACGACACAGAGGAACTGTCAATGAAAGCACCAATGTCGGTGTCAAAACCGGCAGATCTCGGGTAGGGGGTCCCGATCTGTGCGTCTAGGCTGATGGTAACAGGAAGCAAGGGACACAGATGTTTACCCAGGTTTGGGCCCTCTCGATGGAGGTAAAACCCTACTTCCTGCTTGATTAATATTGAAGATATGGGTAGTACAAGAGTAGATCTACCACGAGATCATAGAGGCTAAACCCTAAGAGCTAGCCTATGATGGTATGATTGTAATTGTGATCGGCCTTCTAAGGACCAACCTCTCCGGTTTATATAGACACCGAAGAGGGCTAGGTTTTACATGGAGTCGGTTACAAGGAAGGAAACACAATATCCGGATCGCCAAGCTTGTCTTCCACGCAAAGGAGAGTCCCATCCGGACACGGGCCGAAATCTTGAGTCTTGTATCTTCACGCTTCGATAGTCCGGACGATGTATATAGTCTGGCTGTCCAGATACCCCCTAATCCAGGACTCCCTCACCCTTCGGTTCCCATCTTCTGCTATCTGAAGTCTTTTACCCTGGAAAAAATCATAAGCAAGCTTACGGGACGAAACTCCGCCTCCACGAGGCGGAACCTTGGCGGAACCAATCTAGGGCTCCGGCGGAGCTTTTCTACCGGGGAAACTTCCCTCTGGGAGGGGGAAATCATCACCATCGTCATCACCAATGATCCTCTCGTTGGGAGGGGGTCATTCTCCATCAGCATCTTCACCAGCACCATCTCCTCTCAAACACTAGTTCATCTCTTGTATCAAATCTTTGTATCAAAACCTTATATTGGTACCTGTGGGTTGCTAGTAGTGTTGATTACTCCTTGTAGTTGATGCTAGTTAGTTTATTTGGTGGAAGATCATATGTTCAGATCCTTAATGCATATTAATACCCCTCTGATTATGAACATGAATATGATTTGTGAGTAGTTACGTTTGTTCCTGAGGACATGGGAGAAGTCTTGCTATAAGTAGTCATGTGAATTTAGTATTTGTTCGATATTTTGATGAGATGTATGTTGTCTTTCCTCTAGTGGTGTTATGTGAATGTCGACTACATGACACTTCACCATTGTTTGGGCCTAGAGGAAGGCATTGGGAAGTAATAAGTAGATCGTGGGTTGCTAGACTGACACAATCTTAAACCCTAGTTTATGAGTTGCTTCGTAAGGGCCTGATTTGGATCCATATGTTTCATGCTATGGTTAGGTTTACCTTAATACTTCTTTTGTAGTTGCGGATACTTGCAATAGTGGTTAATCATAAGTGGGATGCTTGTCCAAGAAATGGCAGTACCCAGGCACCGGTCCACCCACATATCAAATTATCAAAGTAACGAAAGCGAATCATATGAACGTGATGAAAACTAGCTTGACGATAATTCCCATGTGTCTCAGGAGCGCTTTTCTCATTATAAGAACTTGTCCAAGCTTGTCCTTTGCTACAAAAAGGATTGAGCCACCTTGTTGCACCTTATTTACTTTCATTGCTTGTTACCCGTTACAAATTATCCTATCACAAAACTATCTGTTACCTACAATTTTAGTGCTTGCAGAGAATACCTTACTAAAAACCGCTTGTCATTTCCTTCTGCTCCTCGTTGGGTTCGACACTCTTACTTATCGAAAGGACTACGATAGATCCCCTACACTTGGGGGTCATCAGAGCGTCTAGCCGACTCCGTATATGAGTATCACGCTGTGGTTATTCTGTGCACCAGTTTATCAACAGGCTCTTACACTCGTACCTCTCGGAGCGGTTATGCATCCACTGCCGCTCAGGCCGTCCAGTTTGCTGCGTTCAAGATTCTTGTTGAGTTACACTACACCGAGGTTCGGATGCAGAATGACCTAGGTTTTCGCTACTACCCATCTCTATACGATGATGGTCGTGTTCACTTTCCTTCCATTGATCCGGCGTCTGATAGTGACACTAGCCACCTTTCTCGATATATCACTGCTAGTTATCTGCTGATTCACGAGCTGGCTCGAGAGCTGAATCGTGCTCGTTCTGCTTTAGCCACCACTAGACCCTACCCTACTCCTCCTTCTATGGGGTTTAGTCCTGATATTGTGCCCAGTTATAGCTCGCCTATTTCCCCAGTTACTCCGCCGAGTAGCTTGGGCACCTCGACTGTGAGCCCACACAGTGCTCCTGCTGAGTGGGCGTCTCTTCTTGCTACCCTCGCAGCTCCCATGATCCCTTCTCACCCCGCGCCTACCTCTGAGGGAGAGCCCTCGAGGTAGTGTCGTCATGTTACCTTTAACCCGGAGGTCTCGGTTAACATTGTCAGTTCAGGATCTGGGTCTGACTCAGGAGAGGATTCGGCAGCACCGGCAGAGTCCTAGAGCATCTAGTATCCGCAGTGGTCATGTGATGTACAGATGTAGTTGTATGATCAATGATGTATTGTTGCATGTTTGCGAGTAGTCGCACCAGTCATGATGTCTACCTTTCATGTATGAGTCTATGTATAATTATGTTGGAGCTTTTTATTTGTTCGTCGTGTTTCTCGATTCTTTCATTTTTCTCATTCGGGATTGTCGCTGGCTTTTCTTCCCATGTTTGGATGTTACTCATCATGGTCGCTCTTATTGGGAAAACTAAACAATAGGATAACGCGGGGACGCAGCAGCACGCAGGCTTGCGAGGATGTCCCTATTTGTTGTTCAGCAAGACAGGCAGGGCACTCTCCCGAGCCGTATCCGCAACCACCGCCTCCACCGCCAAATCCACCCTCCACTGAAAAATTAAGCGCATGTTTGAAGAAAGAAGGAACAATGATCTGATTGAGCTGTTAAAAAGTGTGCAAGAAATGGTAGGGCAGAATTGGAATCAAAATGGCCATCACTCCAAGCTGTCAGATTTTCAAAGGACTAAGCCTCCTAGTTTCAGTCAAGTGGTTGACCCTTTGGAAGCGGATGAGTGGTTACGAACTATTGATAAGAAGCTGGAAATTGCTCGTACGGACAAAGCTGACAAGGTTCCGTTCGCTACGCACTATATTGAAGGAGCCGCTGCAATATGGTGGGATAATGCTAAAACTCTATGGCCTGCGGGCGAGGAAATCACATGGACTAGTTTCGAGGTTCAATTCCTCAAGTACCATATTCCAGTTGGTATCATGAAGGTCAAGCAACACGAATTACTTGGTCTCACTCAAGGAAGTTTGTTAGTAAGTGAATATTTGCACAAGTTAAACCATCTGACCCGTTATTCCCTCTATCATGTGGCCACGGAAGAAAGGAAGATCGACAGGTTCCTTGGAGGACTAAATCAACACCTTAGGAGTGCTCTTTGCATGCTCGACTTTCCAGATTTCCAGTCGTTGGTAAACAAGGCCCTTATCGTAGAAAGGGAGTACAAGCCTGTGCATGACAACCGACCCGCAAATAATGACCACAAGTGTAAATTCGAGCCGAAGAAGGACGGACGGGCCGTCAGAAGGCTCGTACCTGGCAGCAAACTCAAATGGAGTACAAACCTAATTGGTTGCAGATGTGAACAAGACCACTACCCAAGTCAAGAATATCATGACCAGTCCAGTGCGCAAGGATTGTCAGCGCAACAACTCCTGCTTTAATTGTGGACAGACCGTACATTATGCCAGACAGTGTCCTAAGAAGTCAAATGCCCCGTTCTAGCCGCAACTTAACCACATGGGGCCATATCCTGCCCAGAAGATTGTCCAAGGGCACTTCATCACCTCTTCGCAGACGAAGCCCAGGAAAACCCTGAAGTCGTCATTGGTATGTTTCCTGTAAATGACTTCCCACAATAATTTTATTTGACTCTGGGGCTTTCCACTCTTTTGTTTCTCGGAGTTCCATTGCCCGAAACAAATTTCCTTGCTTGCTTTGGGGAAAAAGTATGATGGTCCAAACCTCGAGATCCGTGCTCAAAAGCAATCTGGTCTATCAAAATTTGGAAATTGATATCAAGGGGGTACGTTTTCCAACTGCTTTGATAGTCATCGAGTCTGCCAAGTTGGATGTTATTTCGGGAATGAACTGGTTGACCCAATATCATGTATGCATCGACTGTGCGACCCGAGAAGTCACCCTGACAAATCAGGAAGGGCAATCCATAAAATTTTATGCCCGCAAAACTATACCCAAAAGAGAATTGGTCTTCACAACTGTAGCCGAAGAATTGAATCTGATTCCTGTGGTCAGTGAATTTCCCGATGTATTCCCTGAGGAATTACCGGGAATGCCTCCAGACAGAGAGCTTGAGTTTGCAATTGATCTTGTGCCTGGAATCGCACCATTGTACAAAAAGTATTATCGAATGCCTTCGTCTAAACTCGTGGAATTAAAGAAACAGCTGGATGAGATGCTGCAGAAAGGATATATTTGTCCAAGCTCGTCACCATGGGGATCACCTGCAATATTTGTGGACATGAAAGACCGCAGTCTCAGAATGTGCATGGACAACCATCGGTTGAACGATGTCACCATCAAGAACAAATACTCGCTACCAAGAATTGATGATTTGTTCGATTGACTCATTGGGACAAAAGTATTTTCCAAGATTGATTTAAGGACCGGATAACATCAGCTCAAGATTAAGAAGGAAGATATTACGAAGACCGCGTTCACTGCCCGCTATGGTCTCTATGAATATACGGTGATGTCTTTTGGTCTCACAAATGCCCTAGCCTTTTTAATGCATATGATGAATAAGGAGTTCATGGAATTCCTGGATAAGTTTGTGATGGTTTTCATCGATGACATTCTCATAGACTCTAAAAGTGACGAAGAGCACAGGGAATACCTCCAAGCAGTCTTACAGAGACTCCATGACCATCAGCTATATGCAAAATTCAGCAAGTGTGAGTTTTGGCTCAAACAAGTCAGATTTTTGGTAGATGTTCTATCAGCAGAAGGCATCGCAGTGGATCCCAGCAAGGTAAAAGATGTGCTTGATTAGGCAGCACCCACGACAGTATCTGAAATTTGGAGTTTTCTTGGATTAGCCGGATATTACCACCGGTTCATCGAAGGATTTTCCACGATTGCCAAGCCAATGACAGAGCTCCTCAAGAAAGATAGGAAGTTTGAATGGACTAAGGACTATGAGGAGAGCTTTAACGAGCTAAAAACCAGATTAACATCAGCACCAGTACCGACTCTCCTTGACATTTACAACATCTTTGATGTGTATTGTGACGCATTCAGAAAAGGTATTGGCGCGTACTCATGCAAGATGGCAAGGTGGTAGCCTACGCGTCTCGCCAGCTACAACCCCACGAAGGAAATTACCCTACACATGATTTGGAACTGGCCACTGTTGTGCACTCTCTAAAGATATGGAGACATTACCTCATTTGAAATATGTAAAATATTTACTGACCACAAGAGTTTCAAGTATATATTTACTCAGCCAGACTTAAACCTTCGACAGTGAACATGGCTTGAGTTGGTCAAGGACTATGATCTGGGAATAAATTACCATCCGAGAAAAGCTAACGTAGTTGCTGATGCCCTCAGTCACAAGCCTGCCAGTTTAAATGCCATGATGGAGTCCTTGCCCCCTGAACTCCAACAAGAAATTGCCCAGCTTAACTTGGTAATTGTAAACGCCGGCCTTGCAAATATTTTGGAAGTAACTCCTACTCTCGAGGATGAGATTCGCATGGCCCAGGCTGACGATGAGGTTCTACAAGGACATTTCCAACGTCTGCGAGAAGGCAAGACTCGGGATTTCTCTGAGGACGCCGTTACACTCAAGTTTCAAGGACGGATATGCGTGCCCGAGCAAGTAGACTTGAGAAAGAAGATTTTGGCAGAAGCACACAAGTCCTCATATTCGATACACCCCGGAGGTACTAAAATGTATGAAGACCTTCGACATATATTTTGGTGGGATGGAATGAAAAAGGACATCGCATACTTTGTCGCTTGTTGTGACATATGCAATAAAGTAAAAGCGGAACACCAGAAACCCACCAGACTTCTCCAACCTCTACCCGTCTCGCAATGGAAGTGGGATGATGTCTGCATGGACTTTATCACTGGTCTACCCAAGACTCACCGAGGCATTGATGTTGTATGGGTCATCATGGACACACTGACTAAAGTGGCTCATTTTATCCCCATCCGCACCACATTTAGCGCAGATCAACTTGCACAATTATATGTGTCCCGGATTGTCAGTTTGCATGCAGTGCCAAAAACAATCACTTCAGACCGAGGTTCACTCTTTACCTCTGCATTCTGGTCCTGACTCCATCAAGCTTTGGGGACTGTCCTCAAATACAACACCGCCTATCATCGATAGACAGACGTTCAGACTGAGCAGGTAAATCAAATCCTTGAAGACATGCTTCGAGCATGTGCCTTAGGCCATGGACCCAAATGGGAAGATTGTCTGCCATATGCAGAGTTCTCATACAACAACAGTTTCCAAACAAGTCTGAAGATGTCACCATTTGAAGTTTTGTACAGTCGTAAGTGTCGCACTCCATTAAACTGGTCTCAAATTGGAGACAGCCATATCTTTGGAACTAATTTAATATTGGAGGCAGAGAAACAAGTCAAGGAAATTCGAGATAGACCGCAGTTGGCTAAGTCACGACAGTAGAGTTATTATGATGCCAAACACTGGCACGTTAGCTTTGAGCCTGGAGAGCACGTGTATCTCCAAGTCACACCCATGAAGGGAATCAAGCGATTTCATACCCGAGGCAAATTGGCACCAAGATATATTGGTCCGTTCCTAGTCATGACACGAGTTGGTACAGTTGCCTATCAGTTGGAATTGCCACCAGAATTGTCAGAAGTACACAACATGTTCCATGTATCACAGCTGAGAAGGTGTATTTCACCACCCGAGAAGAGGACTAATATGTCAGAATTGTGCTTGCCAAGGATTTAACCTATGGGGAGAGACCGTTCAGAATATTGGATGAGGAAGAAAGGGTCACACGCTGTCAAGCGATCAAGTTTTATAAGGTCCAGTGGGAGCATCACACCGAGGAAGAAGCAACCTGGGAAAGAGAGGAATTTTTAAGGAAAACCTACCCATAATTGTTTTCCCAAGCAATCGAATCTCGAGGACGAGATTCATCCTAAGTGGGGGGAGGTTTGTGACAACCTAGATTTGCCTTCTCTCTTTTTTCGGACTTTCTTTTGCATTTGCTTTTGGATTTGGAGTTTTCAATCAATTCATATGGACTTGAACACTTGGGCCTACCCTTGATTTCACCAAAGTGACCCATCCACCCCTAGCCCATATTTCCTTCTCTGAAAAACTCCAAAAATAACCCACAGAATATTTTTCATAAAAGAAAAATATTCATTTTCTTCACTGAAGATCACTTCAGAGAAGTATGCTCCAAAGCAACCCCTATTTTTATTGCTCCTAAAATCCTGAGAAAATTCACAAATATTCTTTGAACCCAAGGGCACCTCCCTGAGCAAAAATATTGTAGAACTTTTTGGAATATTTTTGCTACAGAAAATCATCTCTGTTCTAGACAGAATGACCACATTACGCAGCAAGTATTATTTTCCTTGATCCTTAGGGGCTGATCTTTTCTGAGCTTCATTACCTCCCTAAGAGAATGCTAAACCCCAAAGCACATCCCTTAATTCTCACTAGATATTTCACAGTAAACCTCACAAGTTTCTGTCCAGAAACTTGCCAGGAAGAAACCCACTCGCACAACTCACCGGTGACCCAACCAAACACACAGAACAACCAAAACCACAAAGGACTACACACCAGACATGGAGTTTGTGCTTAGCTCAGCCTGATGCCAGAGTTCATGCAGTGACCGCGTTCGTCTAGAGGGGTTGGCATGTGGCTGACGCACTCCGCGACGGGCCAGCGTCTCTGTGGCTTGCGTGCTCGTTGCCCCGGCTACCGCACCTTGCCAAACCGCGCCCCTATCTTCGTCTTCACCTCCTTAACCTCGCCCTGGCGCTCGCCGACGCCGGAGCTCGCCGCAGCGAGCACGGGCTCGGCGCGACCAAACCAACAGTGTGCCCGTGCCCCTGTGCTCGTCGCGTACCGGTCTCCTGCGCTCGTTGCTGCTCGCCCATAGTTCCCGCGTGATCCCCGGCGTCTCCCCCCCCCTCACTAACGCCATTCATCGCTGGGCGCCACTCCAAAGAGCTCAGGCGGGCTCCCGATCCCCGCCTTGGCCTCGCCTATATATAGAGCCCTCCTGAGCTCATTTCTCCTCACCAGCGCACTCACCTCACCCCCACAAAGCCGTAGGAAGCCGCATCCCATCCGGGCAGGCCTATGGCCGCCGTCCCCGACACCGATGTTGCCGGCAATCCCCTTCCTATGCCCCACCCTCTTTAGATCTGCTCTAGCTCAACTGACTCCTCCGTCGTGTCTCTGGTGAACCAATGGAGCATGCTGGTGGTGTTGGAGCTGCTGGACCGGCCCTGCCTCACCGGAATCGCCAACTCCGATGAGCTCCACCCACTGCTGCCGCTGGAGAGCTCCGTCTGACCCTGTCCGGCTACCCTAGCCATGCTACGTGTACGGGCAGGTGTGCCTCAATATCCTCTAGCTTCCTATCCTCTCAGATCTCGTTGTTGGTCACTCCTCGTTGGAGAAAGCGCCGCCGACGCGTCGCCCGCCTATGCTTCTCTCCCCCCCCTCCGAACTGACAGTGGGGGCCCACTGTCAGCCACTTAGCCGCGCCCGAAGTGGTATAAGTGGTGGCACCCCGTGGGTTTACGCCTTTGACGTCACCCCCCCCAGTTTTCTTTTTCTTTTTAATTCTATTTCAGAAATTAACATAAACTTTAAACAGCTGTAACTTTTATTCTACAAGTCCAAATGGGTTGATTCTTTTTGCACTGTGTTCTTAGTTCTTACTGGAAAATCCTAGCAGCACACCCAAGATGAGATTTTTCTCTGCTGCCTGGAATTTCTGGTAATTTTCAGAAGTGTTCTTGATATTTTCTTCTTGTCATTTGAATTATTTTCAGAAGGAGAAGCTTGTCTTGAAGGCATCCATGAGGAGTGTGAAGCTCCTCTGCACTAAGGCAAGCCACAACAACATTTTCATGGTGTATTTGCAATATCCATGATTTTCCAACTTGAATATATGATACTTCTTGCATATAGTTATTGTATGAAAAATACTTATGTTAGTTCTTTTGTCATGAGCAAGATGCTTAGTTTACAGAAGTTAGTGCTTGAACTAAATGAGTTGAAATATGAGTAGGATGACTATGTCTTCTTGATAGGACTATGGTATGATGAGAATCGGTATTATTTTAACTTATGCATGATGAGTTTTTTTATGGCAAATAAGAACTAAAAATGATGAGTATACATAACCAGTGAAAAAGACTTAGGAAAGTTTAGTGATGAGTTGTGCAAGTAGAACTTTTTGATAAGTTGATTTGTTAGTCTCTAGTAGTATGAGATGCATGTCATATGGTTGCATGAGCATGGCATATGGTGACTCGAGCATTTTATTTCAAGTTAAACTTGATGTTAATTGAACTTGAACATAAAGTTGATCGGGTCATGGTGCCATTGAATCAGGCTGACAAGTGCAACCACATTTGCCTTAGTATGGGGAGGCCGTTCGTCGGCCCATTGTCATGCCTCTTGTCGGTGCCTCCAATGAGGGAAGGTTATGGGCGTGCGTTACCCTGGCCCGGTAAGCAAACATAACCTTGTGTGCCCGTTGTTGTTATGGTACCTTATCACGATGGTGGCTGTTTATTTGCCACGACGGTGGCTGTTTTGCCTTTGGTAGGCATGGGGCCACCCATGACTTAGCCCAGTGGGGAGTTGGTCGGAGTGGCCGAAGGGGTGTCATGGCAATGGCAGAGTTTTGTCGGAATGTTGTTGGTCCACCCGAATGGGAATGCGAGGCCATGGGTTCCGTGGTGTGGGTAAAGTGCGCTACCTCTGTAGAGTGTATTAAATCTATCGATAGCCGCGCCCGTGGATAAGGGCCCAATTCGTAAGTAAGTCACACCATGGATCAACTTCTATAAAGAAATCTTGCACACTAAGTTATTTGCATTGCACTGGTTGAATCATGATGATGTCAGTGAGACTAACCGTTGTGGTATCGTTTGTGATCCGTGATTGATCACCGTTTGGTTACAAGGTAACTCGTTGAACCAAGAATGGTTCCGTTTGTGATCCGCTATGATCACCGCTTGGTTGCCAGGCAACCCGTTGGTAAGAGAGTCCGAGAGACTCGGTGCACAAGCTTGAATGCATGGCATGAGAAGCATGTTGTTGTTTGCATTTAACTTGATTAAATGTCATGTTATTGTTTGTCATTATGTTGATGCTTGTTGTGAGCTTGCAAGTACATTCAATGTACTAACCTGGCGTGTTATGCTAGATTTCAGGAAAATCTAATTGGATCAGAGTGCTGCCGAGTCTAGATCATGTCCACATCGGTGTCCTTGTGCTATGGAGTCCCGCTACGTTGTTGTTCTGCTGTCGTGTAGATGTCGTGCTCGAGGCCCCTTTATGTTGACTAAATAATGTACATATTGTTAAGCCGCACCGAGTGTGACGCTTGGCCTCGCTACTGATGTAATATCGCACTATGCTTCCACTATTTTCAATAAAGCGGTTATTTTCTGTACCAAGATGTTGTGTATTGCCAGAAGACATGATCTCTAGGTTGGCAATGCAAGGTAAACCGGTTGCTCTGAGCCGGGGTGCCACAACGCTTGGTATCCGAGACGAGCTGATTGTAGGACACTCTAGACCCCGACACGTGAAGTAAATGCTAGTTAGTTTGCTAATTGGGTGCCGTTAGTGTTTGCATCTGGATGCTGCATTAGATTTATTGTTATTTCTAACTGGTTAATGGTTGTGAGTGTAGATGGCTCCGGTGCCGTATCCGTGTCAGTTGGATCTGATGCCATACACTTCACCGCATCTCCTTCGTAACGTATGGCGCTGACTGGACCCTCACAGTGAGGACCCAGCATATCGGGTGTACCGGGAGCGTCTAGCCGACTCCGTATATGAGTATCACGCCGTGGTTACTCTGCGCACCAGTTCGTCAACAGGCTCTTACACTCGTACCTCCTAGAGTGGTTATGCATCCACCGTCGCTCAGGCCATCCACTTTGCTGCATTTGAGATTCTTGTTGAGTTACACTACACCGAGGTTCGGATGCAAAATCACCGGGGCAATCTCCATCAACATCTTCAATACCACCATCTCCTCTCAAATCCTAGTTCATATTGTGTGTTCAATCTTTGTATCAGAACTATAGATTGGTGCTTGTGGGTGACTAGTAGTGTTGATTACATCTTGTAGTTGATTACTATACGATTGATTGGGTGGAACATTAAATGTTCAGATCCATTATGCTATTTAATACCCCTCTAATCTTGAGTATGCTTATCATTTGTGAGTAGTTACTTTTGTTCTTGAGGTCACAGGAGAAATCTTGTTGCAATTAATCATGTGAATTTTATATGTGTTGGATATTTTGCTGGTATGTATGTTGTGATTCCTTTAGTGGTGTCATGTGAACGTCAACTACATGACACTTCACCATACTTAATTGGGCCTAAGGGAATGCATTGTGGAGTAGTTATTAGATGATGGGTTGCAAGAGTGTCAGAAGCTTAAACCCTAGTTTATGCGCTATTCCATAAGGGGCTGATTTGGATCCAAAAGTTTAATGCTATGGTTAGAATTTATTCTTAATACTTTTCTCGTAGTTGCGGATGCTTGCGAGGGGGTTAATCATAAGTAGGAGGTTTGTTCAAGTAAGAACATCACCTAAGCACCGGTCCACCCACATATCAAATTATCAAAGTAGCGAACACAAATCAAACCAACATGATGAAAGTGACTAGATGAAATTCCTGTGTGCCCTGAAGAACACTTTGCTTATCATAAGAGACCGTTTTGGCCTGTCCTTTGCCACAAAAGGATTGGGCTACCTTGCTGCACTTTTTTACCATTACCGTTACTTGCTCGTTACCAATTATCTTGCTATCAAACTACTTGTTACATATAATTTCAGTGCTTGCAGACATTACCTTGCTGAAAACCGCTTGTCATTTCCTTCTGCTCCTCTTTGGGTTCGACACTCTTACTTATCGAAAGGACTACGATTGATCCCCTATACTTGTGGGTCATCATGCCTCCCCTCCAAGTTATAGGCATGGGTGATCGCGCCCCATCCCCAGGTCATGGAGACGTCGTCGGAGTCGACGACCTCGACCTCCGCCTCTGATGCTTGACAGTAGCAGCCGTTGTGCTACAGCCACAACTCGATGGGCACCCATGGCGGTATCTCCCTCACGAGACCGGGGGAGCCGGATCCATGTGCGTGGCGGCATTGTTGCCCACACGACAAACTGGCTGGCCGTGCCTTCGGCATGGGTCCGCGGGCTAGGTGGCCACACAGCCACCGCTTGTTCTCCTCCATGGCTTTGCTCCTCGCGTCTACCGCCACTCCCATGGACGGGGCTCTGCGCGTGAGCATACGCGCGGACTGGGAAGCCTGGCGGAGCATGTTCGTTCCAAGACCGCGTCACCATGAGCGTCGCGATAGCATCACAGGAACAATCATGCCTCTTCTTCGGCAGGAGCAGCTTAGGTTCCACCTGAGGGGCCTTTCCCTTCTCTGTGGCAGAGAACCTCCTCACTGGCACCATGGAAACTCTGGCAAGATGGCGGAACGAAGAAGAAGGAGGCGAGAAGAGGAAGTTGGGTCGGGGGCTATGCCCCTCCCCCATTTATAGCCGAAGGAAGGCTAACCGTCGGCCTCTCACGTCCCAGGCAATGATGGCTTTTCTGCATGCCACAACTGTTTGTCAAGTTGGGCAGTTGCCGAGGCACATGGGGAAGTGGAGACGCCCACGTCCCATCAAGCGCCATGCGCCGACTCGGTCCGCAGGCAATTGGGGCCCGTGGCGCTCCTCCCTTGCCCTTTGGCTTCACCTCGAAGCCAAGTCCGAGCGCGCCTTGGGACCGGGGCTACTTCGGCGTTCTAGGAACCAGGGTACCCAGACTTGCCTGACTGCGGCCCATGGCGTGGATTCATCGACGGCCTGGTATAGCCAATCTACGACACCAACAAGTCAAGACCCTCGCGAGGCGGATGACGCCAAGACCTCCGGAGAGAGCAGCCTCCCCAGGGTGCCTCCTGAGGAGTGGAGATTTCTATGCAAGTACTCAACCTCATGAGGTTGCGGTGACGCAAGCCAAGACGACCAAGGCCATGTGGGTGCCAGCAGGTGCAGAGGAGCAGGTTTCCTCTTTGCTGCTAAGGAGGCAAGCGCAGGCGCAGAGTCCTGAGGAATCGGCCAAAGGTTTCCATTCCCATGCAACAAGACCAAGACCGCCAGGACGGAAGGACAGACGTCATTGCCGAGCCCACCGCAGCGTCACGACCAGGAGCTTTGCAGGAGAAGACCACCTTTTGTCAGGATAAGATGTACTACTTGTCCCTGTTTGAATTGGCCACTGTGGGATCCCTTCCCGCCTACGTTATGTGGGAAGAGGACCAAGGACACTATAAGTATAGGCTAGCCACCACCATAGAGGGGGGAATCCGATCCATCCTCACATCACCCACACCAGAGCTGATCGCGAGGTTATACTTCCCTTGTACTAGTTCGTCCTCAGCCCCTTGTGAAGCAAATCCACCACAAAGCAGGAGTAGGGTTTTACACCGCAAGGTGGCCCGAACCTGGGTAAACTGCCATGTCCATCTTCTTCTTTGTTCATCGAGCTAGGACGTGGGGGCGACGAACTAGTTGGCTGAAGGGGTTGAGTTCTTCGCGCACACCCCAGAGTTTAAACCTTCTCTTGGGTCCACAGAGCCCTGAATCCGACAGATATTAATTAAGATAGATTTACTAGTAGTAATTTGCGAGCATCTTCAAAACTATCAGCAGATTTGTAGATGGAGATCATGTGTGTGCAAACAAAGTATCCACAAAGGTTGGTCCCTGCTTGTTGCTGAGGACACTGAATTTTTTGTACAGAATTAGTCATGTATTTGTCCTCTAGGACAACCTAACCGGTGTTATACGTATTGTTTTCTTGGGATAGAAATAGAAACAGGTTTATTTAGAAGCTTGAACATTTGACTAGCGTAAGAAAAGGTATTTGCAGACTATTGGATACATTTTCCAAAAATAATGGATTTCGGTGTGTTACTGGAGAAATGATCACGTGCTGCAGAGGTAGTTCCCTCTTGAACAGATTCCCTGGTTTAGTTTTCCACAATGCGAACACACTGCAAATGAAGATGAATTTTCACAACATCAATTATTGAACCAGATATGAATACAAATTAATTTCCACATCATAGAATTCAATACCTATCCATGAATTGCTGAAGATGCATCAGAGCCTGAGCATTTATTGACTCTCTAAGAGAATCCATGTAGTAATCTATGTTCTTGTTTGGAACAATGAATACCAAGATAGAGTGATTGGTACATATTAAGAAAGCCATGAACTTACGAATTATGTCGAAATCTGAAAGACAAACAGTGTATGCATGGTTGTTTATTTGACTTACCGTTCATGATATGGCTAGAGAAATGATTTTGCACGGGACGTGTTTTCGAAGATATGGCGACCGTGTTAATGGCCCACTCCCGTTCGTCCTTACCATGTAATGTTGTGCCATTTCCTAATGCAGGATCTATGAAAAACACACTCTACCTTTTTCTTATCTATGTGTTCAATCCCCTGAGAGGAATAAAATGCAGTTAGCTGTTTATCATTTACAACCTTATATGGAGAAGTTGATCAGAGTTTTTTAAGTAATTACAAAATCAGGCATCTAACAAGAGTGGCATCGAGCTCGTTGAAGTTGAAGAAGAGATGTAAGTTCTCGAAATCCACACTGAAGGAGCCAGGATCGTGTCGGAAATGATCTTTGTTGTAGCAGACTAGCAGAACATGATGACCTGCTAACATTCGATCCATGCACTTCACACAGCCTGGCTTCAATGGCACATTGTCCAAGAAGAGGCCCTCTTCCAAGAAGGGTGGGCAAACCCAGGCTATACATTTCAATGTACCTTCATAATGTGTAAGCACGCCCTTCAGTCTGTCTTTCATCCTAGATAAATCAGATATAGCATCATTATGAGCAGCTGCAGTCTCAGTGTCGCTGGGGTCAACTGATGCACAACTACTCTTGTGCGGTGTTGTCGTGCAATAACCAGCATCCTCCATGTCCACCTCACCTCCCATCTGCTGGCTATTTGTCGGTGTTAGAGTCTTCTGCATCATCATTGACTCCTCAAGTTCCTTTCGAACAGTTGGATACATGTCCTTCCTCAACCTTTCATACAATTCATTTTGCTTCATTCCTGCTTTTTTTCATGCTGAGCCTCTCTTCTTTGTTGACTGTGAAAGCCCTCTTGTGCGGGACATTAACGCTTATGCCCCTTGCATGGCCAGGGGGCCCTCTTGTTTCTAGAGCATCGGTCAGAATGTCACATGGCCATGAGTTCCTCTAGAACCTTCCAGGGATCTCGGAAGTCTTTAACATCACGCGATACAGTTTTTCGTCATGTGAGTTTTCAAAGTAATAAGTTCCATCATCACGCCTCCTTGCACGTGCCCACAAGTAATCTCTAACATGTTCGCCCCTGATTTCACTAAAGGTTGGTTTCCCGCCCGCAGCTACTGCTTCTTTGTCCTCCTGGTCCCATATCGGTTTCATACCGTAGTATCCTGCCACACCCATATGGTGGGTGTGTGTGTTCCTCTTCTGAAGTTCCAATTGCTTGGCACTCTTCTCAGCAAACTCTATAGTTGCCCTGACCCTTTTCAATTCTTCCCAGTCTTCCTTTGCAATTTGGGGGTATGCGGGGATTGGTTCCTTGCCTTCACTCAAGTACTTCTTGTACAACACGTGCTTCTAGTTTCTCCAAGCATCCCTAGCCTTCTTCAGTGCAGCGTGTTCCACCTACAATCTCCACTGCTCTGGAACATTCAAGTGACCCATGACTCTCGGACTATCCTTTGTCGTGTTTCTGTGTCAGCCTTCGGAAACCCTAGCAGATTAATGTTGAGCCTTGCCCTATGAAAAAAATCCACACACACTCCTGAACCTTGTGCGTGCTTTATCAGGTTTAGTTGGAGCCCAAGACTTTAAATCGATGTCGGTTACTTCATATACACCTTTAGGCTGGTGTGTGGGCTTCCTTGGAGCATTCCTCCATGTCCCGACCGGAAGGGTAATTGTTCAGCTCTATCCCGTTCCAGATTACTTGATCTCTCACCATCTGCTGGAGACCTAGGGTCGTCGGACTCAGATGAAGATACATCGCTTGAAGTGTGAATACTATCACTGCTACTCGGCATCTACAGATAACACATGTGAAACTCAGGAAAGGAGGATAAGCATAAAGCTAAAAACTTGGTATCAGGCAATCTAAACATGTCATGCAATAATTTAGAAAAGGTATGGTTAATTTGTTAAGTTTGTGTGACTCGAGAACCCACGATCTGTAAATCGACAGTAACTTATTGGAACAAATACAACTTATATGTACTGGTTAGGAAGGTAGATAATGAACATATATATGCTCTCCGTTATTTTATAGGCAATTTGGGAACATGCCGAATGAAATAGGAAGATGAATTGGGAGGAAATATGCCTCACCATGATGGAGAGCAGTAACTAACAGGTTTCTTGTGCAAACCCGGCAGGACCACAGGAGAGGCGAGGATTACAGGATCCATATGCTCGAGGGTGGCTGGGGAGAAAACGAAGACGGCAAGGCACGGGCAGTCGCATGTTGGGAACGACATTGGAGGTAGGGTTGATGCTGAAGAGTGGGCACATGGCCGGGTTGAGCACGCCGGCGCCAGAGAGGGTTCTCTTGTGGATCTAGGGGAGCCGGGTTTGGTGATGGATATTGGGTGGACTATTGAGTGAAACGCAGGCGGGCGGTGGGGGGTGTTGGCGGCCTAGGTGAAAATGATGAAAAAAGAACCCCGGTCGCCGCACAGAAAGGCCCATGCAAACGGTTGCCTCTAAGCCCTCGTGTGCACAAACAACATAATTTCGTTTGAAATGAAGACGTGAGTTCATTGTTTCGCCTCTAACTTTTTTCCATGGTATGCAATCACCATTATACCATAGGGTCTTGTGTGCATTTCAGGTCTCGTGTGCTATACTTAAGCCATATTTGGCTTTTACCGTGCATTTTGGCATATAAATCAAATCCTACCTGGAACTGCATGTGCTGGTGAAAGGGATGAGGATTGTCGTTCGATCTGGGAGCATCCAATGGTGCAGACGTACAATCTGCGGGGTTTGGGTTCTATCCAATCAGAACACACGACTTCGATCGCGCGCGTGGTAGGGGGTGGCATCCGCCACAGTTTGGTAGGCACACAGCTTTCTTGAGTGAGCCGTGTGCTATTTGAAAACATTTACAGGAACTAACAGCATATTTTCGTTTGAATGAAAACATGAGTTCATCGTTTCGCCTCGAATTTTTTTCCACGATAAGAAATCACCATTGTACCCTAGAGTTCGATTTTTCTAGTGCATTTGAGATCTCGTTCGCTATATTTGAGTCATTTTTCTCATTTGCCTTGCATATATATAGCCATGTCACAACTACACGTGGGTGTTAGCAAGATCATTTGTGTGTCGCTTGGCGAGTTTTCGTTCATTGTTCGAGTAACAGGAAAAAAATTCAAACAGTTCAGCCATAGGATGCGGCTATAGGCGTAGGACTTGTTGGTATTTTAATTACAGGAAATTCATATAGAGTGCAGAAATAACAAAAATCGATGTGTCACCGTGGCGTGCTCTCACGGTCCCATGGAAAAAATTTGGTAAAGTTTAGCACAAGTTCTGATGCTCACACCTTCCAAACCAGAGCATCTCACAAGAAGGGTCATAGTTTCCAAAAGGATATGCGACACTTCGGACTCGAATCGGCAATGACTTCATCATTCCGCCTTGAATTTTTTTCATGGTAAACAATCACGGATATACCCTAGGTTTGATTTTCTTGCCCATTTAAGGTCTCGTCTGCTATATTTAAGTCACTTTTTTCCATTTACCTTTCATTTAGTGCATATAAAATCAAAACCCTACTACAACTACATGTGGCTGTTAGTTAGCAAAGATGGTGTATAAATCATTTGTGTGTCGCTTTGCGAGTTTTCATCCATTGTCCGAGAAGTGGGGAGAAGATTCAAACATTTCGGCCGCGAGGTGCGGCCATCGATGTAGGACTAGTTGGTATTTTAATTACATGAAATTCAGATGGAGTCCGGACGTCAACAAAATAGGTGTGTACCCGCGGCGCGCTCTCACGACCCCGTGGTAAAAAATTGATAAAGTTTGGCACAAGTTTTGATGATCCCTCCATGGAAACCAGAGCATCTCACAAGAAAGATCATGGTTTCCAAAAGAAGACGTGTCAATTCAAACTTCAGTGGCGAGTGACTTCATCATTCGGCCTTATAAAAATTTCCATGGTATGCAATCACCATTATACCACGGGTTTGATTTTCTGGCGCATTTCAGGTATCGTTTCCTATATTTAAGATATTTTTTGAATTTAATATGCATTTTGTGCATATAAATAAAATCACAACCGCAACTACATGTGTTGTTGAAAGGGATGAGGATTGTCGTTCGATCTGGGAGCATCCAACGGTGTAGACGTACGACCCGTGGGGTTAGGGTTCTAGCCAATCAGAACACATGACTCAGATCACGCGCAGTAGGGGGTGACATCGACCATGGTTTGGTAGGCACACCTCTTTCGTGAGTGAACCGTGTGCTATTTGAAAACATTTACATGAACTAACAGCATATTTTCGTTTGAATGAAAACATGAGTTCATCATTTCACCTCGATTTTTTTTCACGGTAAGAAATCAGCATTGTACCCTAAGGTTCGATTTTCTGGTGCATTTGAGATCTCGTTTGCTATATTTGAGTCATTTTTTGCATTTACCATGCATATATATAGCCATGCCGCAACTACACATGGTGTTAGCAAGATCATTTGTGTGTCGCTTTATGAGTTTTCATTCATTGTTTGAGAAATGGAAAAAAAATCAAACAGTTCGGCCGCAGGGTGCGGCCAGAGGCATAGGCCTTGTTGGTATTTTAATTACAGGAAATACATATAGAGTGCGCAAATAACGAAAATCGGTATGTCATCATGGTGTGCTCTCACGATCCCATGGAAATTTTTTGGTAAAGTTTGGCACAAATTTTGATGCTCGCACCTTCCAAACTGGAGCATCTCACAAGAAGGATCTCAGTTTCCAAAAGGAGACGCGACACTTCAGACTCCAATCATCGGTGACTTCATCGTTCCGCCTCAATTTTGTTTTCCATAGTAAACAATCACGGATATACCCTAGGTTTGATTTTCTGGCCCATTTCAGCCTCATCTCTATACTTAAGTCATTTTTTTGCATTTACCTTGCATTTAGTGCATATAAAATCAAAACCCTACTACAACTACATGTGGGTGTTAATTAGCAAAGAAGGTGTACAAATCATTTGTGTGTCGCTTTGCAAGTTTTCATCCATTGTCAGAGAAGCGGGAAGAAGTTTCAAACATTTCAGCTGCAAGGTGCGGCCACCGGCGTAGGCCTAGTTCGTATTTTAATTACAAGAAATTCAGATGGAGTCCAGACATCATCAAAATCGGTGTGTGCCCATGGCGTTCTCTCGCAACCCTGTGAAAAAAAAGGTAAATTTGGCATAAGTTTTGATGATCGCTCATTCGAAACCAGAGCATCTTACAAGAAGGATCATGGTTTTCAAAAGGATACGTGTCAATTCAAACTCCAGTGGTCGGTGACTTAATCGTTTGGCCTCATAAGAATTTCCACGGTACACAATCACCATTGTACCATGGGTTTGATTTTCTGGCACATTTTAGGTATCGTTTGATATATTTAAGATATTTTTTGTATTTAACAAGCATTTTGTGCATACAAATAAAATCACACCCGCAACTTCATGTGTTGTTGAAAGGGATGAGGATTGTCGTTCGATCTGGGAGTATCTGACGGTGCAGACATAATCCGTGGGGTTTGGGATCTAGCCAATCAGAACGCACGACTTAGATCGCGCGTGTGGTTTGGTCGGCACATGGCTTTCATGAATGAACCGTGTGCTATTCGCAAATCAGAATTCATATATTCTGTCCATACATACTGGAGTGAGATGAATTGAGTGTGTTACCTCTATGGTATTATTATTATTATTATTATTATTATTATTATTATTATTATTATTATTATTATTATTATTATTATTATTATTATTATTATTTTATTATTATTATTATTATTATTATTATAAACGGTTCAAATTCATTTCCTGATCTGACAACATATCAAAGGTCAACATATTAACGGTTCTTACATCAACAGAAGACCGGGCATAACTCACAAAGTTAGTACACGCAACAGTTCTAAATTGAATAAATTAAGTTGCAGGGTAGGCACAAAAACTAGTCTTACGACTTAATTCCCATGTACATAGGGGAACAGGGATCATTATGTTGACCCTAAATGAACTTAGGTTTTCTGATGATTTTACGCTTCTCTGTTTGGACGGTGCGTGATCCCTTGGCTGTCAACTCAGCAAATTCATCGTACTCGTCCTCATCGGCAACATCCTCGACGGCCGATACCCTCCTCTTCCCATAGGGGTCTTCCACATAGAAAATCTGGGTCGCATCGCTGGCAAGAATGAATGGGTCCGCGTGATATGCCATCATTGTCTTGTTAACACATGTCTTCCTGTAATCATCAACCTTTACCTGGCTAAGAGGGATCCATGTGCACCTAAATAATGCCACCTTAACTTTCACATAGTTAAGCTCCCAAATCTCTTTGATTGTTTCATAGTATACCCTTTTATCAGCTTCATCTACAGTCATGCATTCTATTCAAACAGAGTTGTTCTGATATGAGGTCTTCTCATCACGTTCCTCAGTGTAGAACATGTAACCATTTATGTCATATGCTTGGTACATCAACATCGTAGGTGATGTCTTTTGTGCCAACCACATAGCAATGTCATCCATGGATCCTTGTCCCAAACGATTCTTTAGCCATCTGACTTAGTTCTTAGGGTGCTCCTTCATCTCCACATCTAATGGATACACCATTGGTAAGAAGCTTTAGCATATCTCCGCCAAGTGTTTGTTAGCATAAGTGCTAAGAACTCGGCTGTTAAGTAGTACCATCAAATGAGCTTTGTCGGCCAAATCTCTGGGTGCAGCCTATTGCGTGCCAGCAAGGACCGGCTTACCTTTCAGCCTTCCCTCGTGGTGAGAGAGGGGCAAACCTATAGGTCTTTGTTTCATGTATTCGATGCAAAACTCAACCACCTCCTCCGTGGTATAACCTTGTAGGATGTTTGCCTCTGGATGGCTTCGGTTCTGACAATAGCACTTCAGTATTCCCATGAACCGCTCGAATGGATACATGTTGCGAAGACACATAGGGCCACAATACTTTATCTCGTCGACAAGGTGCATAGTGAGATGGACCATGACAACAAAGAATGACGGTGGGAAAAACATCTCTAGGCTGGATTATATTAGCGGTTAGATAATATGTCAATTCCCCACTTCAATTAACATTTCTCTTCTCTGCATACCCCGCTTAAGTGTCCACCATCTTCATCGTCCCCGGCCGGCCCGCTACATACTTGCACATGCTCTGCAATCTCTCTTTCTTGTAGTTTGTATACATACCACAGCCATGTCAAGCGACAGCGAGGATGACAGTTCCGCTAGCAGTCTGGCGCCCGATGATAGGTCAACATCAAAATCATCCAGCTCGTCTTCCATGAGTCCGGCGTCGAGCCTAGACTTTGATTTTCTCTAGATCATGGAAGGGACACCACCTCCAGAGTTGTCAGACGACAAACAAAAGGACCAGGAGCTATCGGAGGACGAAGAAGAGGATGGCGATGAGGAGGAGGAGGAATGGTCGAAAGAGGAGGAGGACGACATCAACGACAATGATGATGGCAGCAGCGATGAAAAGCCAATGGTCAGTGGCGTCCTCGCCAAGACGATGTCACAGGGCTATCCAACAACAACAAGAAGAAGAAGGACTAAATTAAGCAGACTGTATATATCTATGTTTCCGTTCGCTCATATTAATTTGTAATCTCTGTTTCCCCTGTCAATCTCATCGCAGACGGTTAGTAATACGTATTCGACAGAGATCTTTTACCCACATGTTGGTTTCTTGAATTGTGTGCCCTGTCAAGCACACAAATCTCAAAAAAAACCATATGGGCTGTCTATAATGATCGCACAAAATTGTGATTACCGACCTGTTTGCCGGGTATCACACACATTTTGTTACACCGAATCATTTGTGTTCAACTCGATCATCCAAACGGTTTATCCGAGTGAACTGTATGTCGTATATCACACACAACTTGATATGGCTGCCCATTTCTGTTGTTCTGTCCCATCGCAAACTATTCATATGGATCAACCGTATGCCCCGCATCGCACACATAACTAAAATCTGAATTGTATTTGATGTATCCTCCATCGCAAACGTTTTGCATCTTTTTTGTCCTTTTTTTACATCACCATTTGCAATTAATGCATCGCACACAGTTTCCTTGAAGGGTCTCTGACTGTAGTGTCACGTTAGCAGCATCCTGTAGTAGTGTTGATATGACTTGTGCCTTAGACTGGAGAAGAATCAAACAATTGATAAAGTTGCTTAACAAGAACTTGAAAAGGAAAGGGAGAATTGGAGAAAAGTTTTGATTGGGATTCTTTTGATTATCAAATTTCTTGCGGAACATAATATAGCATTTAATGGCAGTAATAACAAGTTGTAGCAAGGTAGCAATGGCAGTTTCTTAGGATTGGTTCAAATGATGGCTAAATTTGACCTAGTTATAAAAGAGCCTGTTTCATGCACCTCAAATTATAAAATTCATGATTATTATCTTGGTCCTTCTGTCCAGAATGAGTGAATAATTTTGCTCGCTATTGCAGTTAGGTCTGAAATCATTAGACAGGAAAAAGAAGAAAAGAACTTCTCGGATTTACTTGACTATACTCCCGATGAAAGCTACCATGAACAAATGTCTTTGATAATTAGAGCATCTCCACTCGTTCGGGCCCGCAGCGCACCGGCCGGTGCTTTTTTGGCCCATCGGCCGACACTTTTTTGGCCCTGGGGGCGACCTAGTTCCCAGCCATGCCCCCACGTTTTGTCCCCAAGACGCATATAAATTCAAACTTGACATTTCCTGCTACCCAAAAAATTGCCACAAGTTCCGCGATCAACGACTGCCACATAGTTCAGCGATCACCATGCCACAGTTCGGTGATCAATCATACTCGAAAGTTCGGCGTTCAAAAGGAAGGGCGTGTAGGCAATGCATCAAACGACGGTGTTGTCCTCCGGCGTCGGACTGGCGGGAGTTGGCGTGCGCAGGCTGGCCGGCGTCAGCGCGGCTCCTGTGTTGGGCGTCGTGGAGGCATCATCGCTCAGGCTTGGTGACGGCGTTGGTGTCGGCGTTCTGGTTCGTGCCGGTGATTGGGTCGAGGTAGACGGTCTTTCATGCTTTGGTGAGGCACACGTCTTCGTTGGATGTCCACACGACGCGCGGCTCACCGGTCCTAGCTCCCCACTTCTTCTTTTTCCCTTTCCTTGCTGGAGCAGGCGCCGACTCCTCCTCCTCCTCGCCATAGTCAAGCTCATCGTCCATGTCGCCGGCGAGGTCCATTGTATCTTCTAGCGCCTGGAACCTAGGGGAGGCGGCGGTGGCGTCCGAGCCGCTCGTCATGATGTCGTCCATGTCAGCTTCCTTCGCGTTGGAGTTGCCGTAATGCATCGACGAAGCTTGCGAGAAGTGCAGGGCGCCATGGTGCAGAGGCGGCATCGGGGAGGCAGCGTAAGCCGGCAGCGAGTAGGTGTACGGGGGTACTGGACGCCGGCGAATGCAGGTGAGGGCGTGCGCTGGTCGTGGTTCAGGCCGGAGGGCGAGGCGCGCTGGCCATACGGAAAGGTGATGTTGGGGTTGAATCCTCCATGCGCATCGCAGTTTGCGTAGCCAGGCGTGGGTGTGCACCCCTAGGGCTGTGGCGACGGCGAGAAGCTGGCCGGCGACCTGACACTCTGCTGGCTCCAGGCAACTTGCAAGCCATGGCCGCCGCGTCCCGAGCCCTCTTGGCATTGAGCCAGTTCTGCCGGTCGGTGGTAACAGCCTTCCGGCACTGAACCTCCGCCTTCTAGTCGGCGTTTGACATGCCCGGTGGTTTTTCCGGCGGCGTCCTCTGCTTCCTCTGCTTCGGCTGGGTGGCATTGGCTACGGCAGCGGCGCGAGGGGCCGTATACTTCTTCGGCGGCATGGCGGCCGGATGGCGGGGAGAGGGAGGAGAATGGCGGGAGAAGAGGGGCAAAAGGGGGGAATGGATAGGGAAAAGCAGGGGATCGGCGGGAAAAAGGGTCGTCTCTCGCCGACAGAGTGGACCCATGCACCTTTTCGCTTCGGCCAGCGCCCCCAGGCGGACCCCGGGAGCTTGGGTTCGGCTCGGGTTTGCCGGCTGTTATTTCGGCCAAAACTGGCGATAAAAAGGTCCTGGGGGCGCGACTGGGCCGATTTTTCGGCACCGGTGCTAAAAAAAGAGCCCTAGAGGGCATGTTGGGGGCGCGAGTGGAGATGCTCTTAGGTATGTTGATGCATCTTTAGGTTCTTTTGGATTGAAGGATTCTCCCTAGATTATTTTGAATGTGAATTATACCACCAAACAACAATAGTTTGATGTTCTGAAAAATGAAATGAAAAACCTTGAGTTACATATTGACAATATGATAATGGGTCGAATATGAAAGGAAAACATCAAGGGGTACAAAGTAAAGTTTAAAAATAAACTGGACAACTTTGTATTCAACTTAGTCTGAATTTGACACTATGCGATTTTTTTTGGAAATGGAGGCGTACCCCCGGCCTCTACATCATAACGATGCATGCAGCCATCTTATTAAAAGGTCCATGAAGTAGCACAAAGTCATAAAAGTATTACAGCTCGCAAGTGGAGCGAAACAAGAAGAAAATAAACATGCTGACAATCACAACCGGTACGGAAATATGAAGGATAAGCTCCCTAGACTCCTATCATGTTATGCGACCGCCATCCGAACTGGTTGAATATAGCCCATGCTACCATCTCCCATTGGTTGCACCCAGTAAACAAAGGCTCCCTGGAGTCCATAGGAGTGAGTAAGGACCACGTACGGATCCATGCGGTAGCTCTCAAGATGACCTACAAGAAAGTTAAAGTGTGTTGTCTGTTAAATATCAAATCATTCCTACAGTTCAATATAGCCCATAAAAGCGCACATATTCCAATCCTAATACGAGCCGCAGTCGTATGCTCCCCAGCTAACCAGGTTCCAAACAATGACTCAATGTCAACTGGAGGATTAATGTTGGAGGCTATATGGATCGTTCTCCAAAGCAATTTGGCGAGTGGGCATTCAAGGAATAAATGTTGTATTGTTTCATCATGATCACAAAACCAACAACGTGAACTACCTACCCATCGCCTCTTGATTAGGTTGTCCTTGGTGAGTATTACTTGCTGGTGGATGAACCACATAAAAATTTTGATACGCAAAGGCACCTTAACCCTCGAAATATGCAATGATCTTGAGATCGGGGCAGAGTTAATTAAATCCAAATAGAAAGATTTCACCGTAAAAACCCCATTTTTCGTTAATTTCCATTCTGTCGAATCCGGTTGGTCGGAGAGTTGAACATCTATCAATCTCCAAACCAAGTGCATCCAGGCAGTCCATCGCTCACCAACTAACGCGCGTCCGAATTGAATATTCAAGGAATCATTTGGAACACTGTGCCAACGTAATCCTCTTTACGTTGCATAATGTTATAAAGGGTGGGATATTTTACAGCCAGGGGTGTCTCTCCTAACCACGTATACTCCCAAAATCTTGTTGACATCCCATTGCCAACCAAGAATTTGACCCCACGAAAGAACAAGTCCTTCGTTCTCATAAGCCCCTTCTAGAATGGCGAGTCAGTTGGTCTTATGGTAACCTAGGCGAGCGTTTTCCACTGTAAATACTTATTGCGGAGCATCTGTGCCCACATGCCCTCCGGCTCCGTCTCTAACCTGTAGAGCCATTTGCTCATAAGGCATTTATTCTTGATTTCTAAGTTCTCAATACCGAGACCCCCTGGTCTTTAGGTCTGCAAAGGATATCCCATTGCGCGAGACGGTATTTCCACTTGGCCTCATCTGACTGCCAGAAGAACCGAGATCTGAAGAAATCAAGTCGCTTCCAAACCCCTTTTGGAATTTCAAAGGACGATAATAGAAACATCTGAAGGAAATATGCCCTAGATGCAATAATAAAGTTATTATTTATTGCCTTATTTCATGATAAATGTTTATTATTCATGCTAGAGTTGTATTAACCGGAAACTTAATACATGTGTGAATACAAATCAAAGGTGGTTATGTTTCCTAACCATAGACATGTGTTGTCATTTGATAAATGGGATCACATCATTAGGAGAATGATGTGATGGACATGACCCATCCGTTAGCTTAGCATTATGATCGTTACAGTTTCACTGCTACTGCTTTCTTCATGACTTATACATGTTCCTCAGACTATGAGATTATGCAGATCCCAAATACCGGAGGAACACCTTGTGTGCTACCAAACGTCACAATGTAAATGGGTGATTATAAAGGTGCTCTACAGGTGTCTTTGAAGGTGTTTGTTGGGTTGTCATAGATCGAGATTAGGATTTGTCACTCCGTGTTTCGGAGAGGTATCTCTGGGCCCTCCTGGTAATACTCATCACTATAAGCCTTGCAAGCATTGTGGCTAATGAGTTAGTTACGGGATGAAGTATTATGGAACGAGTAAATAGACTTGCCGGTAACGATATTGAACTAGGTATTAGATACGAATGATCGAATCTCAGGCAAGTAACATACCAATGGCAAAGGGAACAACGTATGTTGTTATGCGGTTTGATCGATAAAGATCTTCATTGAATATGCAGGAACCAATATGAGAATCCAGGTTCCGCTATTGGTAATTGACTGGAGACGTGTCTCGGTCATGTCTACATAGTTCTCGAACCCGTAGGGTCTGCACGCTTAACGTTCGATGACGATTGGTATTATGAGTTTATATGATATGATGTACCAAAGATAGTTCGGAGTCCCGGATGTGATCACGGACATGACGAGGAGTCTCGAAATGGTCGAGACATAAATATTGATATATTGGATACCTATATTCGGACACCGGAAATGTTCCGGAGATGTTTCGGATAAAACCGGAGTACCGGAGGGTTACCGGAACCCCCCGGGGGATTAATGGTCCTTAGTGGGGATCCTTTGGACGAGAAAAACCCATATCTACAATTCGCTCTAAATTTGGGTCCATGACCCTAAAGATATTAAGCATGCGAATTACCCAAACATCAAAATTTGTGCCATCGAAACTAAGAATATCTGAGAATCCTAATACCCTAGTCGACATTTTTACTCTCTAGGCGGTTAAGCCCAGCAAAGAGAGACGAGGCTCTGATACAAATTGAAAGATCGAGGATGTCGCCTAGAGGGGGAGTGAATAGGCGCTTTAAAATAATTACGGTTAAGGCTTGAACAAATGCGGAATAAACCTAGCGGTTAATTTGTCAAGCACAAAACCTAAAACTACTAGGCTCACCTATGTGCACCAACAACTTATGCTAAGCAAGATAAGCAACTATGTGATAGCAAGATATATGACAAAGAACAATATGGCTATCACAAAGTAAAGTGCATACGTAAAGGGCTCGGGAAAGAGATAACCGAGGCACGCGGAGACGATGATGTATCCCGAAGTTCACACCCTTGCGGATGCTAATCTCCGTTTGGAGCGGTGTGGAGGCACAATGCTCCCCAAGAAGCCACTAGGGCCACCGTAATCTCCTCACGCCCTCGCACAATGCAAGATGCCGTGATTCCACTAAGGGACCCTTGAGGGCGGTCACCGAACCCGTACAAATGGCGACCCGGCGGTCACCGAACCCGTACACTTTGGCAACCCTTGGGGCGGTCACCGGTACCCGTCAAATTGCTCGGGGCGATCTCCACAACCCAATTGGAGACCGCGACGCTTGCCCGGAGCTTTACACCATAATGATTGAGCTCCAAACACCACCAACCGTCTAGGGCGCCCAAGCACCCAAGAGGAACAAGCTCAAGGGTACGAAGCACCCAAGAGTAATAAGCTTCTCAACTTCAAACTTCCACGTATCACCGTGGAGAACTCAAACCGATGCACAAATGCAATGGCAAGGGCACACGGAGTGCCCAAGTCCTTCTCTCTCAAATCCCACCAAAGCAACTAATGCTAGGGAGGAAAGTGAGAGGAAGAACAAGAAGGAGAACACAAAGAACTCCAAGGTCTAGATCCAAGGGGTTCCCCTCACATAGAGGAGAAAGTGATTGGTGGAAGTGTGGATCAGATCTCCTCTCTCTTTTCCCACAAAAACTAGCAAGAATCCATGGAGGGATTGAGAGTTAGCAAGCTCAAAGAAGGTCAACAATGGGGGCAAAACGAGCTCAAGAGATGGGAACCATTGGGGAAGAAGACCCCCTTAAATAGGTCCCCACGAATCTGCCTGTTATGTGCAGAAAACTGTAGGACCGGTACAACCGGTGCACGAACCGGTACAACCAGCCAAAGCAGAGGAAAAACCAACCTGTAGGAAAAGCTCTAAGCGGTACAACAGCCTGGGGAACCGATAGTACCGGTTAAACCGGTAAAACCGGTCAATAACCGCCCAAGAACCGCTCCAAAATAGAAACTAGTCCGGTGGTAGAGCGGTACATGGACGGTGCAACCGCTCCAACCACCGGTACAACCGCTCAACCGGTACAACCTCTCTATGGGGCGGTACAACCTCTCTATGTAAAACAGGCAATATCAAAACAGCCACAACTTTCACATACGATCTCCGAATTCGATGAAACCAAGTTTGTCGGAAAGCTAGCAACAAGGGCTAACACAATCTTCAAAGAAATATCAATAAGAAGCAAATTAGAAAAGGCCCATAAGAAAAAGGTGAGAACCCTTCCTCGGATTATACCGGTAAAACCTCCAACACCGAAAACATCATAGAAGACGCATGCGAACTCCGTTTTCGATGAACTCAAGCTTGTCATCAAGATGACCATAAGCTCTAAGACTCACAAAGAGAACCAAGAAAGGACCAAGAAACATGATGCAAGGATGCAATGGTTTGAGATCTCTACTAATGATACGATCAAGCTACCAACTTGAGAGCCCCCTTGATAGTATGGCAAACAATCCTATAACCCGGTCTCCCAACTACCACCACGAGACCGGTAAAAGAGAAAACCTATCAAGGGCAAACCTTTGCCTTGCACATGGTCCACTTGAGCTAGATGATGACGATCTTGACTCCCTCAAGTTGGACCACCTTTATTGATTGTGTTGGCTCGATGAAGACTAGATGATTGCTCCCCCATTGTCCACTATGGGTGAGCCTCTCTTCGGCACATCTTCACAAGACCATTGACACCACAAAGGATGGCAAGATTCAAGCACTTGATCTCTTCGTGATACTCCACTTGAACTTGCACACGGCAATCATGATGACGATCACCACTTGATGTCATCCTTTCCATGGGTTGTATGATATCTTCCTCTTGACGCAAGCCCATGGACACGTACCTAACCCCACATAAAACTCTCACATAGACCATGGGTTAGTACACAAGGTGCAATGGACAATGCTCACCATACCATGGGATCACTTGATCCTTCTCGGTACATCTTCTACGCTTTGAGAGTTGATCAACTTGATTCACTCTTGACTTAGTCTTGATCAACCTTGAATCTTTCCAACTCTCTTCATTTGGATGATGTCTTGAAGGTAAACATGAATGATCACACAATCTTTTTCTTCAAGACATGCTTGCAATAAGCTCAACACTCACATGACCAATCTTTGGATAATTCCTTAATAGCACCTTGGTCAACTCATAAACTCCTTGAAACCAACACATGGACTTCAAGAAAAGCCTATGGACAAAACCTTCAAATATAACTCAAGGCAACCATTAGTCCATAGAGATTGTCATCAATTACCAAAACCAAACATGGGGGCATCGCATGTTCTTTCAATCTCCCCCATTTTGGTAATTGATGACAATCACTTTCAAGAGAGTTTATATACGGAATTATGCATCACCATGCAATGCAATAACCAATAGTGCATGCGAATGAGATGCAAATGCTAAGGAACACAACCAAAGCAAGAGGAGACAACTCTCTAAACTTCTCCACAAAACTCTCTGAAACTTCTCCCCCATTGGCATCGATTGCTAAAATGGGCTAGAAGCTTAGAAGGCCAATATAAAATGTGTTCCTCCATAAATTGTGTATTTCTCAACAAGAGAGTTGAATGCAATACACATATCCAACGGTAAATACTTGGAGGAAGACAAACTATATTTAGGCCCAAAGATTGCAAAAGGAAGATATGGCACAAAGACATAATCAAAGAGAGAAACAAGCAATCAAGCAACCAAAAGATACCAATTGAAGCAAGCTATCTAAAGATACCAATTGAACCAACTAGGCCAATGGTCCTACGAGCCACATGAATAAAGGATATTATGATAAGAGTGGAGCAGTGTTCTAAAGAAACTAGAGAAGCTCCCCATGATTTATGCACATCAAGAATTTTTGTATTTGGATACAAAGTGCACAAAATAGGATCATAGCTCCCCCAAGATCAATAGAACCTCACGACAAGTGCAAGAGAGCAACAGAGTGTTCTAAAGACACTAGTGAAGCTCCCCATGATCTGTGCACTCCTTAGAATATTTGCATTAGGATACCAAGTGCACAAAATAGGATCATCACTCCCCAAAAATCAATAGAAACTCACAACAAGTGCAAGTGAGCATGTAGGAAACAAAGTCTTGCAACAAACAAATGGTTGAGCAACATATAAAAGAGGCAACTTAAGAGTAGGCTTAACCAAAATGATGTGTGTGAGTCATGGCACAGCACTTGAGAAGACTAATGTAAGGGTGATCATTAAGCATCAACATAGTCTTGAAAAGTGGAGATACAAGGTGCATGACATGTCCTTCCCACACACACCATGCAAAAGTGATCACAAGCACACTAAATATGCAAAAAGAATAACCAACACTTGTGACAACCCATTCTGAAGATAGAAAGTGAAAGCCTCATCAAGACGAGGGATACCAATTAAAAAACCTCATCAAGACAAGCATGAAGAAAATGATCTTCACCACACAAGAGTGCAACAAGATGCAACGAGATAAGACCCGCACTCAAGGCACACACTTTCACGGAGCCACCAAAGAAATAACATGAGAAAGAAACGATGGACGTGAAGGAAAGGGATATCAACTAGAGATGTACCTCTTCTCAAGTGTATAAGATTCTAGGTAGATGAAAATCATGATGATATCAATCCACAAAGAAGGATATACACATGAAATAGTTACAAAAAGGAAAGAACAAGATATTCACAAGGAAGTCATAAATATACCAATAAGAAATTTGCTAGAGAGCATAGCACATGGCTAGATATGGTCTTATTGTATATAAATGAATTCCAACCACATGAACATCAAAGACATCACAACTAGCAACAAGAGATCATTGTTGGGATGCTTTGAGAAAGGAAACAAGTAACACAAGAAAGAATGAATAACATGCCATGATACAACCTACACAATGTTAATGCAAGAAATGTGTGCATGAAGTATATGAAGATACTTGTTACCGAGATAACATTGGAAGGATGTACTAGATACCAATTGAAGGTACAAAGTACTTCATTGATCATCCTAGCTTGACTCCAATAAGCACATGGTGACAACACCTTCCTTGTGAGTGAGCGAGCATCCAATGCATCTCCACTTGTTCCTAGAACAACAACACAAACAAAATGGTACCCAAACTCATTGGACCAAAGAGTTAGAGAACCAACAACATATAGGACAAACTCCACATAAATATGTGCATATAGATATGAAAATGAATTTCATGCACATCTCATCCAATTTGAGACTTGGTGGAGTTCCCCCTATATATTGGGTCAAAGAAAGAAAACATGCCAAAGAAACTACAAGAAGTAAATATGCATGCTCAAGACTTTCAAGAACCGAGACCAAAAGACAAAGAAATACCAAGCGAAGAAAAGATACCAAATGAATAAATCATCACTTGGAGGATGTCCATAAAAGATACATCAAGGAATGAGATATCCATTGATACACTCAAAAAGAAAGATGTCAAACTCCCAAAAGAGAGAATGGTTCCAAACAAACCAAGCCCTCTACAAAGTTTCATGTTGGCACAAAGTACCAAAAAGAAACGGCTTGCCTTCCACAAACACACACTTGATAAGGATCACAAGATGAGTGTTTTATAGAGAATAGGATAGCTCCCACAAGACTAGTGCATTATAGAGAATTTGCATTTGAATACAAAATGCACGAGGTGGGATCACCACTTTCACTATATCTAGAAAACACTAGACAAGGTCAAGAAATTAACAAGATCCACAAGTGGTATGGAATACAATGGGAGTTCACACAATCCTTGGCAAGAGATAAAGCAAATAAAAGCAAAGGCCAATGTAAAGATGATCAATAATTTCTACCACACATAAATGAGAACCAATTGTCAAAAGACAAGAAGTATTTGGAAATAATTCCCGGTGGTAGATAACAAGGATATCTGACAACATCTTCACACCAAACAAAAAGCAAATTGCAACTTGTAGAGCTAACATGCCACCTAGGAACAAGATAATTTACAATATCAATTCTAGGTGACAATATCTCAAATGTACACCATTTCTGGCTAGTAATATACACATAGCATATTACTCCCCCATAATGTGATACCAATTAAAGATAAACAAGAGGCAAAATAACGATCCAAGACGAGATAATTAATGGACAATATAGAATTTGAATTTAGACATACCACATAGCGACTAGATAATCTTGAAATATCAATACTAGATGGTATTACTCATGTACACACATATATAGGATTGTGAGGTGCACAAATCACATCACTCCCCCATAATGGGATATTCCATTAATCTCTCACAAGAGCCAACTAAGAAAAGAACAAGATGCAAAAGGCTCAATGCATGACACACACGTACATGATGTGCAAACCAACACACACATACTTGATTGCTCAAGATAATCAAGTTGGAAGCACAACATATACAAACACATGCAAGGTACAAAACCAAAACATGCAAAGGGGGCAAGTAACTTTCAATGTAAGCAATTTAAGTAAAAGTTATCGCAAGGAGGCACATTGGATATAAGATATAGACTTGGTGATTCAATTGACTTGGCTTGAGACAATAAGAGTGATGAAGTCCCCTTAATTCTTCATAATGTAGCCAAGTCTCCAATGCCCTCCAACAACACCTATTGATCAAGTTTGAGCTAGTTGGTCCCCAACCAAGTTGGGTCCTAAGAGGTTAGTCACAATAGGCTTGGCTACCCAAATGGTTCTTTGCTTCAAACCACTTTGAGTACCAACAAACTTGGCAAACACATTGCTAACCTTATCCTTCCCAAGAGAATAGACATCATCAATAACAATTGGGTTGGATAAGTTACCACTAGTGCATGAAGAAGCAAGGTGACCTTTCTCACGACATAGATAGCAACGTCTACTATTCACTTTCTTCTCACTTGATTTCTCAACTTGAGAAGCATTAGCTTGAGTCTTCTTGGGAAGAGGCCTTTCTTCAACTCGAGGTTGAGCATGAGAATGCACTTGTAGCCGCTTCCCTTGTTGCTTGTCACTAATGGCCTTCTTCTTCAATGTGCAAGATCTAACATGATGCCCTTCAATTTTGCACTTGAAGCAAATAATCTTGGCCGAATTCTTGACTTGTTTTTGGCCCTTCTTCTTGTTGATCTTGGACTTCTTCTTCTTGTTGGAGTTGAATCCAAGTCCACCTTTGTCATTGGGGGATATTTGCACACTCACGATATTGTTGAGTGTGAAATTTCCTTCATGACACTTTTCCAAGTCTTTCTTCAAAGAAGTGACTTGGGCCTTGAGCTCTTTGATTTCCTCTACATGGTTAGTCTCAACACAAGTACTACATGAAGTATAAGCTTCATCGTTAGAGCAACAAGGCAAGGAAAGCAATTCATCGCAAGATGTACCAACATTGTGAGTAGATGAATTACAAGGACTAGCACATGGCAATATACTATTTTGACTAGAAGTAGTGCTAGTATCCACATGAGGCTCACTAGATGTTACCTTAACAATCATGGCCTCATGAGATATCTTTAGCACACTATGGGATACTAGAAGATCATCATGAGAGCTTGAGAGCTTTTCATGAATTTCTTCCAATTTCCCATAATTACTAGATAGCACCTCAAGTTGAGCCCGTAGCTCAACATTCTCCTTCAAAATGGATGCTTCACAAGAACTAGAGTTAGTAGCACAAGCATCATCATTAATAACAAGAGGAGAAGGCAACTTTGAAAGCTCTTTTAAATAAGAAGCTTCAAGTTGAGCATGAGACTCGGTGAGCCATTTTCGAGGTGCTCAAAACCCTCAAGGAGTCTAGCATGAGCAACTTCAAGCTTAGAATTTTTAGTTTCAAAAACATTGGCCACCTCAAGAGCTCTATCATTAGATTCCTTCACTCTAGATAATTCTAGAGCAAAAGTCTCTTCAAGAGATTCCTTGGTGGTTTGTTCAAGTTCAAGAGCTTGAGAGAGGTCCGCAATCTCATTAGCGTAATCACGCCCATGACCTTCCATTTTATCAATGGTGACCTCATGCTCCTCAAGACGAGATTCCAACTCATCAATATATTTCTTGCTTTCAATAGCAATCGACATGATTTCCATGAAGTTGGAACGAGCAATTTTATTCTTAAGAAGAGCTTTAAAAATCATTTCCCCCTTAATTTTTAAGGAGGCAACATCATCATTCTCTTCATCATAATCGACATCATCATCATTCTTGCCATCATCAATATCATCAAAAGATATATCGGGATTCAAAGTGGGAGATACCTTTGAGACCTTGGCCATAAGGCAAAATGCAATAGATGATGATGTAGGATCCCTTGAAGCACCATTCAAGACCACATCTTGTTCCATGGAGTGTTGAGTTTCCTCTACATTGTTAGCACAACAACTCGAGGAAATAGATACATTTTTATCATGGCAACAAGACATAGCAAGCATATCATCATGAGATTTGAGCAAGCAATTTCTACATGATATGCAAGGACTACCAACATGATCAAGTGAAACGTGTAAGGTGCTCGAAGTGTTAAAGTCCAAAGAAGGACCATTGCAATAATATAGTGATGAAGAATCACCAAGAATAAGCACACTATCATCATTACAATGACCACCACTACTCAACCTAGCATTACCTTGTGGCAATCCACATGTAGGTTAAGTAGAAGAAGTTGAGAAGGCAACACGGCCAGAGGAGGAGGGAGAACAATCATCCCCACAAATCTTGGACACACCATATTTATCTTGAAGCTTCGTCCACAACTCATGAGCATCCCGGAACGGCATGAGTTCAAATATAACTACATTGCTCAAAGCATCGAAAAGCACATTAGAAGCTTGGGCATTGAGATAAGAGTTTTTCTCATCCTCTAAAGATAAGCTTTGGGGATCCTTTGGACGAGAAAAACCCATATCTACAATTCGCTCTAAATTTGGGTCCATGACCCTAAATAGATTAAGCATGCGAATTACCCAAACATCAAAATTTGTGCCATCGAAACTAAGAGTGTCTGAGAATCCTAATCCCCTAGTCGACATCTTTACTCTCTAGGCGGTTAAGCCCAACAAAGAGAGACGAGGCTCTGATACCAATTGAAAGATCGAGGATGTCGCCTAGAGGGGGTGAATAGGCGCTTTAAAATAATTACGGTTAAGGCTTGAACAAATGCGGAATAAACCTAGCGGTTAATTTGTCAAGCACAAAACCTAAAACAACTAGGCTCACCTATGTGCACCAACAACTTATGCTAAGCAAGATAAGCAACTATGTGATAGCAAGATATACGACAAAGAACAATATGGCTATCACAAAGTAAAGTGCATAAGTAAAGGGCTCGGGAAAGAGATAACCGAGGCACGTGGAGACAATGATGTATCCCGAAGTTCACACCCATGCGGATGCTAATCTCCGTTTGGAGCGATGTGGAGGCACAATGCTCCCCAAGAAGCCACTAGGGCCACCGCAATCTCCTCACGCCCTCGCACAATGCAAGATGCCATGATTCCACTAAGGGACCCTTGAGGCGGTCATGAACCCGTACAAATGGCGACCCTTGGGGCGGTCACCAACCGTACACTTTGGCAACCCTTGGGGCGGTCACGGTACCATCAAATTGCTCAGGCGATCTCCACAACCCAATTGGAGACCCGACGCTTGCCCGGAGCTTTACACCACAATGATTGAGCTCCGAACACCACCAACCGTCTAGGGCGCCCAAGCACCCAAGAGGAACAAGCTCAAGGGTATGAAGCACCCAAGAGTAATAAGCTTCTCAACTTGAAACTTCCACGTATCACCGTGGAGAACTCAAACCGATGCACAAATGCAATGGCAAGGGCACACGGAGTGCCCAAGTCCTTCTCTCTCAAATCCCACCAAAGCAACTAATGCTAGGGAGGAAAGTGAGAGGAAGAACAAGAAGGAGAACACAAAGAACTCCAAGGTCTAGATCCAAGGGGTTCCCCTCACATAGAGGAGAAAGTGATTGGTGGAAGTGTGGATCTAGATCTCCTCTCTCTTTTCCCTCAAAAACTAGCAAGAATCCATGGAGGGATTGAGAGTTAGTAAGCTCAAAGAAGGTCAACAATGGGGGCAAAAACGAGCTCAAGAGATGGGGAACCATTGGGGAAGAAGACCCCCTTAAATAGGTCCCCATGAATCTGCCCGTTATGTGCAGAAAACTGTAGGACCGGTACAACTGGTGCACGAACCGGTACAACTGGCCAAAGCAGAGGAAAAACCAACCTGTAGGAAAAGCTCTAAGCGGTACAACAGCCTGGGGAACTGGTAGTACCGGTTAAACCGCTAAAACCGGTCAACAACCGCTCCAAAACAGAAACTAGTCCGGTGGTAGAGCGGTACATGGCCGGTACAACCTTTGGCCCAATTTTGGAGCGGTACAACCGCTCCAACCACCGGTACAACCGCTCAACCGGTACAACCTCTCTATGGGGCAGTACAACCTCTCTATGTAAAACAGGCAATATCAAAACAGCCACAACTTTCGCGTACGAGCTCCGAATTTGATGAAACCAAGTTTGTCGGAAAGCTAGCAACAAGAGCTAACACAATCTTGAAAGAAATATCAATAAGAAGCAAATTAGAAAAGGCCCATAAGAAAAAGGTGAGAACCCTTCCTCGGATAATACCGGTAAAACCTCCAACACCGAAAACATCATAGAAGACGCATGCGAACTCCGTTTTCAATGAACTCAAGCATGTCATCAAGATGACCATAAGCTCTAAGACTCACAAAGAGAACAAAGAACCAAGAAACATGACGCAAGGATGCAATGGCTTGAGATCTCTACTAACGATACGATCAAGCTACCAACTTGAGAGCCCCCCTTGATAGTACGGCAAACGATCCTATAACCCGGTCTCCCAACTACCACCATGAGACCGAATAAAGAGAAAACCTATCAAGGGCAGACCTTTGCCTTGCACATGGTCCACTTGAGCTAGATGATGATGATCTTAACTCCCTCAAGTTGGACCACCTTTCTTGATTGCGTTGGCTCGATGAAGCCTAGATGATTGCTCCCCCATAGTCCACTATGGGTGAGCCTCTCTTCGGCACATCTTCACAAGACCATTGACACCACAAAGGATGGCAAGATTCAAGCTCTTGATCTCTTCGTGATACTCCACTTGAACTTGCACACGGCAATCATGATGACGATCACCACTTGATGTCATCCTTTCCATGGGTTGTATGATATATTCCTCTTGACGCAAGCCCATGGACACGTACCTAACCCCACATAGAACTCTCACATAGACCATGGGTTAGTACACAAGGTGCAATGGACAATGCTCACCATACCATGGGATCACTTGATCCTTCTCGGTACATCTTCTACGCTTTGAGAGTTGATCAACTTGATTCACTCTTGACTTAGTCTTGATCAACCTTGAATCTTTCCAACTCTCTTCATTTGGATGATGTCTTGAAGGTAAACATGAATGATCACACAATCTTCTTCTTCAAGACATGCTTGCAATAAGCTCAACACTCACATGACCAATCTTTGGATAATTCCTTAATAGCACCTTGGTCAACTCATAAACTCCTTGAAACCAACACATGGACTTCAAGAAAAGCCTATGGACAAAACCTTCAAATATAACTCAAGGCAACCATTAGTCCATAGAGATTGTCATCAATTACCAAAACCAAACATGGGGGCATCGCATGTTCTTTCAGATGGTTTATTGAATCTCGATCGTGGTAATACACTTATTCATAATATTGATGCCAAAATATGCAAAGTTGATAATGATAGTGCAACACATTTGTGGCACTGCCGTTTGGGTCATATCGATGTAAAGCACATGAAGAAACTCCATAAAGATGGACTTTTGGAATCACTTGATTATGAATCATTTGATGCTTGCGAACCATGCCTTATGGGCAAGATGACTAAAACTCCGTTCTCTAGAACAATGGAACGAGCTACTACTTATTGAAAACAATACATACTGATGTATGCGGTCCAATGAGTGTTGAGGCTCGTGGCGGGTATCGTCATTTTCTTACCTTCACAGATGATTTGAGCAGATATGTGTATATCTACTTAATGAAACACAAGTCTGAAACATTTGAAAAGTTCAAAGAATTTCAGAGTGAAGTGGAGAATCATTGTAACAACAAAATGAAGTTTCTACGATCTGATCGTGGAGGAGAATATTTGAGTTACGAGTTTGGCCTTCATTTAAAACAATGTTGAATAGTTTCACAACTCACGCCACCTGGAACACCACAGCGTAATGGTGTGTCCGAACATCGTAACCGCACTTTATTGGATATGGTGCGATCTATGATGTCTCTTACCGGTGTACCACTATCGTTTTGGGGTTATGCATTAGAGACAGCTGCATTCACTTTAAAAAGGGCACCATCAAAATCCTTTGAGACGACGCCTTATGAACTGTGGTTTGGCAAGAAACCAAAGTTGTCGTTTCTTAAAATTTGGGGCTGCGATTCTTATGTAAAAAAAGCTTCAATCTGATAAGCTCGAACGCAAATCGGAGAAGTGTGTCTTCATAGGATACCCAAAGGAAACTATTGGGTACACCTTCTATCACAGATCCAAAGGCAAAATCTTTGTTGCTAAGAATGGATCCTTTCTAGAGAAGGAGTTTCTCTCGAAAGAAGTGAATGGGAGGAAAGTAGAACTTGATGAGGTAATTGTACCTTCTCCCTTATTGGAAAGTAGTTCATCACAGAAATCAGTTCGAGTGATTCCTACACCAATAAGTGAGGAAGCTAATGATGATGATCATGAAACTTCAGATTAAGTTACTACCGAACCTCGTAGGTCTTCCAGAGTAAGATCCGCACCAGAGTGGTACGGTAATCCTGTTTTAGAAGTCATGTTACTAGACCATGATGAACCTACGAACTATGAGGAAGCGATGATGAGCCCAAATTCCGCGAAATGGCTTGAGGCCATGAAATCTGAGATGGGATCCATGTATAAGAACAAAGTGTGTACTTTGGTGGACTTGCCCGATGATCGGCAAGCCATATTAAATAATTGGATCTTCAAGAGGAAGATGACACTGATAGTAGTGTTACTATCTACAAAGCTCGACTTGTTGTGAAAGGTTTTTGACAAGTTCAAGGAGTTGACTACAATGAGACTTTCTCGCCCGTAGCGATGCTTAAGCCTGTCCGAATCATGTTAGCAATTGCTACATTTTTATGGTTATGAAATTTGGCAAATGGATGTCAAAACAGCATTCCTGAATGGATTTCTGGAAGAAGAGTTGTATATGATGCAAGCGGAAGGTTTTGTCGATCCAAAGGGTTCTACCAAAGTGTGCAAGCTCCAGCGATCCATTTATGGACTGGTGCAAGCCTCTCGGAGTTGGAATAAATGCTTTGATAGTGTGATCAAAGCATATGGTTTTATACAGACTTTTGGATAAGCCTGTATTTACAAGAAAGTGAGTGGGAGCTCTGTAGCATTTCTAATATTATATGTGGATGACATATTGTTGATTGGAAATGATATAGAATTTCTGGATAGCATAAAGGGATACTTGAATAAGAGTTTTTCAAAGAAAGACCTCGGTGAAAGCTGCTTACATATTGGGCATCAAGATTTATAAAGATAGATCAAGACGCTTGATAAAATTTTCAATGAGTATATACCTTGACAAATTTTTGAAAGAGTTCAAAATGGATCAGTCAAAGAATGAGTTCTTGTCTATGTTACAAGGTGTAAAATTGAGTAAGGCTCAAAGCCCGACCACGACAGAAGATAGAACGAGACTGAAAGTCATTCCCTATGCTTCAGTTATAGGTTCTATAAAGTATGCTATGCTGTGTACTAGACCTATTGTGTACCTTGTCATGAGTTTGGCAAGGGGGTACAGTAATGATCTAGAAGTAGATCACTGGACAGCAGTCAAAAATTATCCTTAGTGAGGACTAAGGAAATATTTCTCGGTTATGGAAGTGATAAAGAGTTCGTCATAAAGAATTACGTCGATGCAAGCTTTTTCACGGATCCAGATGACTCTGAGTCTCAATCTGGATACATATTGAAAGTGGGAGCAATTAGCTAGAGTAGCTCCATGCAGAGCATTGTAGACATAGAATATTTGCAAAATACATACGACTCTGAATGTGACAGACCCTTGACTAAACTTCTCTCATGAGCAAAACATGATCACACCTTAGTACTCTTTGCGTGTTAATGACATAGCAATGTGAACTAGATTATTGACTCTAGTAAACCCTTTGGGTATTGGTCACATGGCGATGTGAACTATGGGTGTTAATCACATATAGATGTGAACTATTGGTGTTAAATCACATAGCGATGCGAACTAGATTATTGACTCTACTGCAAGTGGGAGACTGCAGGAAATATGCCCTAGAGGCAATAATAAAGTTATTATTTATTTCCTTATTTCATGATAAATGTTTATTATTCATGCTAGAATTATATTAACCGGAAACTTAGTACATGTGTGAACACATAGACAAAACATTGTGTCCCTAGTATGCCTCTACTTGACTAGCTCGTTAATCAAAGATGGTTAAGTTTCCTAACCATAGACATGTGTTGTCATTTGATGAACGGGATCATATCATTATGAGAATGATGTGATGGTCATGACCCATCCGTTAGCTTAGCATTATGATCGTTACAGTTTCATTGTTACTGCTTTCTTCATGACTTATACATGTTCCTCAAACTATGAGATTATGCAACTCCCGAATACCGGAGGAACACTTTGTGTGCTACAAAACGTCACAACGTAAATGGGTGATTATAAAGGTGCTCCATAGGTGTCTCCGAAGGTGTTTGTTGGGTTGGCATAGATCGAGATTAGGATTTGTCACTCCGTGTTTCGGAGAGGTATCTCTGGGCCCTCTCGGTAATACTCATCACTATAAACCTTGCAAGCATTGTGACTAATGAGTTAGTTACGGGGTGAAGTATTACGAAATGAGTAAAGAGACTTGCTGGTAATAAGATTGAACTAGGTATTGAGATACGGACGATCGAATCTCGGGCAAGTAACATACCGATGACAAAGGGAACAACGTATGTTGTTATGCGGTTTGACTGATAAAGATCTTCGTAGAATATGTAGGAACCAATATGAGCATCTAGGTTCCGCTATTGGTTATTGACCGGAGACGTGTCTCGGTCATGTCTACATAGTTCTCGAACCCGTCGGGTACGTTCGATGACGATTGGTATTATGAGTTTATGTGATATGATGTACCAAAGATTGTTCGGACTCCTGGATTTGATCACGGACATGACGAGGAGTCTCGAAATGGTCGAGACATAAAGATTGATATATTGGATGACTATATTCGGACACTGGAAATGTTTTGGAGATGTTTTGGATAAAACCGGAGTACCGGAGGGTTACCGGAACCCTCGGGGGATTAATGGGCCTTAGTGGAGAAGAGAGAGGGCCGGCCAGAGGTGGCGCCCCCCCCCCTTGCCCAGTCCGAATTGGACAAGGGAAGGGCCCCCCTCTCCTTCCTTCTCTTCTCTTCTCTTTCCCTCTTCTCCTTCTTGGACTAGGAAAGGGGGAGACCTACTCCTACTGGGAGTAGGAGTCCTCCCCCTTGGCGTGCCCCTTGTTGGCCGCCGGCCTCCTCCTTCCCTCCTTTATATACGGGGGAGGGGGCACCCCATAGACACACAAGATGACAATTGTTTTAGCCGTGTGCGGTGCCCCCCTCCACAGTTACACACCTCGGTCATATCGTCGAAGTGCTTAGGCGAAGCCGTGCACCGGTAACTTCATCATCACTGTCACCACGCCATCGTGCTGACGAAACTCTCCCTCGACCTCAGCTGGATCTAGAGTTCGTGGGACGTCACCGAGCTGAACGTGTGCAGATCGCGGAGGTATCGTACTTTCGGTGCTAGGATCGGTCGGATCGTGAAGACGTACAAATACATCAACCGTGTTGTCATAACGCTTCCGCTTTCGGTCTACGAGGGTACGTGGACACACTCTCCCCTCTCGTTTCTATGCCTCTCCTAGATAGATCTTGGTGATCGTAGGAATTTTTTTGAAATTACTGTGTTCCCCAACAACATCGGCATACTAGTCAGTACCGAGTTAATTAGTACTAGCCGACCTCCATAAGACATAAGCTTACCCTTCCAATAGCTAAGCTTTTTTTCAATTTGATCTTTGATACACTTCCATTCTTTGTTGGATAACTTACGGTGATGAGTCAGTATGCCCAAATAACTAAATGGCAAAGAACCTAATTCACGCCCGAACAATTGTCTATACTTGTCTTGCTCGTCTTTGGCCTTCCCAAAGCAGAACAACTCTCTCTTGCGAAAGTTTATCTTTAAACCTGATAGTTGTTCGAAAAGACATAAAATGAGTTTCATATTGCGCGCCTTAGCAATGTCATGTTCCATGAATAAGATAGTGTCGTCAGCGTACGGTAAGATGGATACTCCTCCATCAACCAGATGAGGGACTAACCCCTCCACCTGACCATGCTGCTTGGCCCTACCAATAAGAATGGCTAGCATATCAGCCACTATATTAAATAAGAGAGGAGACATGGAATCCCCTTGTCTCAAACCCTTGTGTGTCTGAAAATAATGATCGGTATCATCGTTAACCTTGATGCCGACACTACCCTTTTGGATTTGAGACCCCACTTGGTTCCTTCAGGCGTCACTAAATCCTTTCATGCGCATTGCCTGCTAAAGAAAAGGCCACTTAACTTTATCATATGCCTTCTCAAAATCCACTTTGAAGATAACCCCATCTAGCTTCTCCGAATGAACTTCATGAAGCGTTTCATGCAAGACGACCACCCCTTCAAGTATGTGTCGCCCTGGCATGAACGTTGTCTAACTCAGTTGTACCACTGAATGAGCAATTTGTGTCAATCTATTGGTACCCACCTTTGTGAAAATTTTGACACTCACATTGAGAAGACATATGGGACTAAATTGCTCGATCCGAACAGCCTCTTCTTTCTTTGGCAACAACGTAATCAGGCCAAAGTTAAGATGAAACAGCTCCAAATGACCGCTAAAGAAATCATGAAACATAGGCATAAGATCATCCTTCATAATATGCCAACATTTCTTATAGAATTCAGCTGGAAACCCATCTGGTCCCCGTGCTTTATTCGGTTTCATTTGCGAGATTGCATCTGGAACTCCTTCTTAGTAAAGGGTGCAGAAAGAATATCATTCTCTTCCATCTGGAGCTGAGGTATATCTCCAAAAACAGATTCATCTAGGGCCACCATGCTTGCTTCCGGGTGCACAAAAAGTTGTTTATAGTAATTAGAGATATAAGTTTTCAGATTCTCATGCCCCACAATTGTCCCCTCGTCCTGCTCAAGCTGTATGACTTTCTTCTTCTATGTTTACCATTCGCAATCATATGGAAGAATTGTGTATTGTCATCCCCTTGGACAACCTTAAGTACTTTAGCACGCAATGCCCACTTGAGCTCTTCTTCTCTAAGAAGAGCTCGTAAGCCTTGTTCAGCTTCGGACTTGGAGCTTTGCTCATCAACCGTAAGAAGGTTACTTTCATCTTTTAAATCTAGTGCTTCAATTAATTGCTTAAGTCGCTCTTTTTCTTGTTTGCAAATCTCACTCTCATTTATGGCCCAACCTTGTAAAAATTGTCTCAGATGTCTGATTTTATTTTGCCATCTCTCAATACTAGTTCTTCCACTAACAGGCTTTGCCCATTCGCCAGCAATGATCTCCAAAAAGTTTTCTTTCTCGAACCAACCTAGTTCGAAAGAGAAAGCCTTCTTGTTTGCAACATGGGTAGCCTCTCCCGAGTCTACAAGAAGTGGTGTGTGTTCTGAGATCGCTCTCTGCATCGCATGGATCGACACCAGTGGGTATTTCTGTTCCCATTCCACACTAGCGAGAACCCTATCCAACATCTTATAAGTCGGAGTGGGCAAAGAATTGGCTCAAGTAAATTGTCTATCGGTGAGCTCAATTTCTCTCAAATTAAGACTCTCGATAATCATATTAAACATCATAGACCAACGACCATCAAAATTGTCGTTATTCAAAACGACCATCATTGACCAGTTGACACTATGCGATATGGCAAAGTCATGTCGTAAAGCATCCAATTTTGTAGGAGTTATCCAGCGCATCTACACAACATTTGCTATTCTACTAAAGAACAGCAAATTCTCAAAAATACCATGACATGAGTGACTCTCAAGTCATTCATCTACGCACTGGGAGAGTCGCGTCGACAGTGTTAAGGCTTAAGGACTCAACTACCAGGAATAAGAGAGGCCTTACTACAAGTGCCTCAAAATGATAAAAATCCATCGGCAACTAGTGAAGCCCAATCATCGGCAGAAAATGACCTTCTTAGTGTCAATAATCATTTTTCGTTTAATATATGTTGTGAAATGTTATGAGCTGTTTAATTTGATCAACAAAGAGTTGCAGTCAAAGGATACACCTCTCGCCTCCACCGCTTCCGAACCGGACGTGGCCGCGCCGGCCTCCCGTAGGGCGCGGCCGTGCTACTCCGCGCTGGCCCGCACACCGTCGCGCGGGGCACGAACGATAGCGTCGATGGAGCTGACACGTTCCCGTGTAGGGTTGGTCGGTCGAAATAACTCGGCGCGCGCGGCCGGGTGATTGATTGCAAGGCAACAAACGAAACAAAAGCGACGAAAGGGACGCGCCAGCTGCCAGCCCTAGCTCCATCCTCCATCCCGGGCGGCGGGTCCCTCCTCCCTGCACCCTGCCTGCCGTCGCCAGCGCCGGGCCGGACGGGACGCGCCGCTGACGACGAGGCGCGCGCACCGCATTACACACTGCGCATTTACGCGCCCGCAGCGCAGAGCCCCTCTCGTGCCCCCCGGTCCACCGCGGGCCATCCACAGATCTCTCTCCATCCATCCGATTGATTCTTGAGAGCAGCAGCAGCGCAGTCAAAGGTAATGTCACACCACACAGCCACCGCCACCGCCACGCGACTTGACGCGACGGAGCGCAACGTCTCCGGCCGTCGGATGGCCATCGGCGCCCCGTCCGCCGGTCGACACGTCGCGGGGGGCACATGCATGCATGATGATGGCCCCGTACGGACGACCCGGCACCATGCATCGCCGCGAAATTTCTGCTCCTCCTCGGGGTAGGCCGGCCGTACGTCAGCGCGCGGTTGAGCGCCACCGTCCGGACCGTTGGTCTCCAAGGTGGTGGGTGGGCTGGTGGGGTACTCGGTTGGATCAGTTTGTCCCGAGGACGCGAGGCGGTTTCTTGCCTGCGTGCGTGCGTGCGTGCATGCGCCGGTCGGTGAACGGCACTGCACAGGGGTGGCGTGTGCGCGCTGCACGGTGGCGGCGATATTTAAAGCACGGCCATTAGCAAGATACGATCATACGAGTAGTATTTTGCAACCTACTGTATGCGTGCTTCTTCTAAAAGAACCGTGTGTACTTGGCCGCGTTTGCTAATCATCGCGTACCTGAAATTTTCTCGAGCTTCAGTCGATTTCTGCTTTTCCCGAGGCCGAAGATGTGGACGACGTGAGGAGTGCTAACAATGGGCATTGGCCACGCCGAGGCCATGCCTCACCGGAGCTGGGGACGATGCCGCGAGCGGTAGCGAGCTGCGGGCCTGCGGCTTGGAACAAACTTGACAGGTGCGGGGGTCACCGGAATTGTTGTAGACCGGGGGGCTTTAGATGGATGGTCGCGGCGGTGACCAGCACGACAGTGAAGGGAGGGGGGAGGCAGGCGGTTAGAGTTGGGTAGGCCACTGAGAAGGAGGATGAAGATAACAATGGATACAGAGAGAAAACAGTTGGAGAAGGAAGAAGGTGATTTGGCCGCTCATTCCTGATCTAACGGCTTGAGCAAATCGACCGATGCCAACAAAAACTCGGGCACCCCTTGCATAGACCGTCCCGTATTTGACTCCTGGAGCAAGGCCACGGAATTAGGTCTCCTTTCGAGCAAACCAATTTTGAAGGAAAATATATAATTAAAATTTTAGGGGAATCTTTTTTTATTTCTACCCTTAAATTTTTTGCGCAAATTTGAATACAAAACACTTAACATTTGGGAATGGAGTTAGCCAAAGAGCATTGCTATACGTACGACGGCCCTAAGACACAACTGTATCACCTTTCAACGGAATGGCCAGATCAATATATCCGACACAGGCTTGTAATATCGTACAAAGAACACCTGACGCAAAGCAATAGTGTTAACCAAAAACAAGCTATAGCTCATGGACATTTTGAGTTGTAGTGGGTTTTGTCTCAAATGTCTCTCCCTTGTGTATGTCTGATGTAGTGACCCTGCTCTGGCCTAATTCATGTGTTTTTCCTGTCTAACAAAGAAAAATTCGATACGCCTCTTTTTAACATTTATCATTTTTTTGTTAGGATTCAGCAAGGCCATGATATTTCAACTATGCCATTAGTATATTTCTTTGCATTCATTCGTCGATTGATAGAAGCTCTCAATTTATAGAACTTAGTTTTGCCAAAAAAAAATGATTCTCATTAACTTTATAGGACCTTAGCATGGACTTGTACCTTTTGTAATTTTTCTTGACTGTTTATGATAGTTATTCCATAAATAACATTGAAAACCTGAAGGGGCAAACAACTATTCCATAGTGCCATATTCTTAATAAGCCTGAGCAGGATTCGTCATGTCATCTTTGCAGAGCTTAGTGAGGGCCAGAATGGGCCATCCCCCACTCCCCCCGCCCCTCCCCCGCGCCTAAATCAAATTTATTTCTTCATATTAACACCTAGTGTTTAACACTACTTGTGACAAATTTGACATAACACACCAGTTTAGCCGCCTCCTCTCTCGAATCTCGTTGAAGCTCCGCCACTTCATGTGCATACCCAATCCATGTGTTTATCTTGTACCCCATGTTTGCCAATCATGCATTTAAGGTAATTTATGAGAAATTTTAAGTTGAACATTGAGAAGTATATGCCTAGAAAACATGAGAAGTGAACGTAATAGATTGGCATGCGCGTCCATCACTTAAAATGTGAAATTCCTAGTGCTAGAATGCAATCGAGTTACGCATCAAAGGCATTGGTTTTTCCCTTGAGAAACAGTGCACCCGATAGGTGAAGAACTTACTAATTAACAAGGCATCGAAGAAGCCGAGGTGATGTTCTGCTTAAATATGCATTTGTACACCAAAGCCAAGTGCTCATTGTTGAACGAAATGTGGTTCTCATTCAAAGGCCAATGTTTAGAATTCCAAATGTCCAGAGAGAATGTAACATTTTTCTTCTTCTTAGAGATCGCCGTGTACATAATGTTGTAACTCATAATTTATCCAGGTTAGCAAGACCGAACTATACGTCTTTTGTTGTGCGATGTGATTTCCCCAACTGTGTTGTCTCACTATTTCGAGGTGTAATCAACAAACCCATCCCTTTCCCGCAAAGAAAAACACTTGCATATATGTAAGAAAAAAAACATGTTGAAATCAAAACGACTCGTAGAAATGGTAAACCATAGTTTTTTCTTGAAACTAACCATAGTTTTTTTTTGAGCATCAGTACAGACACAAGCGCTCATATACACGCGCATACACTCACCCCTATGAACGCACACACGCACACCCTACCCCTATGAGCACCTCCGAAAGACTGAGCGGCATATCATCTTGAGATTCTGAAGTCACCAGAGGCGCCTCGTCGTCGACGGAACGTCTCCTCCCATCGAAAGCGATCATTGGAAATCTGAAATAAATCCAGGAATAATGCGAGCACCAGGATTTGAACCCTGGTGGGTTGGGGATACCACTGTCCACCTAACCAACTCAACCATAGTTTTGTTGTAAGGTGTATAAAAATGTGTGTTTAATCTTGTTACATATATTTTTCTTAATAATTAAATTAAACCTGACACGATGGTGGGATTTGAAAAAAAAATCCCCATCATGCATGTCTGTCGTTTCATTAAAAAGTAGTAGTACATACTTTTTTAGGGAAATTTAAAATTACGTACGTAAAGAGTAACCACATATAGCATGTCGGCAAGGAGCCGCGCTCTACGTGCACACATTTAGAGAATGCATCAAAAAGGATGAAAAAGCAGCGCCGAGCCAAGAGAGAATAAAAATGGTAACGATCTGTTGCCCGTACAGAGATGAGTTCACGATAGGTAAACCACACGGAACTGGTTCAAAGCTGGAGCCGAAACTGGAGCGAGCAAGCACGCACGGCTCCGATCCCGGCCAGGTAGCCAGCTAGCTAGATCAAGTTGACCCGAAACTGGATTCGTCCTTCCACATCGGAGCACATCCCACAGCACCAATACGGAAGCGAACCGAGCCGGAAGCCCCCCGCCGGCTTACGCGCAATTGCTCATATATTCCACACATGACACACCCATACGCAGCTTGAGATGCGCAGCGGCGGCAAAAATTAACGCGCATGCGCTCGCCTCATCCCCTCCTGTCTGCGCAAACTACGGTAACATACACGAGCGAGCTCAGTTCAGGTGGGAATATACGGCCGCCGATGGATGGATGGATCGATCGGACGAGCCCATGCATGGCAACGAGGCCCTTGCCCGAAACCACAGCGCCCCGAGGTTCCGCCCGGAAAAGCCCCCCGCTTTTCTCCCCCCACCTGTCGATCCCCGACTCGTCCGTCCACCAACCCGAACACCCACAGGGGGAGAGAAAAGGAGGCGTGTGTGTGGCCAGGAGTGCTCGGATCGTACGCACGGCGTATGAACTGGGTGGGCCACGCGCTGGATTTGACGGGCGATCGAAAAGGTGGCGAGCGGGGTGGCGTGTACGTAGCAGCCAGCGCGGGGAGACAGCGACGGGGCAGGGGCGACGGAACGGGGGAGGAGAGAGAGCGCGCGCTAGGGTTTCGCGTCTCGCACCTTGCCGGAAACGGCAATGGTGGGGCGCAGCGCCCTAATCACTCCCCACTCCCCTCCCCGCCCTGCTTTTAACCCACCTCCCCCACCGCTCCGCTCCCATCCCGTCCAGCCCCCTCCCCCGCTTTCCCTTTCCCCTTTTCCCTCCCCCTTCCCTTCCCCTCCAGCGCGCGCGAGAGAGCTGAGCTGAGCTTCTCGGTTAGCTGAGCTGAGCTGAGCTGCTTTGGTGGTGCGGGAGCGGTCGAGCGGCGCGTAGCCAGGAGGAGGAGGAGGAGGAGGCCGATCGATCTGGAGCTAGCGGTCCCGGACGCGGCGGCCGGCGGCGACGGCATGGGGCGCGGCCGGGTCGAGCTCAAGCGGATCGAGAACAAGATCAACCGCCAGGTCACCTTCGCCAAGCGCCGCAACGGCCTGCTCAAGAAGGCCTACGAGCTCTCCGTCCTCTGCGATGCCGAGGTCGCGCTCATCATCTTCTCCAACCGCGGGAAGCTCTACGAGTTCTGCAGCGGCCAGAGGTATACGCCCACACGCAACGTAATTACAACACCATAAAACACAAGTGGATGTGTGTACCGTGGGGTTTAGCTTGTTAGATCTGGCCTCCGCCGGGGTATTGGGCGCTTGGGGTTTCCCGCGGAGGGGCTCGGACGCGGTGGATCCGTGCCCGGAGAAGCTCGATCAGATTCAGGGGTGTGTGTGTCCGGCTCCGGCCAGCCGGGACTAGTTTCTTCCAGAAATTAGCTAGGGTTTTGGTTTGGGTCGCTACAGCTTGGCTTCTCGCGTGCCGAGTTCACGCTAGATCTGCGGGCCTCAGCCCCCAAGGTCGGCGTGAATCCATGGGGTCTGAGACATGGCCGACGAGCCCTTTAACTTTCGGTTGAATTTTGCATGCATGGCCCGGCTGGCCGGGAGCTAGTTGATTAAATCAGGGGTTTATGTCGGCTTCGATTGGCCGTCGCATGCCCTGCAGATCTCCGAACTAACGGAGACCGTTTTCCGTCGGATCAAATTAATTTGCGGGTATTTGCTTCGACGGGACGGCAGGCATCGCATCAGGTAGACATCGGATGCGTGTGGCGACTGATGGACTGATTGATTCTCAGCAACCCTAGCTTAGCTAACTTCTTGCCCGGAAGATCGAGGCAAAACGGTTACTGTATGGATGTCTTGTCGCTGGTTTGCTGCGGTTTTTCTGGGATGGTGTCTTTTGGGTGTTTGTGCTTTCATGTGAGTTGTGGCTACCTCAAATTAAGTGAGATCAAAACTTCATATATATTGCCTTTTTGTCTTGCTACTGGCATGGATGATTTTCTTGAGATTTTCTTGTGTCAACAAATATAGGAAATAGATTCATGGAGAAACACAATGGATGATCCAAACGTGTTTCTGCATCTTTGATTTCTTTCAAAATATGGTGTTCGGCTGTCAAGCATGCAAAAAAACAAACACAAGCATGGGTGGTATCGAATTAAATTATCTGTTTACAAAACAGAACTGAACACATAATTGGCAGGCGAAGATAGACAAGTTTCAGTGCACATATTGGCATATATAGAGATAGAGGTTATTCCATATCCAACTTGCAGATTACTTAATAAATACACTCTATAGTTTTCAAAGGTAAATTTCTTTACTCCTACAGTTTGTACACAGCTAAGTCGGTGCGATCCCTCAACCAGCATGAAAAAAACATGAGAATGCCATGTTAATTGGAATGTTTCTATCTAAATAAGCAAGATAATTTAACAATATATCAGTGTCTCCTTCGCCCAAAAAAAAAGAAATAAATGCAGACATGTAATCTACTAGTATTAATGATCTTAACTAGGAGGGATCTCGGTTCAGAACTGTTCTGTTTTTTTTTACTTAAGAAATGACAGTTCTAGTTTTAAACATGGATGAAGTACATGGTTTTGTTGATGATGTATACATGATTTCACATGAATATGACTCAACCAAGTAGCTTTATATATTTAGGATCCCTTGAAATGTTGTTTTTCTATTATATTTGAAAGAGGCCCGTAATTTATTTTCTATATAATCCTATGTATGCCTGAATTAATTATCTAATCCTATGTATAGGGACACGGAGTATGGCCGTCACTGTTTCACTAGCCAGAAACTTTTAGTCAATTCCCAGTAATTGGCGTATTTTAGTTGAGTAGTTCTAATTTTGTAACGAATATGTGTTTCAATGTTATGAAAACTTGCCCTAGACTTAAGTAGTGTAAGATTGGAATAGGCATAAATTACATGCAATATTCACTACATAGCAAGCATAGGCTCTCACTACTATGGATATCATTTTTTCACTACCCATGTGATATTCTCTACTATGGCGGTCAACTTTTCACTACCCATATAGAGTTTCAGCAAACTCCCAGTTGTCTACATAGTTTAGCTGAGTACTTCTTAATTTAATTTGTCACATATACATGTTTCAATATTAAGATAACTTGTCCAAAACTTAATTAATACTCTTACATTGTATGCACCACCGTTCACTACATAACTAGTTAGCAGCATGCTTTTTGATATTATATGGTCTAGTATTAGAATCAAAACCTTATAATTGATATGTATCACATTCATAAATCAAGAGGATTAAGAGTGCTGCACAAGTTGACCTAGTTGTGGATGCACTCACCTTGCTTGGGGTTTTACATAAGGAAAAGTTCTGTCCACACTAGGGCTAGCCTTTTCCTATTATTTGCTGGTAAGAAAAACTATTCTTGACAAACTGTGTGGCCGTTCCCAAATCAGTGCCATACATATATTGTTAAATGAGTTTGTCAATAAATTAGATGTGCAAGTTTCGTGAGAAAAACTAACTGGTTGGTTCTTTAGCACCAAAAGTTTGATGAGGTTCTAGAAAAGACTACTGTACCATGCTAACAATCAGTTACAGTTGATTCCAAATATACAAGAAGCCAAAATATGCGTATTTGTAGTGCATATTTTGTGTTGTTACGGAGGTTTAGTGTATTATAAGTTTCATTCCATTACATTTAAATTTACGGGGCTTTTTTAAAAAAGATTTAAATTTACGGAACAGGAGAGGAGGAAAATAATGCTCATTCTGCACTCACAAATTTTATATGTATGGTGACAGTAGTTTTTTAATTGGAATTGATTTTTTTTAGAGAGATACACTTTAACAGGAAGCCCATCGAATCCAAGCCACATGCTAATTAACATGGCAACAAATATTGTTCCCAAAAAATAACAATGAAGTTAGTAATAACTAAACACCCCCTTGACCCCTCGGATGGCCCATGGCAAGGTAAAGGTACATGAGAGATACCTAGGACTGACTGGGAAGTACCTGCAGGGTATAATCGGTGAAAGTCTTCAGTTGTCTCTGCTCATTCATTTGTCAGCCCATCTCTCACGGCCGACTAGTCCTTTCATTTCAACTCGCTTCTATCTACTGCACGAACTTGACGTATTATCAGATGTCCCTTCAGGCCTGTGCAGTTGCTACATGGCCAGCTAGTGCTAGAGCTCCAGTATTTTATGCTGGATTGCTGGCAGATATCCTTAACGTCTACTGTACCCAGAATCTGCTCAGGAAGATGTCAGATATCCCACATCTTGCACGCCTCTTTCAAGTCTGGCAATATACTAACTACTAGCATCCACTTAATTGGTAGTATACCGGAGAACTGAACTATTCTAGTGCTAGTTGTTGCTTTTATTTGTAGTGTTTATTTCCTGTTGTATTGAATGTTTGTTTGTCTATTATAAACATCAGGACAGTCTTAGAATACCATGGAAATAAACATTTATAAGAAGCATAAAATTACCAATATATAAAAAGATTAATTAGCGTTGCTGTTTTCTCAAAATTGTTGCCTGCAAAGTACTCGTATTGATGTATTGTGCAACTAATTTTTTTGGTCTATATATGTATATCCCGTAATCTGACTTAGGAAACTAGCATATATATCTTGAAAACCCACATTTTCTAACACTTGCTGTTTCGTGAATTTATGCTCCTTCAGTCAGTTCCTTATTCGCATTTTTGAACTTGTAGCATGCCCAAAACACTTGAGAGATACCAGAAATGCAGTTATGGTGGGCCAGATACAGCAATACAAAATAAGGAGAATGAGGTAACTTCTGTTTTTTTATTCAGATATTATAATGATTGATTTAATATCACAAGTGCATGAAATTAACTTGTGTTCTAGCATCCCTCCTGTCAAAAGATAGTACGAGTTGTTTACTGACATATAATCCTGAAATCTTGTATGTTTATCAGTATTACCATTAAACGGCCTAAATAATGCATGTTTGGATGAATCGCATTAAAAGTGATGTTTATAAAATACTTACTAATTATTTGTGCATCTGTATATCATATTACCTACTCAAGTATGACCAATGTTTACTGCCTAGTGCCAGCTGCCTACTTATCTCTATTTTACTACTGTGAAAAAATCTTGAAGTTCTCTGTATCTAAAATGAGAGTGTTGCAAAATGAATCATATATCTGGGAATGCTAATGAAAACATGCCGTGATTGGAAAATTATCTATATTTTATCTGTATGTAGTTCCAGTAGTTCTATAACCTTTTTCCTACTTCTTTCTGAGTCCTGATGGCCACAAATAAGACTATCATTTTTCTTGGGATACATACACCTACCATATATACTAACTGAAGCTGAAATTAAAATCGCTGACAAGAGAACAAAATATGAAAGGGGTGGCCATTGAGTTGTCATGAAAAGATCAAAATCATGATTAGTTATTTAGTTGTTTCCTCAATAGCATTGCATGTAAAATAATCTTAATTTATTCTAATCCCAGTTTTTCCTTTCCTAGTTTTCAGTTTAAAATGTTTAAGTTCTGTTTTGATAAAGTTTACTGAAGTGGCACATACTTTCAGTTAGTGCAGAGCAGTCGAACGAGTACCTCAAACTGAAAGCACGAGTGGAGAATTTGCAGAGAACCCAACGGTAACTTAGTTATTCTACCCCGTGTTACTTTTGTAGATTGTGGACTCTTCTATCTTCAGCATGAAATGATTACATTTTTGAACAAGTTTCAACAATCAGCAGAAATCAAATATGTACATCTATTGCAGTGAAGTTAAATAAGTCCTGTGGCATAGTTTAAATATTGATTAACTAATACACACTACTTATGGTGGTCCAATAATTGAATGACATTTACAGAAATTTGCTTGGTGAAGATCTCGGGTCACTCGGCATCAAAGATCTGGAGCAGCTCGAAAAGCAACTTGATTCATCCTTAAGGCACATAAGATCCACAAGGGTAATTGATTGTTTTCCAAATGATCACAAATTCACAATGCAGAGGCTTGGAGAATTATCTCTTTGCATTATTTACATAAGAAGTACCGATTGTTTGGTAGCTTTTTTATGTCGTCCTGTAGCTTTGGGCTTTTTCTGTTTCTGTCATCTGTTGCTACTCCGTGTTAGATGATCATTAGATATATAATGCTACTGGATGTAGGGTCCTATAGCGCCTTGTCTTGCTTCAGTTTTAGTTAAGTAAACTGGACCAGGGTATGTGACCTGTTCGAATAATGATGAAAAATACTGTTTTTAATCTGCAAAATATAGCTTATTACTTTCTCCTTTAAAGGACAAAGTCTCAGGCTAGTCTGTTTACTAAAATCTGTTTCAGAAAAAAAAGAGTCTCTGATAAGTGAGCTGCTTTGTATAGTTCCTGTTTATTCAATTATATGCAGTTTACAGCTGGATCTCTTTGATTCATCATCATTTTTCTAGGAATGGGTCAAAGAAACATTCATACAATTTTTATTCTGTAATGCACTGCATATTCATATGTACTACGAAACTTGAAATAATTTGGCGCTGTCAGTTTGGGTATTGTTTTTCAGTTTATGCTAGTTAGCATATTTTGTAAGACAAAAGAATGCTGATGAAATTCAATCTTGCAGACACAGCATATGCTTGACCAGCTCACTGATCTGCAAAGGAAGGTATGTGCTCTTAACAAAATAAATTTGATCATAATTCGTGTTCTAAGATCTTCTCATAGACTTATGTTCAGATAAGAAAACTGACTGTTCCCAATGATACACTGAATAATTCTGCAGGAACAAATGCTGTGTGAAGCGAATAAGTGCCTTCGAAGAAAAGTAAGTTCACCTGTCCGTACAAATCACCCTGCTTAATTATTTTATCTTCAGAAGAAATAAACCTGGTTATGGTTGGTTTGTGCACCCACTCGCCTGAACTTAAATACTGCACGGAGCATGCATCTGGTTCTCTTTGTTTTGAAGCTGAAGCCATTTTGTACTTACTTTTGAATGTACCCACATAAGTGCCGTCCGGCAGTTGCTTCTTCTGCATATGCTTGCAACCACTCGCTCACCAAGGACCATATACATACCTGTCCCTCTAAAAAGAGTAACAAACGTACTAATGCTTTATAAAGGCCAAACAGAAATCTGTTAGCATGCATGTATCAGTAGTTCCATCCATACCGTACGTACCACAAGTTGTTGCATATACAGCTTTCGTACTCCTGTCGTTTGCATGTTTAGTTCTGTTCTATACTGTAGAATCTAGAAAACATTCTGGATTGGCAAGAACAGATAGATAGACGGGTTAATAAATTGCACGATTATTAGTGACACTGTTCAAGAAATCTTCCGATTCACCGATTAATCTTCCGATTTATCGCTAATCGGGGAGTGACCGATAAGATTATGCCTTATCTTTGCCGTTTATCTTTTGGACCGATTTATCGTTCTGACTAGCGATTTATCGGGAATCTACCGATAAATTAGACCTATTCATAGCACGATGTTTGCAAAAACTATGTTTATTTATGTTTTGTGGACCTTGTTACGAAATATGTACTATTTTCTTATTTTGTTTGCCATTATACGAGGATTCAAAGGCTAGAAATCAAGGTAACACTTATGTAAAATATTATTTTGGTGTTGAGTATAGCGTATTTTAGTGTTGGGAGCCTGATATTTGCAAAAAATATCCGATTAATAGTCGACCGATAAAATCGATTAATTGGCCGGTTTCCGATGAATCTCTAATCCCCAGCTGACCGAAACGATAACGATAAGCGATATCCTCAACATTGATTAGTGACATGTTTATCTGTTTTTGCGATGAGAAGCTGGAGGAGAGCAGCCAGCAGATGCAGGGCCAAATGTGGGAGCAGCACGCCGCCAACTTGCTCGGCTACGACCAACTGCGACAGTCCCCGCATCAGCAGCAGGCGGCACACCACGGCGGCAACGGCTTCTTCCACCCCCTGGACCCTACCACTGAGCCCACACTTCAGATAGGGTATGTGCTTGCTTGCTTGTACCAGCCCGGTCAGATAGGACGAGGAGTAATCAAGATCCGTTGCTGACCATTTCGTACGTCTAATTTCCTTCAGGTATACTCAGGAGCAGATAAACAACGCATGCGTGGCGGCGTCGTTCATGCCGACATGGCTGCCCTGAAGATCGGCGATCCAACCAGCTAATAAATGTGCGACGGTGCGTGCTCAGCCGTCGCATTCTACCTACGTACGTACGTATATTCCGGGGCCGGGAGCGATCGACTACTATCGCGTTCGCGTACGTCCCATAGTTCTGTGTCTCTGTTGTGTCCTTGTGTGAAAAACTTTTGTGATCGACAATGATCGACGTGTATGTCAAGACTGTGTGGTACAAAGGGCCGTCCGTGCATGCGTCGCCGTTAATATAGGCTGGCTAGCTGCAGCATAAAAGACGTATAGTGCAGTGTCGCCTGTACGTTTCATAATTTCCAGTCCAGCTACATGTAGCTGTATGATGATGTGATGTTATCAACTGAGTGTGTGTCTATCTATATATAAATGCAAAATATGCAATTTGTGTTATTGAAGTTCGGTGCAGGCTCGTACGTACGTCCGTGCGTGCACCGGATCTCTAGCAAGCAGGAATTGTGCGTTGAAGTGAAGCATGCATGTAGCTAGGCTTATTTGTCACCAAAGTTCTATGTGTTTCAGCCATTAATTTGTTCCCTGCAAGCAAAGGGCCGTAGTCCATGATGCAAAATAGAAAGCCATCAGATGGGGGCGCTCGTGACGGGCTTAGATTGAAGGAGGCGAACAAGGAGGTTGAGCAAAAATGTAGGAAAGACCTCCAAAGAGTCAACAAGCCAATGGCTTCATGCATGAGAGGCCGACTTTTTATTGCCAGTAGGGGTGGTCATAGGGCATGGCTAGGAGGGCAATAGCCATGGGCCAGGAGTTCGAGCTAAAATGAGTCAAGTGGTCTTAACAATTCAAGGAGCTCATGAGTTTCGAGTTTTAATCCCAAACCTAACTCATGTTTAAGCATCCAAGTGCATAAGAGAGCACATGTGCACTACTACACCAATTGTTGGTGAGCTTCACACTGTGTGGCATCCCTTGGCTCATCATACCAGCGGATCCAGCCCCCTTCTCAGTCCTCGATGCCTCACTCTTCAAGTGATCAAGGGCATTTTGATAACTAAGATTTCAGAAGGTGGTCGAATCAGGACACTAATTAATGTGGATTTGAAAAGGGGACAAACTAGGAAGTTTTTTTTTTAACATCAATACAGACACAAGCGCTCATATACACGCGCTCACCGTAGGCACCTCGTAGTCGACGGGAACGTCTCCTCCCACTGAATGCGCATTCGCCGGAAATCCTGAAATAAATTCAGGAATAAATGCGAGCACCAGGATTTGAACTCTGGTGGGCTGGGGATACCACAGTCTCTCTAACCATCCAACCACAGGTTGGTTCGCACAAACTAGGAAGTTGACATATGCTAATCTTTTGTATCAAGTTTGTACAACCATTTTAGTAACGAGCATGATGTTTTTACTTCAAGGTCCAAAATTCCTAGGCCCCCTGGTATTTTTGGCAACAAAGCATGACACAGTTGGCGAGGCGGTATTTTTTCTTCTTGGTGTCACTTTGCTAGAAAATATGGAACTAAAGTAATCAAATCTCCAAAGCACTCATTTTAGCACTTCAAATAAAGACATCATATACACAACATATTGCCAAGAACACAGTTGATTACAACAATTTGTCCACAAGTGTACAAGTGCTTTGCTTTCCAAATACGGACCCACTTCTCAAGTCTTTCTTCGACACGCTTTCATGTTCCATTCCACTATCCGGGATTTATGAAAATGGATTGGAATACCTTAGGTATCTAATGTTAAACCATCTGGGTCGACAACTGAAAATCTTAATGTAGTACAACTCACCTTCATCAGCTTTGCCAAACTGTAATAACTAGCTCTTATGGAAACTGTAATTGAGGCTAGAAAGATGCACAAAAGGGAAAACCACCAATTTGAGACTTTCTGCTTTCTCAATATCACGATCCATAAAGAGAATAGTGTCTTCAGCCTATTGTAAGATGGACAAGTTACTCTACTAGGTCCCCCCCCCCCTCCGTGATTTGACCTTCTGCCATGGTCCACTCCACAATGATTGAAAAGCATATCTACTACATTATTGAAGTCGTTGTGGGGTCATGGATCCTCCTGGCGGAGACCCTTTTTGTCTAAAAGCTGTGACTCGAGTCAACATTGACTTTAATGGTAATGCCAGCTCGAGAGACAAAGTTATCAATACACCTACACCACTTCTCTGAGTGGCCTTTCGTTTTTGAAGTCTGCTAAAAAAGACTATTTAACTTTATCATAGGCTTTTCCGAATTAAGTTTAAAAAATGACCCTACTCAACCTTTGCATGTGCATCTCGGTCTTATTTAAGAAAACCACTATGTCTACGTCGTTTCTGCCTTGCATTGAAGTCATATACATGGGTTAAACCATATGATCTTACACACCCAACAACATTGGAAATTTTTGGAACAATCATACTTGCACTTTTTCCATAAAAGAAGCAGTGAGAAAGACATTTTCGGCAGCATAGACCCAATGGACATCGTTAATTGTAGATTCATCCAAGGAGAAATTACTTCCTTCTTGTGCTTTAGACATACCTTTGTAATACTTCATAATGGTAATCCACATCACGAGACCGGCTAACTGAAAAAACATCTAAACCCATAATGCTTTTTGATGTATACGGAAGTATGATTGATGACATTTATCAAGTGTACCCATGGGGCAATGGTTCATAAAGAGTATGGAGATGGTACATCCCTCCTGATGAAGTCATGTACCTAGGGTAGGGTCATAGACCTGATCCAAGTACCCTACCCAAGGACACCCTCAGAAGAAACTGCCTTCCAGTCGACCAAGAGAAGACTTCACTCGACGGACTCGAAGGACTCGACCATGAAGACTCACTCGACCACTAGAAGATCAAGAACCACTCTGCGTCATAACGTTCTGTAATTAAGTAGTCTTTATGGCATTTAGGACACTTTATGTGAGGTGTTACCAGTAACGCCTAGACTTAATGTACTTTAAACCCTGCATTACTGAGGGTCGGAGGGGTCTGGCGGGCACTATATAAGCCACCCCCCTCCTCAGTGTAAAGGGTTCGCACCCCTGTAATCCATACACACATAATCCAGTCGACCGCCTCCGGGCTCTGAGACGTAGGGCTGTTACTTCCTCCGAGAAGGGCATGAACTCGTACATCCTTGTGTTCACAACTGCTCCATAGCTAGGATCTTGCCTCTCCATACCTACCCCCCATTCTACTATCAGACTTAGAACCACGACAGTTGGCACCCACCGTGGGGCCGGTGTCTTAGCGATTTTTGGAGAAGTTGCAGTTTTTCCGATTACTTTCATCATGGTTGCTGGTGGAGTTTTGGTCGAGGGCCGCGAGATCCGTCTCGGCGCTCTCACCTTCATCGCCGACGACTCCGCTTGGCTCCAGGAGGCTCCACTCGACGTTGATGCGCTCCCCGTCCGCGGGGCGACGCATTTTCGTGCATGTGTCTGCGGCGTTTTGCTGCAGCAACCGTCGAATCCATATCGGTCGACTCCCCTATCGTCCACCCTCCCTGTTTCCCTTGGTATAAGCGTCTGGTCGGTCGAGACTCTAGCGGTGGGTGAGGCCGCGATGGCTCGCCAGACGGCCACCACCAAGTCGCGCAATCGAGCCCGACGAATCCCTTTATGGCTGTTCGATCATCGGTGGCTCAGAGAAGCGCATCCGAGTGCGATAGCGATGATCCGGCGGAGGTCTTGATGGTCGACGGACCTCGTAGTCCTCCCGGCTACCCCCGCGGCGACGGGGTAGACGACGGAGGTGACCCCGCTCAAGTCCATGAGGAGTACCAACCCGAGCCACTTAATTCCCTGCAAAGGGAAGAGCTTCACCGCAGGAACATGGATGCCCTGCATACTCCCATCGCGGGAGAAACCCCCGAGGCTCGCGCCTTGGAGGAGGCACGTTTGGCCAACTTGGCTGAACGCGCTCGTCTGGAGAATCTTCGGCGAGCACTTCGGCGGCTGGCAGCAGCGAGTACCGACTCGGTCGGCGTCAACTCTTCCGCCGACTCGGTATATCGAACCCGATTCAGAATTTAGCGGTGCAACCCGTATAGCAGAGTCCATTCAGCCCTCTCAGTCGGAGGCTGGCAGAGGCTTGATGCAGATCAGAGACTTGCTCCAGGCAGCAGGAGATCAGAATTCAGCCGTGTCGCAGTCACGCAACAGAATTCACAGTCAATCCATCGCTGCGAATACGGTTCAGTCGGCTCATAGCCCCAGATCGCCTCCGCGGCGTGAAGGACGCGAGAATCGACGAGACCAATATGGTGACCGATACGATCATGATGATAGGCGTCGAGTGCCCACTCCTCCCCCGAGAGGTGGGTCTTACGCTCCTCGGCAGCAAGATGACAGGCGTCAACTCAGTGTGGGACGAAGAGCTCGGTCGACCCGGGAACCGAGCTTGACGCACGATCCATCATCGTGCAAGGCTTGGTCGATCGGAACAGGGCTCATCGAGGCGGCCCCGACAAAGATGCGCCCACTAGCAGCCGAGTGCATGTTTCAGGTCCGGAATGTTTCAGCAGGGCTATCAGAGCCACGGTGATTCCCCCCAACTTTAGGTTGGCGACTGGAGTAAGCAAGTTCACCGGTGAGTCTAAGTCTGAAACTTGGCTTGAGGACTACCGAGTGGCTGTACAGATCGGCGATGGGAATGACGAGGTGGCCATGAAGCACTTACCGCTCATGTTGGAAGGTTCTGCCAGAGCATGGTTGAATCAGTTAACTCCAAGCAGCATTTACACTTGGGAAGATCTTTCCAGTGTTTGTCGAACATGTTGAGGAACTTGCAAGCGACCAGCTGGATTGTGAGCTGCAAGTTTGTGTCGAAGTCGAATGAGACCTTAAGAGAGTATATTCAGAGATGGATCACTTTGCATCATACCATGGAGAACGTGTCTGATCATCAAGCAGTCTGCGCCTTCAAGGATGGTGTCAAGAACAGAGAGTTAAGTTTGAAGTTTGGGCGGACCGGAGATATGACCCTGAGTCGGATGATGGAAATTGCCACCAAGTACGCCAATGGTGAAGAGGAGGACCGACTCCGCAGCGACAAGTACAAGCCGAGTCAGTCGGAGAAGGGAAACTCCAGTCGGAAGCAGAAGCGGAAGGCCGAACCGGCGGCTCCTGGAGAGGCTCTGGCCGTGACTCATGGCAAGTTCAAGGGAAAACCCAAAGGATCCTGGAACCCCAAGAAGGTGAAGGATAAAGAAGGAAATGACGTGATGGAAATGCCGTGTCACATCCACACGAAGAAAGACGAAGAGGGTAATATCATCTACCGAAGCATACCACTCGGCGATGTCGACTCTCGATCCAGCGGTTCCAAGGTAAACAACCCAAGGACAAGGAAAAGAGTCGACAAAGCTGAAGACAAGGAGGACGGTGAGGAGGATATCCTCATGTTAACTCCACTCTGATGATCTTTGCGGATGTGGAAAGCAAGAGCCGGCTGAAGGTTATTAACCGTGAGGTGAACATGGTCGCCCCGGCGACACCCAGTTATCTGAGATGGTCCCAAACTCCCATTACATTCGACCAGTCCGATCACCCGACTCATATAGCCACCCCCGGGAGGCAAGCTTTGGTGGTCGACCCGGTTGTCGAAGGCACTCGACTGACAAAAGTGCTAATGGACGGTGGTAGTGGACTGAACTTGTTGTACGCGGACACGCTGAAAGGAATGGGCATTCCGATGTCCCGACTGAGCACTAGTAACATGAGTTTTCATGGAGTTATACCAGGAAAGAAAGCCGAGTCACTCGGCCAAATAGCTCTGGACGTGGTGTTCGGTGATTCAAAGCATTTTCGCAAAGAGAAGCTGACGTTTAAGGTCGTGGATTTTCAGAGCGCTTACCACGCTATTTTGGGCAGACCAGCTTACGCACGGTTCATGGCTCGACCATGTTACGTGTACCTCAAACTGAAGATGCCCGACCCCAAAGGCGTGATCATCATCGCGGTGATCGGAAAAAGCGAAGAGTGTTTCGAAGGCTCGAAGATTGCGATTCGTGTGAGCGGTCGAGCTAGAAGGATATAAGCAAAACGCAGATCCGAGTGATTTGTTGCGAGCCAAGAAGCACGCCACAGAGTCGACATTTGATCGTCCGGTGAGGCGAAGCCCGTCCACATTCACCCGACCGACCCCAATGCAGCTCCGACCCATATCTCCACAACACTCGACCGAAATAGGAAGAAGCGCTCATCCGGTTCCTCCGTGAGAAGCGGGACATCTTTGCATGGAAGCCGGTGACATGCGGGTGTTCGAGGGATGGTGAGCATCGCCTTAGAGTCGACTCAGCAGCAAAACCAGTCAAAGAACATCTTACGTGGTGCGCCGTCCGAAGAGAAAAGCTATTGGTGAGGAGGTGGCTCGACTATTGGCGGCAGGATTTATCCGAGAGATATACCACTCGAGTGGCTCGCCAATGTCGTCATGGTTCCTAAGAAGGACAACTCACTCGAATGTGCATTGATTTCAAGCACATCAATCGCGCTGCCGAAAGATCATTTTCCTCTCCTCGCATTGATCAAATTGTTGACTCATTGCGGGATGCGAGAGATTGTCTTTTACGGGCGCCTATTCGGTACCATCGATCCGTGCATGACGGACCCGATGAGATAAAACAGCTTTCATCACTCCATTGGTGCTTCGCTATATCACCATGACATTCAGCCTCAAGAATGCGGAGCCACGTTCATGCGAATGATTGAAGTGTTTGCTCACTCAAATCGGTCGGAATGTGGGGCGTATATGGATGATATCGTGGTCAAGTCGCGAAAGGGTTCCGACCTGCCGGTGACCTCGCGAAACATTTGCCAACCTCGGGAGGTATGATATCAAGCTCAATCCATCAAAGTGCACATTCGGAGTTCTGGTGGAAAGTTACTCGGTTTTCGTTTCGAGCGAGGAATCAACGCTAACCCGAAAAAATTGGCACTATACTCGAATGAAACGCCCGTGCGGGTGCACGATGTCGAGCTTCTTGGATGCTTGGCCACATTAAGTCGATTCATTTCACGACTCGGTGAAAAGGCATTGCCTCTTTACCGATCGATGAAGAAAGCGGAACAAGTTCGAGTGGACTCGAAGTCGATGAAGCGTTGCCGAGCTAAAAGCTCGCTCTCCACCCAGCCGGTGCTTGCTGCTCCAATCAGCAAAGAGCCTATGTTGCTTTATATTGCAGCCACAGGACAAGTCGTCGATCTGATACTTATGGTCGAGCGGGAAGAAGAAGGGAAAGCCTTCAAAGTTCAGCGCCCAGTATACTATCTGTCTGAAGTTTTGACTCCATCAAAGCAAAGATATCCTTATTATCAGAAGCTTGTGTATGGGATCTACATGACCACGAAGAAGGTTGCTCATTACTTCTCTGATCATTCCATTACAGTCGTCAGCGACGCTCCACTTTCAGAGATTCTACACAACAGAGATGCAACTGGTTGAGTGGCGAAATGGGCAATTGAACTCCTTCCCCTTGATATCAAGTTTGAGGCAAAGAAAGCCATTAAGTCCCAAGCAATAGCAGATTTCCTTGCCGAGTGGATTGAACAACAGCAGCCAGCTCAAGTTCACTCGGAGCATTGGACCATGTTCTTTGACGGCTCTAAGATGTTGAATGGTTCCGGTGCTGGGGTTGTCTTGGTTTCCCCCAGAGGAGATAAGCTCAGATATGTGCTCTAGATTCACTTTGATTCCTCCAACAATGAGGCAGAATATGAGGCCCTTTTGTATGGGTTGCGCATGGCCATTTCACTCGGCGTCCGTCGCCTTATGGTTTATGGCGACTCAGATTTGGTGGTCAACCAAGTGATGAAGGAGTGGGACGTAAGAAGCCCATGTTGGGGAACGTAGTAGAAATTCAAAATTTTCCTACGTGTCACCAAGATCTATCTATGGAGAAACCAGCAACGAGGGGAAGGAGAGTTGTAACGCCCCGGATTCGATGCGCCAGGTGTCTGCCAGTTATTCGCCGTCGTTGCCATGTCATTTGCTTGCGTGTTGCACTTTGACATGTCATCATCTGCATTTCATATCATGTCATCATTTGCATTGCATTCGCATAAGTGTTCGTCTCATGCATCCGAGCATTTTCCCCGTTTTGCAATCCGGCACTCCTATGCCCTCCGGCGTCCCCCTTTTGCCTCTTCTCTTGTGCGGGTATTAAACTTTCTCGGAATGGCCCGAGGTTTGCCAAGCGGCCTTGGTATAACACCGGTAGACCGCCTGTCAAATTTCGTGCCATTTGGAGGTCGTTTGATACTCCAACGGTTAACCGGGTAACCGCAAAGCCCTCTTTGAGTTGCAGCCCAACACCCCTTCCAAAGTGGCCCAAAGCCCAGCAAACTCCCCTCCATGCTCTCGGTCGTCCGATCACGATCGCGTGGCCGAAAACCGCTCCTCATTTGGACTCTCCTAGCTCCCTCTACCTATAAATAAGGTCCTCCCCCGAAATTCACGGATGATCCCCCCGAAACCCTAGATTTTCCCCTCCGCGCGCGCCGGACATGTCCGGACCGGACTGGACACGTCCAGCCGCCATCCCTGGCGAATCGCCAGCCGCCACGTGGCCCTCCGGCCACCGCGCGCGCCGTCTAGCCCGCTCGGGCCCGTGCGAGCCCGAGGCCGAGCGCGCCGCCCGCGCTGGCTTACGCGCCGCCTCGCGCGCTGCCGCCCGGCGCCGCCGCCGCCGCCTCATTGCTCGACCCGCCGCCAGATCGCCTCCGTCTCCGGCCGACTCCTCGCCGAGAGCCTCGCCGCCACCTCCCGGGTTCTGCGCGCCCGCCTTAAGCGCCTCCGCCGCCAAGCCAGCCCGCCGCCGGTCGCCGGATCCGGCAAAGCGGTGGCCGGACCGCCGCCCGCCACCGGAGCTCCCTCGCGTCGCCAGCTCGCCGCCGCCCTCGGTCTCCCGATCCAGATCGGATCGGGAGAGAAGCGTCCGCGTGGGCCCGCCCAAGCCGGCGCCAATGGCCGGGCGGCCTCGCCTCGGCCCGGCCCGGTCGGCCTACCTCCATCCTCCCCCGCAACCGGGCCGAGCCCGCGAGGTGAGCGCGCCCCCGCTGACCCTATCCCTCGCCTAGTGCGTCGAATAGTACTCTCCGCCCGATGTGTTTTTTATAAAAAAATTGCTAAGTCCCTGTTTTCAAACATAATCATACCATGTTCATCGCATCGCATCTCTGCATCCGTAGCTCCGTTTCGTGCGTATAATATATCAAATTGTTCGTCTCGACGAGTACTTCATTTCATTCCATTGAATCATTTTCATTTGAGTTCATCTTGATGCCCGAAATGCTGTTGGAAGAGTGCATGTTGATGTTAATCTGCTGAAACTGTTATAACCTGTTGTTTTATCATTTTTGCCATGATTGATGTGTGCATCCTATGAGGTTGATGTCTACATGAATGTTGATCTATGCCATGCCATCTTTCCAGGGGTGTATTCCATGTATTTTTGTGAGTTATGTAGTGAGTGCATCAAGCTTGCTAAGTAGGGTAGTTGATGTTGCTGTTTTCCTGACAGATTCTGATATATTTTGTTGCTATGTAAACTTGCTTCCACTAGTCATTGTGTGCATAATCTGGAGATACTCTATAAACATGTTTTGATCTACATGTCATGCTCTATCCATTCATGCCCTTGGTTGCAATTATAGTCTGCTGGAACATGTCGTTATCTTGCTCTAAAGTTGCTTCATGATGTTGCTGTCAGCCTGTTAACATTAAGTTCACTTGTTCCCATGTGTTTTCCTAGTGATCCATGTATCCTATGACCTTGCTCTTGACATGCTTAGCTTCATAAACATGACTTCTTACTGTTGGGTGCCTTTCCATGCCATGTATTGCTCTGTGGTGAGTGGTTCAAGCTCACAAACATGCCTACTTATCGTTGTTCCTGCCATATATGAATCTGCAATATAACTTGCCATGTTTACATGGGTGCCATCATATTTTCTGATCCTTTTTGGCTCATGGTCAGTAAGGGACTTTTGATCTATGCAATTAGTAGATTCATGCCATGTCTTTGTTTGCCATGATAAGTTCTGTAACATGTTGTTTGATAGCTCTAAACATTGCAACTTTGATGTTATTTACGCAAAGTCTAAAGCTGTTATTATTTGCAATATCTCCATGTGTTTTTGAGCATGTTCTCGTTGTTTCTGGAGATAGCTCAGTGTTCATGTTTTGTTATGCTTTACCTGTACTTCATGCCCATGCCTTTTGTTTTTATGTTGGGGTGATGTAGCCTATTGTTTTGATGCTTGAAAGATGCCTAGTTGCTGTTATGTACAGATTGTTGCTATGACTTGTATAGTGTATGTGTTGCACCGTTGCTCCGTTTTGAGTGTGCTCTATATGAAACTTGCTTGATTTTGCGTGTAGTTTCATATTATCATGTTGCATCCTTTGTTTTGGTGTGTTTGCTTGATGTTTGGGTGCATTTTGCATCAATGCCATGTTTAACGTGTTTTGCTCATATCTTCTAGCCCGTAGCTCCAAATCTAATGAACTTTATATGTAACTTGACTAGAATTTCGTGTAGATCATCTTGGTGCATCTTAACTTGCTGTTTAACAACTTGAACATAAGGTTTATTCAGTTCTGGACCAATTTCGGAATTTGCATATGAGGACTTACCGGAATTGTTATATGTTGTTCCCGGCCTCATTTAAACTTGCCTTGATGTGTTGTTCTTGTTTGCATCATCTCTTGCCATGAGTAGATTCATGTAGCTTGGTCATGCATCATGCTTGTTGTGCATCATGCCTTGTTCATGTGTGGTGTGTTTACCATGTTGTGTGCTTCTTCTCGATAGTTCCCGTTTCGTTGCGATCGTGAGGATTCGTTCGTCTACGGTTGGTTCGGCTTCATCCGTTCGTCTTCTTCATGGACTCATTCTTCTGCCTTACGGGATTTCAGGCAAGATGACCGCTACCCTGGATCTCACTACTATCATTGCTATGCTAGTTGCTTCGTTCTATCGCTATGCTGTGTTACCTACCATTTGCTCTTCAAGCCTCCCAAATTGCCATGAACCCCTAACCTTTGACACCATTCCTAGCAAACCATTGATTGGCTATGTTACCGCTTTGCTCAGCCCCTCTTATAGCGTTGCTAGTTGCAGGTGAAGTTGAAGATTTCTCCATGGTGGACAGGGTTTATGTTGGGATATCACAATATCTCTTATATTATTAATGCATCTATATATTTGGTAAAGGATGGAAGGCTCGGCCTTATGCCTGGTGTTTTGTTCCACTCTTGCCGCCCTAGTTTCCGTCATACCGGGATTATGTTCCCAGATTTTGCGTTCCTTACGCGCTCGGGTGATTTATGGGACCCCCCTGACAGTTCGCTTTGAATAAAACTCCTCCAGCAAGGCCCAACATTGGTTTTACCATTTGCCTCACCACCACCTACTTTTCCCTTGGGAGTAATTAACCCAAGGGTCATCTTTATTATAGCCCCCGGCCAATGCTTGTCTAAGTGTTGGTCCAAACCGAAACCACTTGCGGTGCCGCCCTAGGCAACTTGGGGTATCGTCGGTTGCCGTCGTAGTGTTCATCCGGTGTTGCCACGAGAACGAGATATGTGCAGCTCCTATCGGGATTATGCGTGCATCGGGCGGCTTTGCTGGTCTTGTTTTACCATTGTCGAAATGTCTTGTAAACCGGGATTCGAGAGACGATCGGGTCTTCACGGGAGAAGGTCTATTCCTTCGTTGATCGCGAGAGCTTGTCATGGGCTAAGTTGGGACACCCCTGCAGGGTATAAACTTTCGAGAGCCGTGCCCGCAGTTATGTGGCAGATGGGAATTTGTCAATGTCCGGTTGTAGATAACTTGACACCAGATCCGAATTAAAATGCATCAACCGCGTGTGTAGCCGTGGTGGTCTCTTCTCGGCGGAGTCCGAGAAGTGAACACGGTTTCTGGGTTATGTTTGATGTAAGTAGGGGTTCAGGATCACCTCTTGATCATTGCTAGCTTCACAACCGTTCCGCTTGATTCTCTTCTCGCTCTTATTTGCGTTGGTTAGCCACCATACATTGCTTAGTCGCTGCTGCAACCTCACCATTTTACCCCTTCCTTTCCCATTAAGCTTTGCTAGTCTTGATACCTATGGAAATGGGATTGCTGAGTCCTCGTGGCTCACAGATTACTACAACAACAGTTGCAGGTACAGGTTATGCGATGGTCTTGGCGAGAGCGATGCTTGCTTGCCTTGAGTTCTTCTTCCGCTTCTTCTTCGATGAGGGATAGGTTCGGTCGGCCTTTGGGCTAGCGAAGTGGATATTGTTTGAGTTTCTGTTTATGATTCATCCGTAGTCGGATGTTGTTCTTGTATGTTGTATTGTTGTATTCATGTGACATTGTGTGCCTTTTGTATGTATCCCCATCTATTATGTAATGTTGATGTAATGATATCCACCTTGCAAAAGCGTTCCAATATGCGGGTCTATCCTTGGTGGGACCTTCGAGTTCCTTTTGGATAGGGTCGCATATTGGGCGTGACAAGTTGGTATCAGAGCCTCGACCGACCCTAGGAGCCCCCCCTTGTTTGATCGTGTAGTTTGGCCGTTGTTGAGTCTAGAAGAAAACTGTATTTGGAGTCTAGTTATATCGGAGAGTAGGAATTCTTTTTACTCCTCTGCCCCTTCGTCGCTCTGGTGAGAAATCTTGACGTAGGTGTTTTGAACTACTCCTCTTCCCCTTCAAATTTTCTTTAGGTTCATGTGGTTAGTTTCGTGAGTTGTCCATCCTCTTTCATCCGGTGCATTTCTCGTCAAGTTGACTCGAGCCTGTTCATCGTTGCCAAGTTCAATCCTCAGTTGTTTTTTTTCCATCCGCCCTCCCTTTTTCATCTCGGAACCGGAGTCCGTAATCGAGTATCCATCCTACTCGTGCGACCTCTTTGTTTTCTTTCTTCAATGATTTCAACCGGTGTTTTCTCTTCAAGATATTCGTCGATTCCCCTTCCAGTTTCCTTTGTTTTCCCGCCCTCCCACCCTTTTTCTTCCCGGAGTTTGAGTTTCTTTCGACCATCAATTTCATTCGTGCGGAGCCTCTTCAGTCTTTCGTCGATTATTTCAACCGGTGAATTCTCGTCTCGTTCGTCATTCTTCACCTCTTTTCTTTTCCGGTGGACTCAATTCAAGTTTTTTTCGGGTTGTTCATATTCTTTTCCTCGGCTCAAGTCTTTTTCCCTGCTCGTTCGCCTCTCGCCAGTTTATCCTTCCGGAGTGTTCAAGATATCTCAGGAGATTCGTCCGTGTTCCAATTAATTCGAGGTTGTCACCTCATTCAAATATTTCAATTGTTTTGGTGCATCATCTATCTTTTCAACAATCCTTCTAACGGTGTTTTCTCTTCAGTGGGCCCTAGCTCACAGGTCTTTTTCCAGGATCTTACCTGACTCTTCTAATTATTCCGGAGCTATTCCCAAATTCTTTTCAAGTGTGACGTAAGAATGAACTGCATCAGTCACATGCCTTCTCCAAGATCGCTTCCAAATTCTTTTCATTGTTGGTTCAATCTCTTCGCTTTTCATTCTCCCGGAGTACCTTCAGTAATTTTGGTGTTGTTTTCCGTCGCCATTTGAAGACCGAAGAAGAGTTTTCCTTCAAATCATGTCCGTTCTCCCGGAGATTCGCGGTGCTAGCTCGATGTTATCCTATCAAATTGTTTCAAGTCATGCAAATTCTTTTCACCCATCCGGAGTATGTCAGAAGTTGTTTTCCCGTTTCTTTTCACCGGAGGCCATCATTCCAGTTATCATTCTCTATTTATCCCGGTGCTTTGTTCAAGTATTCTTCAATCAGTTCGCGATCTCTTCGTTCTTTTGCATCAAAATCCCCTCAAGCATATTTGTTCTTCTAATTCTTCCCGGTGATTCATTCTCTTTCGACAGTCATTTCCGAATTCTAACGGTGGTTCTTTCAGATTATTTTTCCTTCGTTATCATATTAATCCATTCGTTTCTTTTCTATCCTACCAGTGGTTCATGAAGACTTTCTCAAGTTTGTGATATGTCACTTCTCAATCCCTTTTCAAGAAGAATAAGTAGTATGCAAAATCCATTGCTTGTCATCAATTTAATTTGATGAAGGATAAGCAGACAATAAATCTTATTCTTATTTCATCCAAGCGATTAATCCTTTTCCTTCGGAGTTTGTTCTTGATGAATAAATTCTAGTTCCGAGTGTTTTTCATCTTTTCTTTTCCGGAGTTCATATTTCCTCGGCCATCTCGTTGGTACCCCCATCTAAATCATCGCAAGGCTCATCTTATTCTTTTCCTTCATTCTATCTCATCATCCTTTTGGTTCTGGAGTTCTTCATGGTGATTCTTCATGATTTAATTCTTTCTTCAAGAGTTCATCAAGTATCATTCCATTCTCTCGAGCTCGTGTTCTAATTCTTTCCATGTTCAGCCGGAGTGCTGCCTAATTCTTTTCAGTCTTATCCATTTCTTTTCTCATTCTAACCACTCCGGTTAGAACGAGTGTTTTCTTAGTCTATTCGATTCAGCGAGCTTTCGATTCTCGTCATCCTCATCGTTTCCTCTCTTCTTCTCGAGTGCTCTCGATTCTTTGCTTCTTCTCTTGAGTTCTTGTTTCACCTCATCCCTTTTCCCTTCCGTCTCGGTCCTAGGATCTCGGGACGAGATCTCTTGTTAGTGGAGGAGTGTTGTAACGCCCCGGATTCGATGCGCCAGGTGTCTGCCAGTTATTCGCCGTCGTTGCCATGTCATTTGCTTGCGTGTTGCAGTTTGACATGTCATCATCTGCATTTCATATCATGTCATCATGTGCATTGCATTCGCATACGTGTTCGTCTCATGCATCCGAGCATTTTCACCGTTGTCCGTTTTGCAATCCGGCACTCCTATGCCCTCCGGCGTCCCCCTTTTGCCTCTTCTCTTGTGCGGGTATTAAACTTTCTCGGAATGGCCCGAGGTTTGCCAAGCGGCCTTGGTATAGCACCGGTAGACCGCCTGTCAAGTTTCGTGCCATTTGGAGGTCGTTTGATACTCCAACGGTTAATCGGGTAACCGCAAAGCCCTCTTTGAGTTGCAGCCAAACACCCCTTCCAAAGTGGCCCAAAGCCCAGCAAACTCCCCTCCATGCTCTCGGTCGTTCGATCACGATCGCGTGGCCGAAAACCGCTCCTCATTTGGACTCTCCTAGCTCCCTCTACCTATAAATAAGCCCCTCCCCCGAAATTCATAGATGATTCCCCCGAAACCCTAGATTTTCCCCTCCGCGCGCGCCGGACATGTCCGGACCGGACCGGACACGTCCAGCCGCCGTCCCCCGGCGAATCGCCAGCCGCCACGTGGCCCTCCGCCATCTGCGCCCGCCGTCCAGCCCTTCGAGGCCCGTGCGAGCCCGAGGCTGAGCCGCGCCGCCCGCGCTGGCTCCGCCACCTCCGCGCGCTGCCTGGCCGCGCGACCGCCGCCGCCTCGCCGCTCGACCCGCCGCCAGATCGCCTCCGTCTCGGCGGCTCCTCGCGGAGAAACCTCGCCGCCACCTCCCGGGTTCTGCGCGCCCGCCTTAAGCGCCTCGCCGCCAAGCCAGCCCGCCGCCGGTCGCCGGATCCGGCAAAGCGCGGCGGACCCGCCGCCCGCCGCTGGAGCTCCCTCGCCGGAGCTCCCTCGCGTCGCCAGCTCGCCGCCGCCCTCGGTCTCCCCGATCCAGATCGGATCGGGAGAGAGAGCGTCGCGTGGCCCGGCCCCAAGCGCCAATGGCCGGCCTCGCCTCGGCCCCGGCCTAGTCGGCCTACCTCCATCATCCCCCGCAACCGGGCTGAGCCCGCGAGGTGAGCGCGCCCCCGCCGACCCTATCCCTCGCCCAGTGCGTCGAATAGTACTCTGCGCCCGATCTGTTTTTTTTAAAAACTGCTAAGTCCCTGTTTTCAAACATAATCATACCATGTTCATCGCATCACATCTCTGCATCCGTAGCTCCGTTTCATGCGTATAATATGTCAAATTGTTCGTCTCGACGAGTAATTCATTTCATTCCATTGAATCATTTTCATTTGAGTTCATCTTGATGCCCGAAATGCTGTTGGAAGAGTGCATGTTGATGTTAATCTCTTTGGCTGTTATAACTTGCTGTTTTATCATTTTTGCCATGATTGATGTGTGCATCCTATGAGGTTGATGTCTACATGAATGTTGATCTATGCCATGCCATCTTTCCAGGGGTGTATGCCATGTATTTTTGTGAGTTATGTAGTGAGTGCATCAAGCTTGCTAAGTAGGGTAGTTGCTGTTGCTGTTTTCCTGACAGATTCTGATATATTTTGTTGCTATGTAAACTTGCTTCCACTAGACATTGTGTGCATAATCTGGAGATGCTCTATAAACATGTTTTGATCTACATGTCACGCTCTATCCATTCATGCCCTTGGTTGCAATTATAGCCTGCTGGAACATGTTGTTATCTCGCTCTAAAGTTGCTTCATGATGTTGCTGTCAGCCTGTTAACATTAAGTTCACTTGTTCCCATGTGTTTTCCTAGTGATCCATGTATCCTATGACCTTGCTCTTGACATGCTTAGCTTCATAAACATGCCTTCTTACTGTTGGGTGCCTTTCCATGCCATGTATTGCTCTGTGGTGAGTGGTTCAAGCTCACAAACATGCCTACTTATCGTTGTTCCTGCCATGTATGAATCTGTAATATAACTTGCCATGTTTACATGGGTGCCATCATATTTTCTGATCCTTTTTGGCTCATGGTCAGTAAGGGACTTTTGATCTATGCAATTAGTAGATTCATGCCATGCCTTTGTTTGCCATGATAAGTTCCTGTAACATGTTGTTTGATAGCTCTAAACATTGCAACCTGATGTTATTTCTGCAAAGTCTGAAACTGTTATTATTTGCAATATCTCCATGTGTTTTTGAGCATGTTCTAGTTGTTTCTGGAGATAGCTCAGTGTTCATGTTCTGTTATGCTTTACCTGTACTTCATGCCCATGCCTTTTGTTATTATGTTGGGGTGTTGTAGCCTGTTGTTTTGATGCTTGTAAGATGCCTAGTTGCTGTTATGTACAGATTGTTGCTATGACTTGTATAGTGTATGTGTTGCACCGTTGCTCCGTTTTGAGTGTGCTCTATATGAAACTTGCTTGATTTTGCGTGTAGTTTCATATTATCATGTTGCATCCTTTGTTTTGGTGTGTTTGCTTGATGTTTGGGTGCATTTTGCATCAATGCCATGTTTAACATGTTTTGCTCATATCTTCTAGCCCGTAGCTCCAAATCTAATGAACTTTATATGTAACTTGACTAGAATTTCGTGTAGATCATCTTGGTGCATCTTCACTTGCTGTTTAACAACTTGAACATAAGGTTTATTCAGTTCTGGACCAATTTCGAAATTTGCATATGAGGACTTACCGGAATTGTTATATGTTGTTCCCGCCCTCATTTAAACTTGCATTGATGTGTTGTTCTTGTTTGCATCATCTCTTGCCATGAGTAGCTTCATGTAGCTTGGTCATGCATCATGCTTGTTGTGCATCATGCCTTGTTCATGTGTGGTGTGTTTACCATGCTGTGTGCTTCTTCTCAATAGTTCCCGTTTCGTTGCGATCGTGAGGATTCGTTCGTCTACGGTTGGTTCGGCTTCATCCGTTCGTCTTCTTCATGGACTCGTTCTTCTTCCTTACGGGATTTCAGGCAAGATGACCGCTACCCTGGATCTCACTACTATCATTGCTATGCTAGTTGCTTCGTTCTATCGCTATGCTGCGTTACCTATCATTTGCTCTTCAAGCCTCCCAAATTGCCATGAACCCCTAACCTTTGACACCATTCCTAGCAAACCATTGATTGGCTATGTTACCGCTTTGCTTAGCCCCTCTTATAGTGTTGCTAGTTGTAGGTGAAGTTGAAGATTTCTCCATGGTGGACAGGGTTTATGTTGGGATATCACAATATCTCTTATATTATTAATGCATCTATATATTTGGTAAAGGATGGAAGGCTCGGCCTTATGCCTGGTGTTTTGTTCCACTCTTGCCGCCCTAGTTTCCGTCATACTGGTATTATGTTCCCAGATTTTGCGTTCCTTACGCGGTCGGGTGATTTATGGGACCCCCCTGACAGTTCGCTTTGAATAAAACTCCTCCAGCAAGGCCCAACATTGGTTTTACCATTTGCCTCACCACCACCTACTTTTCCCTTGGGAGTAATTAACCCAAGGGTCATCTTTATTATAGCCCCCCGGGCCAATGCTTGTCTAAGTGTTGGTCCAAACCAGAGCCACTTGCGGTGCCGCTCCTTGGCAACTTGGGGTATCGTCGGTTGCCGTACGTAGTGTTCATCCGGTGTTGCCCTGAGAACGAGATATGTGCAGCTCCTATCGGGATTGTCGGTGCATCGGGCGGCTTTGCTGGTCTTGTTTTACCATTGTCGAAATGTCTTATAAACCGGGATTCCGAGACTGACTGGGTCTTCCTGGGAGAAGGTCTATTCCTTCGTTGATCGCGAGAGCTTGTCATGGGCTAAGTCGGGACACCCCTGCAGGGTATAAACTTTCGAGAGCCGTGCCTACGGTTATGTGGCAGATGGGAATTTGTTAATGTCCGGTTGTAGATAACTTGACACCAGATCCGAATTAAAATGCATCAACCGCGTGTGTAGCCGTGATGGTCTCTTCTCGGTGGAGTCCGGGAAGTGAACACGGTTTCTGGGTTATGTTTGACGTAAGTAGGGGTTTAGGATCACCTCTTGATCATTTCTAGCTTCACGACCACTCCGCTTGATTCTCTTCTCGCTCTTATTTGCGTTGGTTAGCCACCATACATTGCTTAGTCACTGCTGCAACCTCACCATTTTACCCCTTCCTTTCCCATTAAGCTTTGCTAGTCTTGATACCCATGGAAATGGGATTGCCGAGTCCTCGTGGCTCACAGATTACTACAACAACAGTTGCAGGTACAGGTTATGCGATGGTCTTGACGCGAGAGCGATGCTTGCTTGCCTTGAGTTCTTCTTCTACTTCTTCTTCGATCAGGGGATAGGTTCCAGGTCGGCAGCCTGGGCTAGCAGGGTGGATATTGTTTGAGTTTCTGTTTATGATTCATCCGTAGTCGGATGTTGTTCTTGTATGTTGTATTGTTGTATTCATGTGACATTGTGTGCCTTCTGTATGTATCCCCATCTACTATGTAATGTTGATGTAATGATATCCACCTTGCAAAAGCGTTCCAATATGCGGGTCTATCCTTGGTGGGACCTTCGAGTTCCTTTTGGATAGGGTCGCATATTGGGCGTGACAAGAGTGCATCTACATACCCTTGTAGATCGCTAAGCGGAAGCGTTCAAGAGAACGGGTTTGAAGGAGTCGTACTCGTCGTGATCCAAATCACTGGAGATCCTAGTGCCGAACGGACGGCACCTCCGCGTTCAACACACGTACAGCCCGGTGACGTCTCCCACGCCTTGATCCAGCAAGGAGAGAGGAGAGGTTGAGGAAGACTCCATCCAGCAAGCAGCACGTGGGGGTGATGGAGGGCGTGGTAGTCCAGCAGGGCTTCGCCAAGCACCGCGAGATATGAGGAGAAGGGAGAGAGGTAGGGCTGTGCCAAGAGGAGAAGTTCTCATGTGTTGGGCAGCCCCAGACCTCAAGTATTTATAGGGGGGGCTGCACCCCCTCTAGGGTTCCCTCCCCAGGGGTGGTGGCAGCCCCCAGATCCCATCTGGGTGGCGGCCAGAGGGGGAGAGAGGGGAGGCGCGCCTGGGGTGGGCCTTAGGGCCCATCTGCCCTAGGGTTTTCCCCCTCCCACTCTCCCCTGCGCCTTGGGCCCCTTGTGGGGGGGGGCGCACCAGCCCACCTGGGGCTGGTTCCCTCCCACACATGGCCCATGCAGCCCTCCAGGGTTGGTTGCCCCACTTGGTGGACCCCCGGGACCCTCCGGTGGTCGTGCGTTCTGGGAAAACCCGAAACTTTCCGGTGACCAAAACAGGACTTCCATATATAAATCTTTACCTCCGGATCATTCCGGAACTCCTTGTGACATCCGGGATCTCATCCGGGACTCCGAACAACATTCGGTAACCACATACAAACTTCCTTTATAACCCTAGCGTCATTGAACCTTAAGTGTGTAGACCCTACGGGTTCGGGAGACATGTAGACATGACCAGAGACGTTCTCCGGTCAATAACCAACAGCGGGATCTGGATACCCATGTTGGCTCCCACATGTTCCACGATGATCTCATCGGATGAACCACGATGTCAAGGACTCAATCGATCCCGTATACAATTCCCTTTGTCCAACGGTATTATACTTGTCCGAGATTCGATCGTCGGTATACCGATACCTTGTTCAATCTCGTTACCGGCAAGTCTCTTTACTCGTTCCGTAACACATCATCCCGTGATCAATCCCTTGGTCACATTGTGCACATTATGATGATGTCCTACCGAGTGGGCCCAGAGATACCTCTCCGTTTACACGGAGTGACAAATCCCATTCTCGATCCGTGTCAACCCAACAAACACTTTCGGAGATACCTGTAGTGCACCTTTATAGTCACCCAGTTGCGTTGTGACGTTTGATACACCCAAAGCACTCCTACGGTATCCGGTATTTACACGATCTCATGGTCTAAGGAAGAGATACTTGACATTGGAAAAGCTCTAGTAAACGAACTACACGATCTTTGTGCTATGCTTAGGATTGGGTCTTGTCCATCACATCATTCTCCTAATGATGTGATCCCGTTATCAACGACATCAAATGTCCATAGCCAGGAAACCATGACTATCTATTAATCTCAACGAGCTAGTCAACTAGAGGCTCACTAGGGACATATTGTGGTCTATGTATTCACACGTGTATTACGATTTCCGGATAATACTGCTTATAGCATGAATAAAGACAATTATCATGAACAAGGAAATATAATAATACTTTTATTATTGCCTCTAGGGCATATTTCCAACAGTCTCCCACTTGCACTAGAGTCAATAATCTAGTTCACATCACCATGTGATTAACATTCACAGTCACATCACCATGTGACCAACATCCAAAGAGTTTACTAGTGTCATTAAACTAGTTCACATCATCATGTGATTAAGACTCAATGAGTTACGGGGTTTGATCATGTTTTGCTTGTGAGAGAGGTTTTAGTCAGCGGTGCGCAACATTCAGATCCGTATGTACTTCGCAAATCTCTAGGTCATATTGTAAATGCTGCTTCCACGCTCCACTTGGAGCTATTCCAAATGGTCGCTCCATTATACGTATCCGGTTTGCTACTCAGAGTCACTCGGATAGGTGTTAAAGCTTGCATCGACGTAACCCTTTACGCCGAACTCTTTATCACCTCCATAATTGAGAAACATGTCCTTGTTTACTCCAAGGACAATTTTGACCGCTGTCCAATGATCCATTCCTGGATCATTCTTGTACCCCTTGACTGACTCATGGCAAGGCACACTTCCGGTGCGGTACACAACATAGCATACTATAGAGCCTACGTCTGAAGTATAGGGGACGACCTTCGTCCTTTCTCTCTATTCTGCCGTGGTCGAGCTTTTAAGTCTTAACCTCATACCTTATATCTCAAGCAAGAACACCTTCTTTGACTGATCCATCTTGAACCCCTTCAAGATCATGTGAAGGTACGTGCTCATTTGAAAGTACTATTAAGCATTTTGATCTATCTTATAGATCTTGATACTTATTGTTCAAGTAGCCTAATCCAGGTTTTCCATTGAAAAACACTTTTCAAATAACCCTATATGCTTTCCAGAAATTCTACATCATTTCTGATCAACAATATGCAAATAACATATACTCATCAAAAATTCTATAGTGCTCCCACTCACTTCTTTGGAAATACAAGTTTCTCATAAACTTTGTATAAACCCAAAATCTTTGATCATCTCATCAAAGTGTACATTCCAACTCCGAGATGCTTACTCTAGTCCTTAGAAGGATCGCTGGAGCCAGCATACCTTTTAGCATCCTTAGGATCGACAAAACCTTTCTGATTGTATCACATACAACCTTTCCTTATGAAGACTGGTAAGGAAACTCGTTTTGACATCTGTCTACCAGATTTCATAAATGCAGCTAATGCTAACATGATTCCGACGGACTTAAGCATCGCTACGGATGAGAAAATCTCATCGTAGTCAACTCCTTGAACTTGTGAAAAACTCTTCGCCACAAGTCGAGCTTCATAGACAGTGACATTACCGTCCACATCCGTCTTCTTCTTAAAGATCCATTTATCTCAATGGCTTGCCGATCATTGGGCAAGTACACCAAAGTCCATGCTTTGTTCTGATACATGGATCCTATCTCGGATTTCATGGCTTCTAACCATTTGTCAGAATTTGGGCCCACCATCGCTTCTCCATAGCTCGTAGGTTCATTGTTGTCTAGCAACATGACCTTCAAGACAAGATTCTTGTACCACTCAAGGCGACGCATCCTTGTCACCCCACGAGTGCGGTAGTGACTTGATCCAAGTTTCATGATCACTATCATAAGCTTCTACTTCAATTGGTGTAGGTGCCACAGAACAACTTCGTGTGCCTGCTACACACTAGTTGTAGTGACGGTTCAATAACCATGTCAAGTCTCCACCATCCTCCCACTCAACTTTTCGAGACAAACTTTTCCTCGAGAAAGGACCCGATTCAAGAAACAATCCCTATTGCTTTCGGATCTGAATTAGGAGGTATACCCAACTGTTTTGGGTGTCCTATGAAGATGCATTTTATCCGCTTTGGGTTCGAGCTTATCAACCTGAAACTTTTTCACATAAGCATCGCAGCCCCAAACCTTTAAGAAATGACACTTAGGTTTCTCTAAACCATAGTTCATACGGTGTCATCTCAGCGGAATTACGTGGTGCCCTATTTAAAGTGAATGTGGTTGTCTCTAATGCCTAAACCATAAACGATAGTGGTAATTCGATAAGAGACATCATGGTACGCACCATATCCAATAGGGTGCAACTATGATGTTCGGACACACCATCAAACTATGGTGTTCCAGGCGGTATTAATTGTGAAACAATTTCCACAATGTCTTAATTGCGTGCCAAAGCTCGTAACTCAGATACTCATCTCTATGATCATATCATAGACATTTCATCCTCTTGTCACGATGATCTTCAACTTCACTCTGAAATTACTTGAACCATTCAATAATTCAGACTTGTGTTTCATCAAGTAAATATACTCTACTCGAATCATCGTGAAGTAAGAACATAACGATATTCCTTTGCATGCCTCGGCACTCATTGGACTGCACACATCAAAATGTGTTACTTCCAACAAGTTGCTATCTTGTTCCATTTCTTTGAAAAGCGAGGCTTTTAGTCATCTTGCCCATGTGGTATGATTTGCATATCTCAGGTGATTCAAAATCAAGTGAGTCCAAACGATCCATCTGCATGGAGTTTCTTCATGCGTATACACCAATAGACATGGTTCGCATGTCTCAAACTTTTCAAAACGAGTGAGTCCAAAGATCCATCAACATGGAGCTTCTTCATGCGATTTACACCAATATGACTTACATGGCAGTGGCACAAGTAAGTGGTACTATCATTACTATCTTATATCTTTTTGGCATGAAAATGTGTATCACTACGATCGAGATTCAATAAACCATTCCTTTAGGTGCAAGACCATTGAAGGTATTATTCAAATAAATAGAGTAACCATTATTCTCCTTAAATGAATAACCGTATTGCGATAGACATAATCCAATCATGTCTATGCTCAACGCAAACACCAAATCTCGATGGTAGAGGGAGCGTGCGATGCTTGATCACATCAACCTTGGAAACACTTCCAACACATATCGTCAGCTCACCTTTAGCTAGTGTCCGTTTATACCGTAGCTTTTATTTCGAGTTACTAACACTTAGCAACCGAACCGGTATCTAATACCCTGGTGCTACTAGGAGTACTAGTAAAGTACACATTGACATAATGTATATCCAATATACTTCTATCGACCTTGCCAGCCTTCTCATCTACCAAGTATCTAGGGTAATCCTGCTCCAGTGGTTGTTCCCCTTATTACAGAAGCACTTAGTCTCGGGTTTGGGTTCAACCTTGGGTTTCTTCACTAGAGCAGCAGCTGATTTGCCGTTTCATGAAGCATCCCTTCTTTCCCTTGCCCTTCTTGAGACTAGTGGTTTCACCAACCATCAACAATTGATGCTCCTTCTTTATTTCTACTTTCGCGGTGTCAAACATCGCGAATACCTCAAGGATCATCATATATATCCCTGATATGTTATAGTTCATCACGAAGCTCTAGCAGCTTGGTGGCAATGACTTTGGAGAAACATCACTATCTCATCTGGAAGATCAACTCCCACTTGATTCAAGTGATTGTTGCACTCGAAAATCTTGAGCACAAGCTCAACGATTGAGCTTTTCCCCCTTAGTTTGCAGGCTAAGAAAATCGTCGGAGGTCTCATACCTCTTGGCGTGGGCACGAGCCTGAAATCCCAATTTCAGCCCTCGAAACATCTCATATGTTCGCGACATTTCAAAAACGTCTTTGGTGCCTCAACTCTAAACCGTTTAAGCGAACTATCACGTAGTTATCAAAACGTGTATGTCCGATGTTCGCAACATCCACAGACGACGTTTGGGGTTCAGCACACTGAGCGGTGCATTAAGGACATAAGCTTTCTATTGTCCGCAAAATCGCTACTGTCAACTTTCAACTATTATTTTCTCTAGGAACATATCTAAACAGTGGAACTAAAGCGCGAGCTTACGACATAATTTGCAAAGATCTTTTGACTATGTTCAGGATAATTAAGTTCATCTTATGAAGTCCCACTCAGATAGACATCCCTCTAGTCATCTAAGTGATTACATGGTCCGAGTCAACTAGGCCGTGTCCGATCATCACGTGAGACAGACTAGTCATCATCGGTGAACATCTTCATGTTGATCGTATCCTCCATACGACTCATGCCCGACCTTTCGGTCTCCGTGTTCCAAGGCCATGTCTGTACATGCTAGGCTCGTCAAGTTAACCCTAAGTGTTTTGCGTGTGTAAATCTGTCTTACACCCGTTGTATGTGAACGTAAGAATCCATCACACCCGATCATCACGTGATGCTTAGAAGCGACGAACTTTAGCAACGGTGCACAGTTAGGGGAGAACACTTCTTGAAATTTTGTAAGGATCATCTTATTTACTACCGTCGTTCTAAGTAAACAAGATGCATAAACATGATAAACATCACATGCAATCAAATAGTGACATGATATGGCCAATATCATTTTGCTCCTTTGATCTCCATCTTCGGGCTCCATGATCATCATCGCCACCGCATGACACCATGATCTCCATCATCGTGTCTCCATGAAGTTGTCTCACCAACTTATTACTTCTACTACTATGGCTACGGTGAGCAATAAAGTAAAGTAATTACATGGCGTTGTTCAATGACACGCAGGTCATACAATAAATTAAGACAACTCCTATGGCTCTGCGGTTGTCATACTCATCGACATGCAAGTCGTGATTCCTATTACAAGAACATGATCAATCTCATACATCACATATCATTCATCACATTCTTCTTGGCCATATCACATCACATAGCATACCTGCAAAAACAAGTTAGGCGTCCTCTAATTGTTGTTGCATGTTTTACGTGGCTGCTATGGGTTTCTAGCAAAACGTTTCTTACCTACGCAAAACCACAACGTGATATGCCAATTGCTATTTACCCTTCATAAGGACCCTTTTCATCGAATCCGTTCCGACTAAAGTGGGAGGCGGCACCGCTAGCCACCTTATGCACCAAGTGCATGTCAATCGGTGGAACTGTCTCACGTGAAAATGCGTGTAAGGTCGGTCCGGCCGCTTCATCCCACAATACCGTCGAAACAAGATTGGACTAGTAACGGTAAGCATATTGAACAAAATCAATGCCCACAACTACTTTGTGTTCTACTCGTGCAAAGAATCTACGCAATAGACCTAGCTCATGATGCCTTTGTTGGGGAGCGAGCAGAAATTCAAAATTTTCCCTCGTGTCACCAAGATCTATCTATGGAGAAACCAGCAGCGAGGGAAGGAAAGTGCATCTACATACCCTTGTAGATCGCTAAGCGAGCGTTCAAGAGACGGGGTTGAAGGAGTCATACTGTCGTGATCCAAATCCTTTGGAGATCCTAGTGCCGAGCGGGCGGCACCTCCGCGTTCAACACACGTACAGCCGGTGGCGTCTCCCACGCCTTGATCCAGCAAGGAGAGAGGGAGAGGTTGAGGAAGACTCCATCCAGCAGCAGCACAACGGCGTGGTGGTGATGGAGGCGTGGTAATCAGCGAGGCTTCGCCAAGCACCGCGAGATATGAGGAGAAGGAGAGAGGTAGGGTTGTGCCAAGAGGAGAAGTTCTCATGTGTTGGGCAGCCCTGCACCTCAAGTATTTATAGGGGGGGGCTGCGCCTCTAAGGTTCCTTCCGGGGTGGTGGCAGCCCCAGATCCCATCCGGGTGGCGGCGAGGGGAGAGAGGGAGGCGCTGGGGTGGGCCTTAGGGCCCATCTGCCCTAAGGTTTGCCCTCCCACTCTCCCCGCGCCTTGGGCCTTGTGGGGCGCACCAGCCCACCGGGCTGGTTCCCTCCACACATGGCCCATGCAGCCCTCCAGGTTGGTGGCCCCACTTGGTGGACCCGGGACCCTCCGGTGGTCCCGACAATCTGGGAAAAACCCAAACTTTTCGGTGACCAAAAAGGACTTCCATATATAAATCTTTACCTCCAGACCATTCCGAACTCCTCGTGACGTCAGGGATCTCATCCGGACTCGAACAACATTCGGTAACCACATACAAACTTCCTTTATAACCCTAGCATCATCGAACCTTAAGTGTGTAGACCCTACGGGTTCGGGAGACATGTAGACATGACCGAGACGTTCTCCGTTCAATAACCAACAGCGGGATCTGGATACCCATGTTGGCTCCCACATGTTCCATGATGATCTCATCGGATGAACCACGATGTCAAGGACTCAATCGATCCCGTATACAATTCCCTTTGTCCAACGGTATTATACTTGTCCGAGATGCGATCGTCGGTATACCGATACCTTGTTCAATCTCGTTACCGGCAAGTCTCTTTACTTGTTCCGTAACACATCATCCCGTGATCAACCCCTTGGTCACATTGTGCACATTATGATGATGTCCTACCGAGTGGGCCCAGAGATACCTCTCCGTTTACGGAGTGACAAATCGATCTCGATCCGTGTCAACCCAACAAACACTTTCGGAGATACCTGTAGTGCACCTTTATAGTCACCCAGTTACGTTGTGACGTTTGATACACCCAAAGCACTCCTACGGTATCTGGGAGTTACACGATCTCATGGTCTAAGGAAGAGATACTTGACATTGGAAAAGCTCTAGCAAACGAACTACACGATCTTTGTGCTATGCTTAGGATTGGTCTTGTCCATCACATCATTCTCCTAATGATGTGATCCCGTTATCAACGACATCCAATGTCCATAGCCAGGAAACCATGACTATCTGTTGATCTCAACGAGCTAGTCAACTAGAGGCTCACTAGGGACATATTGTGGTCTATGTATTCACACGTGTATTACGATTTCCGGATAATACAGTTATAGCATGAATAAAAGACAATTATCATGAACAAGGAAATATAATAGTACTTTTATTGTTGCCTCTAGGGCATATTTCCAACAGCCCAGCCATGACTGGATACTGCAATGCAGTGAGGAAGCTGGAAAAGAAGTTTGAGGGGTTAGAGCTCCATCATATACCCCGACTGAAAAATCAAGTGGCTGATGATCTGGCAAAGATAGGTTCCAAGAGAGAAGCCATTCCGAGTGGTGTATTTTTGGAGCATATCCATACTCCGTCAGTCAAAGAAGATCCTTTCACCGAAGAAGCTCCGCAGCCCAAGAGTGCCATAGATCCGCCTGAAGTTGAAGTCCCAGTAGTGGTCGACTTGGTCATGGAGGTTTTAGTGATCACTCCCGACTGGACAGTTCCTGGAGGACGAGGAAGAGGCTCGACAGATCGTCCGTCGATCCAAGGCCTTTACCGTGATCAAATGATAGTTGTATAGAGAGAGCACGACTGGAGTTGGTCAGAAGTGTATAACGCCAGAAGAAGGTCGAATCATCCTTGATGATATCCACTCGGGGACCTGTGGCCATCATGCGTCCTCTCGGACCATCGTGGCCAAAGCATACCGAGCCGGATTTTACTGGCCAAGAGCAAATGAGATGGCAAAGGAAATAGTTGACAAGTGTGAAGGATGCCAATTTTACTCCAACATGTCACACAAGCCTGCATCATCTCTGAAGACCATTCCACTCGTCTGGCCCTTCGCAGTATGGGGGTTGGATATGGTTGGTCCTTTGAGGACAGGTCGAAGCGGTTTCACGCATGTACTGGTGGCAGTCGACAAGTTCACCAAGTGGATTGAGGCTAAACCCATCAAGAACCTTGACGCCGGTACTGCTGTTAGCTTCATCAGGGAATTGATAATCAGATATGGAGTCCCGCACAGCATCATCACTGACAATGGGTCGAACTTCGATTCAGAGGAATTCAGAGCATTCTGCACATCTCAAGGCACTCGAGTCGACTACGCTTCAGTCGCCCATCCTCAGTCGAATGGACAAGCGGAGCGAGCCAATGGCTTGATCCTCAAGGGATTGAAACCGCGACTGATGCGTGATCTCAAGCATGCGGCTGGAGCATGGGTCGACGAGCTTCCTTCAGTGCTTTGGGGTCTACAGACCACGCCTAATCTATGGACCGGAAGAACTCCATTCTTCTTGGTCTATGGAGCTGAAGCGGTCTTGCCGAGTGATCTGCTCCACAATGCTCCTCGAGTTGAGCTCTACAACGAAGCTGAAGCGTAACAAGCGCGGCAGGACGCAGTCGACCTTTTAGAGGAAGAAAGAGAGATGGCCCTGATCCGATCGACCATCTACCAACAGGACTTGCGTCGCTTCCACGCTAGAAACGTGAAGAGTCGAGTCTTCCAGGAAGGGGACTTGGTTCACCGAGTGGATCAGCAGAAACAACACAAGCTTGCTGCTTCTTGGGAAGGACCCTTCATCGTCACCAAGGTTCTCCACAATGGAGCGTACTGTCTTTACAATGTCAAGCACAATATCGACGAGCCCCGAGCTTGGAACGCGGAGCTACTCCACCCATTTTACACTTAAGTCTTCACTCGAATGAGTTGTAATAAAAGTACTTCTGTAGTTCATGTTTTGCAAGATAATAGTGTCATAATTTCCCCAATAATTTTTGTCACTTTTATTTGTTCAGTAAACTTTCCCCCTCAGTGGGTGACTTAGCTGCGAATCCGTTTCGCCTAAGTTTGTAAAAAAAAATCCTACCGAGTGGTGAGCCAGCCTCCCACTCGGGGGCTTAGCTGCGAGTCCGTTTCGCCTAAGTTTCAATAAAATCCTACCGAGTGGTGAGCCAGACTCCCACTCGGGGGCTTAGCTGCAGTCCAAGTACTCGCCTAAGTTTTAATAAAATCCTACTGAGTGGTGAGCCAGACTCCCACTCGGAGGCTTAGCTGCAGCCAAGTACTCGCCTAAGTTTCAATAAAATCCTACCGAGTGGTGAGCCAGACTCCCACTTGGGGGCAGTACTCGCCTAAGTTTCAATAAAATCCTACCGAGTGGTGAGCCAGACTCCCACTCGGAGGCTTAGCTGCAGTCCAAGTACTCGCCTAAGTTTCAATAAAATCCTACCGAGTGGTGAGCCAGACTCCTACTCGGGGGCTTAGCTGCAGTCTAAGTACTCGCCTAAGTACAAATTCTACATGCGCTCAGTAAGGAGGACGAGGTGCAGGTCGACTGCGACTCCCTCCTCCGGGCTACGCCACAAGTACAACGTGTGGTCGCAAGGAGGTCGAGGCGCAGGTCGACTGCGACCCTCTCCTTCGAGCTACGCCACAAGTACAAAGTTATGAAAATCCTACCGAGTGGAGAGCAGACCTCCCACTCGGGGGCTTAGCTGCAGCCCAGTGCTCGCCTAAGTTTTAAAAAATCCTACCGAGTGGAGAGAAGACCTCCCACTCGGGGGCTTAGCTGCAGCCCATTGCTCGCCTAAGTTTTAAAAAAATCCTACCAAGTGGAGAGCAGACCTCCCACTCGGGGGCTTAGCTGCAGCCCAGTGCTCGCCTAAGTTTTAAAAAAAATCCTACCGAGTGGAGAGCACACCTCCCACTCGGGGGCTTAGCTGCAGCCCAGTGCTCGCCTAAGTTTTAAAAAAATCCTACCGAGTGGAGAGCACATCTCCCACTCGGGGGCTTAGCTGCAGCCCAGTGCTCGCCTAAGTTTTGAAAAATCCTACCGAGTGGAGAGCATGCCTCCCACTCGGGGGCTTAGCCGCAGCCCAAGGCCTGCCTAACTGAATTGGGGAATAAGTCGATTGCAGTAAGCACCTCGCTTTAACCTGCAAAAGACATTTCAACCCAAATGCAAGCATATTCAAATGTCGAATCCAAGTTCGGATAAATACCTAACGGAATCGAAAGTGCTCAGGCGCTAAGCCTGTTAAGGTTTATCGGTTACAAAATCACTCGGCATACCGAGGCAAATTTAAAGTGTCGAGCTCAAGAAGTTTTTTACCCCTCCTGTGGAGGGCTGGAAGGCGCAACAAACTCATCAAGGTCGATTCCATCCGCGATCCGAGTGGCAGCGGCGATGAAAGTCTCCATGAAAGACCGGAAATCATGCTTCTTGGTATTGGCCACTTGAAGAGCCGCCAGCTTGTCTTCTCGTGCATCCTTGCAATGGACTCGGGCCAGACATAGAGCGACATCTACAACGCACCTGGCAGAAGACTTCTTCCACTCCTGCACTCGACCAGGGACTGTGTTTAGTCGAGTCATCAGAGACTCGAGGTCATTTTGGAGCGTCTCCCTGGGCCAGAGCGTAGTGTCAATGCGGGAAGTGGCGACCTTCAGCCTTGCAAGATAGTCAATGACAGCAGCAACACGAGACTCGAGCCGGAACATGTTCATGGCGACTTCATCATTCACCGGAGAGTTGATGGGGTCCAGGTTTGGTTCCAGTCGACCAGTCTCTTCTTCAAAGTTTTGGCAAAATTCTGCAAGTACAATCGCCGAGTCAAGGCGACGGTCGAATGGAAAGTTCACTGTAAAAACAATTGTTTGGTGCAAAGGATTACCTTCGAGCATGAGGAACAACTTTTTGGCGAGTCCGCCTAGATAAGCCTCCAGATCATTCCTCTTCCCCGCCAACTCACTGACCTTGTCATTCAGAACAACTTTATCGCTTTTCAGTCGACTGACCTCCTTGTTGGCAATAGCAAGAGCAGCTTTCAGATTGGTGTTCTCTTCTTCAAGCCTGGTGACCGAAACCAACTTCTCGTCTGCGAGCTTGGTCTTCTCTAAAGCTGTCTTCTGCATCTCAGCTAGCTCAGGGTCTTTTTTTCTTCTGGGCTTCCTTCACTTTGCCTGCAAAGTTACATCAAGATCAGACTTTGAAACAAATGAGGGGCAAAAGCAGTCATCGAGGCCTCACCAAACATACCTTTGGTCTCCTCCTTTGCCTTCGCCAAATTCTCCTGGACCAGCTTCAGATCAAGCTCGAGTTGGATATGTTTGTTCTCCAACTCGGTGTAACGAGCTGCAAGGTCGCAGGATTTCTACGAAGAACCAATCGACAAAATGTCAAGGATAATTCACTTCCGAGTGACTAAGGAAAAATCATAGTTTCTAAGACTACAGCCGAATACAAACATTCGACCGTAGTCTCGGGGACTACACCCAGTGGGTGCACTCAGCGTGCCCCCACTAGTTCTATCAAGATAGAGTCGACCAGTCGACCAACAAAAAAAACACATAGGAAGTCAGTTCTTAGTCAATCGTCAGCAATGACCACGCCTCGGGATTACACCCGGTGGGTGCACTCAGCGTGCCCCCACGGTTTGAGAAATCCATTCGACCTAGTCGAATGAAGGAAGAACTTAACTTATAAAGCCTATGGTCGACTGCCAGCAGTCCACCATAGCCTTGGGGACTACACCCAGTGGGTGCACTCAGCGTGCCCCCACTAACCCGGAATTTCAATCGACACACCCAGTGGGTGTAGAACTACTACGGATTTCAGAAAGAAGAATTTTCAGATATCATATCCTAACAGAATAGGCGATGACCGACTAACCTGAATGTTGCTTTGAAGAGCGGAACTGGCGTCATAGGATGCCTGGCTAGCCTCCCGGATGGCCTTCACCTGCTCCATCATGACTCCCGCCTGGCGTATCGCTTCTTTTGCAGCACTGGCTTGGTCCTCTGGGACGTAGTGGGTCGAGAAGAGTGAAGGCTGTGCAGCACTCGACGACGCGGGGTGAGCACTCGTCAACGGCACCGCGAAAGATACGGTGTGCCGAGTGGTGTTCTCCTCCTCCGCGACCAGTGTCTCGGGTGCTGGCACGTCCTGAGTCACCCTGCCAGCAGACACTTTCCTGCTCCTCCTTTGCTTCAGCGGCTCCTCGTCGTCGTCGTCGTCAGGAAGGGTGATAACGATATTGGATGGGGCTACAGAAAAGAATCAGAATTAGAGACTAAGAGCCAATCGACTAAAAGACGGAATTACGAGTCATACCAGGTTTTGAAATGGCAGCGTCTTCCATCTCATGATCATCAGCCTTAGCTGAGGTGTCAGAAGTAGCAGCACTGCGATTCCAAAAGACAGTCGGTTGATTTACGAGTCGACCAAAGATAAGTTCATGGGGAACGGAAAAACTCAAGCAACATCATTACCACGAGATAGTGGGGATCGACACCTTCATCTTGGCAAGACCTTCGCCGCTTCGATGGCGCCATTCGAGATTGCTTCGAGCCTTTTCGTCGGCGCCGAAGAAGTGGTCCGAGGGCTAGTCATTGGTCGACAGCGCGACACCCCTGCCCCGTTGCCACGCTCAACGGGGTCATGGACAAGCTTCGATCGCCTTTCCGAGCGAGGCGGTGCAACTTCCTCCTCCTCCGCGTCTTCCTCCCCATCGGAATCATCATCATCATCATCGTCAGCAGCGTCCGAATCCCAGTCCTCCTGGCTTTCGCCCCCACTACCTTCCTCCTCTTCAGTCGGCGTTTGCGCTCCATTGGGCATCGAGTATAGTTCGGTGAGGGCCTGACAGACAGCAAAATAAAGATCAATCGACCAATTTGCAGCGAAAGCAGAATAAGTATGGCAAGATCACAATTGGAAATAAAGTGGGCATACCTTATGCGAGTGCTAGAATGGTCGAGTGGCGGAATCCTCCTGGCTCCTCGAGGGTTGTCTCTGTTCCCGATGATCGCGCCATCCATCTCTCGGTGTGGCATCGCCGATCGCTTCGGATGGACCCGAGTTTCATACTGCGGTTCGCAAGACATCCACATACAATGGCCTCGATCGAGAGGCTGGATCGTCGCCTAAGGAAGACCTCCGAAGGTCCATACCGTCCTCCTTCTGAACTATTTGGACTACACGCCCATCAACATCTTCACTTGGGCTTTCTCCTCGGGAGCACCTTGAGAGAAGAGGGTTTGCTTGCTCGATCCATGGTAAACGGAGGAGACCACTCGACAGCCCAGCGTCGACTCGCTTTGGCATAAAACCAAGTCGATCGCCATCCTCGACCGACTCAGGAGAGTCATGGCGGAAAGGTGCTCTTGTTTCTCATCTGGATCCCTGGACCTCCACACATCTGAATAACCTTGGTCTTATCGTCATCTGGGCTCGCCTTTTTCACTGTCTGAGAACGACAAGTGAATATGTGCTTGAACAGACCCCAGTGCGGTCGGCAACCCAGGAAGTTCTCGCACATGGACACGAAGGTAGCAAGGGTAGGCGATGGAATTCGAATTGAAGTGGTGGAGTTGCGCCCCAAAGAAATTCAAGAAACCTCGGAAGAAAACACTCGGAGGCAGAGAAAATCCACGGTCGACGTGGGTGGCCAGAAGAACACACTCACCCTCTTCCGGCTGTGGTTGCCACTCGTTCCCCGGGAGCCTCGCTGCTCCGTGGGGGATCAAACCCTCGTTGGCCATCTCAGTGAGATCTTTCTCGGTGATGGTCGACCGGATCCAATCCCCTTGGACCCAGCCTTGCGGCAGGCGGGACCTTGACGAAGACCCGCCCCGACTGGTCGCTCTCCCTTTCGCCTTCCCCGTCGCCGTCGCCTTCTTGGCGCTCGGCGCCGCCGTGTTCTCCTTCACCATTGTTGCCGCGAAGCGACGAGGAGCGACAGGCGGAGGTGAGAGCGGGCGATGGGCGGCGGAGAGGGCAGGAGAAGAATGGAGAGATCTCGTTCAAAAACCTCGTCGGGCGCCTTTATAAGAGCACTTCCGAGTGGATGACAAGTGGGCCAGCAATCCAATCACATCCCGAAAGCGATCGCATACGACGCGTCGTGGCGAAAAAAGGTGGCGCGGGAATCGAGGCGTCTATGCCCTATCCCATCCGAGCGCCGCGGTCCGCCCCACTTCGCGCGCTTCCCCAAAATTCGGATCCCACAAAATCCGCGAACAACAGATTGATCTGTCAGACAAGAGATTTCCTGCGATCCGTCGCTCGGAGATTGCTAAGTTCAAAAGTTCACTCGACGAGAGAAGAGAATGGATCAAGGCGACTGAAAGAAAAGTTGCTGATTATCAACGAAGAGATTATTGGTCCAAGACGATACATGTCCAGAACATAAAAGCAGGTCGGAAATATTGTCAACTCCTTCCTCACTCAAACCTCGATCCATTCGAGGGCTAATGATGAAGTCATGTACCTAGGGTAGGGTCATAGACCTGATCCAAGTACCCTACCCAAGGACACCCTCAGAAGAAACTGCCTTCCAGTCGACCAAGAGAAGACTTCACTCGACGGACTTGAAGGACTCGACCATGAAGACTCACTCGACCACTAGAAGATCAAGAACCACTCTGCGTCATAACGGTCTGTAATTAAGTAGTCTTTATGGCATTTAGGACACTTTATGTGAGGCGTTACCAGTAACGCCTAGACTTAATGTACTTTAAACCTGCAGACATCGAGGGTCGGAGGGTGCAGCGGGCACTATATAAGCCACCCCCCTCCTCAGTGTAAAGGGTTCGCACCCCTGTAATCCATACACACATAATCTAGTCGACCGCCTCCGGGCTCCGAGACGTAGGGCTGTTACTTCCTCCGAGAAGGGCCTGAACTCGTACATCCTTGTGTTCACAACTGCTCCATAGCTAGGATCTTGCCTCTCCATACCTACCCCCCATTATACTGTCAGACTTAGAACCACGACACCTCCCCCACCCCCCAATTCCAATAAGGAAACGGAAAATTTATTGGTTTGTTGAAAGATTCGATTTTTGGGGTTTTATTTGAGTCTTAGGGAAGCCACACTATTAAGAGGGGTTGAAGTGGTGCGTAGTGGGGTGAGCGTGTGCCATACATCTTATAGAAAGCCCCCCCCCACACACACACAACCTACTCAAACTTAAAACCCACCAATTCAACCATTGCATTGACCCCCGGGTATCCATGGTACAGGGGGCCATCTCCGGGGATCAACAGTTTTCGCCTGTGGATACCATGGATCTCTGGGTCCTGACCCCCGAGTCTCTACGGTTCATATGTTTGCTCTCTGGATGGTCAAGGTCTCCTAGGTGACCTTGGCTTCGTCTCTGTATGGACTGGGTCTATGGAGTCCCCAGGCCCCGGGTCTCTGGGGTGCCTATGGTCTACCCTCTAGACAGAGTAGGTCTCTGAACTATTTGGGCCCTAGGCCTCTGGGGTAGCCCGGGTCCACGAACTTCCGACGGTTGGATTGGGTGGATGGGTATAAATACACATCCTTCTTATACCACTAGACCTAATCCTTCATGCGAGTTGCTTCGCCATTGCCAAATCTCTAAAATCTCATCTCCCTTCTATTCTCCCGACCAAACTCCACTGAACTTTTAGGATTGAAAGATGAATCGCTGATCTACTGTCCCACCAAACCGAATCGTGATTCTCCTACACATTCATCACCAAAATTGTTACTCTTGGAGATTTGGGACTCCTAGGTAGTAGGAGTCTTTCCTAGAAGCGACCTTGCATGTGGTGTGCTCCAGTGAATTCCGTAATGGTGTGATGCTCGCCTTGAAGGCCAAACACAAGTGATTTTGAGGCAGCTCCATTGGGAACTTGGGGTGGCTGAAAGGAAAAATAGGGTGAGCCATCTGTGGCATTCAAGAAGCTTTGGCTCTCACACCATTCCAACATGGTCTTTGATCTCTGTTCTTGCTATCCGCTAACAAGAGAGGCAGTCCACAACCCGGAGCGAGGGGCCAGTCTCAATCGCGAGTTGGCCCCCTATGGAGATGGCTCGATGTGCTTGGTACTATGGTGTGTGGTGGTCTTGCAAGGCAGCACAGTTCCGACCTTGTTTGATAGTCTCCGTTGTTGTCTGTTAGAGTTGGCGTCTCCTTGTTTTACGCTCGGTGTTGGGTTGGCGGCACTTGTGCCACTCATCCGGATGTCCTTTTATTTTTCTTCCGACCTACTCCATCCGTTCCAAAATAGATGACCCAACTTTATACTAACTTTGTATATAAAGTTAGTAATAAGTTGGGTCATCTATTTTGAAACGGAGGGAGTACTTGTTCCGGATTTTCTCACCACTTTGTATCGGTTCGGCCATTTGGGCTTTATATATAAAGCTAGGTGAAAGCCTGTTTCGAGGAGTTATAACCGACATCATGTATACAATCTCAAAGATTCTAATAAAATAAAAGGATAAATTAATACATGGTGTACATGAAAAAAGACCGACTGTATGTACCTTGTACACTTTAATAAGGATAAATGAAATAAGAACTAACCCTAGTAAGATCAACCTTTATTTTGTAAATGAAATGACAACTTCAACTCAAAAAAATAAATAAATTGAAATGATAACTTGCGCCCGGTCCGATCAGTGCAGCCCCTTGGATCGTCCACAGCCCATGATGGACGGTGGTAGCCGGCCGACCCTCTCGACGCCCTCCTCGAAGACCACACCCATGCCCATGAAGACGTGCGCCTCCACGTGGCAGTGGAACAGCCACACCCCCGGGTTGTCCGCCCGGAACCGTACCGCCGTCCACCCACCCGGGTGCAGTGGCACAGTGTTCTTCATGATCGGGTCCCTCACGTTCAGCAGCCTCCAGGCGTCCGCGGCAGGGTTGAACTTACCTTCGCCGTGGCCGAGCACCCAGAAGTCGTGCCCATGGAGATGCCACGGGTGCGTCTCGGTCATGTTGTTGAGCGCGTTCGAGTTCTGCAGCACCACGTCCACCACGGAGCCGAGCGCCAGCCGGTACACTGGGCTGCCCACGGTCCCGTTCGTCGGCGCCGGCGCGGAGATGTCGTGGCTCATGTGGTCGTACATGTCGGGCGGGGGGCGCTGTTCGTACGCGTCTTTCATGCCGCGCTTCATCGCCACGAGATACGGCGTGGCCGGGAACATGAGCGACACGCCATTGATGGTCCACTTGATGTGGCCATCGATCCGGTTCTGGGTGTTGAGGAGGAGTAGCATGCGGTCGGCCCTTGCCGGCATGGGCACGACGTAGCGCGGGTGCGCGAAGATGGCCCTGCTCTGCTCCACCCTGATAACCGTGTTGTTCCATGCCGGGCCAGCCGGTGGCGCCGTGGGCGGAGGCATCCACGGGTTGTTGCCGTTGAAGGCGTAGCTGACGACGGCCTTGCCGCTGGGTGTCTTGCTGGGGTTGCGGCCAACGACGTGGGACGCAGCCCAGTAGTTTCGCCGCGGGTCCTGGTCGGCCTTGACCAGCACGGAGTACGTCTCGCCAGAGTAGATGAAGAGGCCCCTCACGGCGAACGGCCGCACGTAGTGCCCGTCGGCCTCCACCACCATCATCGGGTGGCCCTCGATCTCGAAGTAGAGCGAGGAGAGCGAGGTGAGGCTGCCGATGCGGAGGAGGTATGTCTTTCCCGGCACGGCGGTGAAGAGAGTCGGCAGGGCGCAGTCGGGGCGGGAGGCGTTGCACGTTCCACTGGGAGCGAGCGAGCAGTTGAACATTCCTCTGCCGTTGATGAGGAGAGACTGGGGCTCGGTGATGAAGACGAAGGGGTTGGAAGAGAGGCCTGTGGCCTGCTCGTAGACGCTCTTGTGCCACCAGTCGCCGAGGAGGACGGTGTGCTCCTCGTCGTAAGAAAAAGGCTCGACGAAACCCTCCGGCACGGTGACCACGATCATGCCGTTGAGCCCCGCCACGCGCTGCATCCCATAGTGCGCATGGTACAGGTACGTGCCAGGCTGGAAGAACACAAATACATTTCACAAATGAGAATTCAGCGATCGTGCGTTGACAAAGTAAAACAAGCCTTGCAATGTAATGTATTCCCTCCGTTCCCAAGCTTGTCTTTCAAATGAATGCCATTTGAGGGACAAGTTTTTTCGGATGGAGGGAGTATGCTGCAAAGCTGCTTACCCTGTCGACGACGAATTTGTAGGTAAAGGTTTCACCAGGCAGGATGGGGCACTGCGTCACGCCGGCGACGCCGTCAGCCCACGGCGTGTCAATCTGGCGGATGCCGTGCCAGTGGATGGCGGTGTTCTCGGTCTCGAGCTTGTTATGGACGGCGACGACGATGGTGTCGCCCTGCGTGGCGCGGATGGTCGGGCCGGGAGCCTCGCCGTTGACGGTCACGGCGAGCTTCTCGAAGCAGTCGGGGGACTTTAACTGGTACGAGATGTCCCACTCGTAGTGGTGCACCTTGGCCTCCGCCACGGCCACCAGCAGCCAGAAGCAGAGGACTGCGGCGGCAGCGAGCAGTGGCCTCGCCGACGGTGGCATCATGCCGGCCGACGCGCGTAGCACCACACAGCTGCTTCGTTAGTTGCACTGGCGCTGGCTGTGGAGTAAAGCAAGAAGAAGCCACCCGCTGCGCTGGACTAGTTCGATCGAGCAGGTGTGGCGTGTGTGTGGTCGTTGTTCTGGCACACACGCGTTATATATAGGCTGTGCATAGCGCGAGTGGATGATGATGATTGAAGCGAATCGTTCCGAGAGAGGCGAGTTCAACAAGCACGCGGGGCCGCCGGGGTGAGCGATTTCCTAGTGGCAACTACTTAGCTGAGGATGACGAGACAACTATTGAAACGCAACTTGCAAGTATACATCTGAAGCACGTTGATAAATCACGTCCTCTACCCGATGGCTGCAGGCAACCAAACACACATTACAGAATCGGTCGATCGCCGACCATGGATGAGCCACGTGGATGAAAAGACTGATTCCGACCATGCATGCATGCAGCTTTTCCGGTGGCAATATTGCTGATGGGGCGTCCGAGCATCTACACCCCGGCGCTTTACACCCCCTACATTCCGACCATGGTTCAGGTGGACGACCCGCTCTGACCGATCATAAAAAAGCGATCCAGGATGTCCATCGGCACCGTCAGGGTTTCGGGCTCCGACAAGGAAGAATAGAGCATGGGAGACGGCAACGTCTTGAGTCCCATCAGGCAGGGCGTGTCTTATGTTCTACTTTACCTTGCCGGCGATCGGACTAACATTCTGAGGGGCGCAGCCGGCCGCCGGACATGGGCGCGCGGAGCCGGGTGAGCTCCGCTTAAGATGTGGTTTATGTTGCATGTAATAGTATGGATTTGAGATATCTAATTTGAGGTATCCAGTTATGTCTTCAATTATTTGTGGTGGCACGGTCACTGTCTGCGGACGCGCCCGGGCACATCCGCGGGCGTTTATGACGTTGGATTTGCCAAGTTCGGTGGTAGATACTCTCAGTTTTCTGCCACTCGAGTTACGCGCGGTCGCTAGAAGCCCACACCGTCTTGATTCACCTGGTTACTACGCCATCCGTTTCAAATTAATTGAGGTTAATATTTATCCAATGTCAAACTTGTTTAAATTTGGAAAATCTTATTGAAAAATATGGTAGGGGCATATCCAACGCCGACCCTTAAATCGCCCGCATATGTCCGAACCGCGTGGTCCGGATATATTATGTCATCCAACGCGGGCCTGTATCGATCCGCCGAGCAGTCCAGGCGTATTTTTTCTCGCAAACCGGAGACAAATTAGGGGGCCTTTGCGGGTGTTTGGACCACTGTCACGTCCGCTCCTAACCACCTTGGCACGCAAAACCCCCCTCCCTCGCCCGTGCACGTTTCCCGTCTGAAACGGTCAGCGCCGCTCCAGAGCGTCAGTGCCACATTCATGCCCGGCCAGAGCGGAGGCGACCTCTCTCGGCCAATAGAGCGCCGCCCGCGCCCGGTGCATGTGACTGCTCCGTGTTCAAACGACACCATGGTCGGTTGTCCATCCATCTACCACCCACATTAATGACACCCGGTTGCCGAGGAACCTACTCCGGTGCCACCCGTTCGTCCGTCTGCCGCCCACCATTGTCATTCGCCCGTTATATAAACTGCAGCCCCGACCATAGCCACGGTCATCCACCTCTGGTCCCTTTCTCCTCTCTGCACCACTCCCACCGTGGTCTTCTCACGCTCCAAAGGTCTTTGGGACAGACTGTCGTCGGAGCAGAAGAGGGAGATGGCCACCATTACTGCCGGCAGGAAGACGACATCCCAATGAAGGATGCGACCATGGATGAGCCGGAGCCACCCTCCTCCCCGGCGCCACCCTTCCCGGTGCATTGCACCATGACCATTCATGAGGCCCGTGCCCATTACATGGACATGGTGTGGGAGGCGCAGGCCAACGTAGCCTACAACCTCCACGTCCTCCAAGAGCACCAGCAGGTGCAGGAGCAGCTCACCGCCGATAGGGCAATCATGTAGGACACGGACGTGGCAGAGTAGGCGGCACTGCTCGAGTCCTACTGCTCCGCCCGCGAGTTCCGCCTCGCCCGGTGGCGGTACCGCCAATGTCAAGCGGAACTGGAGGCCGACTATAAGGAGTTCGACGAGGCGGTGCATGAGGTGTGGGGCAAGACTGGCGAGGAGGAGGACATCACCAAGCCCGCACCCCACCATCACAACCATGAAGCCGACACGTCCATGATGATCACCGACAGTGAGGAAGAGTACTTCATGGTAGGTCGCCACCGCTCGGGTCGTGGGAAAGCCACCGCTCTTCCCCTCCGCCTGAAGCCAAGCTTGGCGAGCTGATAATCACCGACCTATTAGTCGCTCAAGCTGCGGTGGCGGAGGCTGCAGAGGCAAAGCTGGAGAGTGCCGAGGTGGAACAGGAGAAGGCGAAGGCAAGCATCGGAGATTCAGTTCTCGGGGCTCATGGCCGGAAATGGGAAACGGGCACCAGCGATCATTTAGATTAGGTTTAGAATAGAAATATGTCCGAAATTATACCTCCAGAGTCGGACGAGCTCCGCTTTTAGTTAAGATCCGAAATGTAATGAGTTTTGTCCGGTTTATATGAAATTTGTTGTGTTTGCATGAATCTCTTTCGGTTTATATGAAAATCCGATCGGTTTGCATGAATTTCGTCCGTTTAGTTCCAATAGTGGTTGAAATGTATGCAGAGAGTGTTGGATGGCGGTCTCCGGCATCAGTGTCCGCGAACTGATCCCCCCGTCCGCGGGTAAATGCTGGAGCAAATTTAAGGGTCAGCGTTGGAGATGCCCTAACTATACATTTTATAAAAATATCTAAACTATTTTGGTGTTCTATTGATATATTTTTTCTAAAAATTTGACCAAACTTAAAGAAATACGTTAGACTAAGACAAACTTTAAAATTGAATTGATTTATAGAAACAATTAACTTTAAAATTTGATCAAACTTAAAGAAAAGAAGTTAGGGAGTACCACCATGAGCGCATGACTGCCCCTCGCAACCCATTGTAGGGCAAGCCATGTTCTTTTGTTTTGGTCAAACTATCCCGTACCAATGGCCACCGTCTGCGGATATGGCTGCATGGAGGAGGATTTGGGTTGGGGGGGGGGTATTTTTGGGGTATTTGGGGACCCCACATCCACATGTCATTGTGTGTAGATACATTGAGGAAGCTAAGTTATAAGGTAAGGACTAGGATTTGTGTTAGGTGGGGAACTTTTTGGGTATTTAGGGACCCTACATCCACATGTCATTGTGTGTAGAAACATTTAGAAAGTTAAATTATAGGAGTAAGATTGACAACTCAAAATTTGATGAACGAAGAGAGCATATCATCGGATTCTACACAAAGCATATCATCAAATTACCATACTAAGTAACATACCATGACATGGTCGGACGGGTCACGACTAGCACCCCGACGTAGTCATCACGTGACGGAAGTATGTACTAGAGGTTGGCCGTCTCCTCCTCGATCGGCCTCATTCTTTAGGCATAGAGGGCTTCATCAAGTGGGTCCTCATCATTTTCTTTCGTGTTGAGATAGATAACAGCCAGCCTGAGATCTTCGTGTTGGGGAACGTTGCAGAAAATTAAAAATTTTCCTACGATTTCACCAAGATCCATCTATGAGTTCATCTAAGTAACGAGTGAAAGGAGAGATGCATCTACATACCACTTTGTAGATCGCGTGCGGAAGCGTTCAAAAGAACGGGGTTGAGGTAGTCGTTCTCGTCGTGATCCTATCACCGGAGATCCTAGCGCCGAATCGACGGCACCTCCGCGTTCAACACACACGACGGTCAACGTGGACGCCTCCTTCGCCTTGATCCAGCAAGGGGAAGGAGAGGTTGATGATGATCCAACAGACGACGGCGTGGTGGTGGATGCAGCAGAACTCCCCGCAGGCTTCGCCAAGCAAGCGTGGGAGGAGGAAGAGGTGTAGCAGGGGAGGGAGGCGCCAAGACTCGGGGTGCCACGCCTCCTCTCCTCCCTTTATATAGGCCCCTGGGGCACCGCCCCCGAGATCTGATCTCCTGAGGCCGGGAGTGGAGTGCCCCAAGGCAGTGGGCGCTTCACCCTAGGGTTTCAACCCTAGGGGCAGGGGGTGGGCCAAGGGGGGCGCACCAGCCCACTATGGGCTGGTTCCCCTCCCCACTTCAGCCCATGGGGCCCTCCGGGATGGGTGGCCCCACCCGGTGGACCCCCGGGACACTTCCGGTGGTCCCGGTACAATATCGGGTGACCCCGAAACTTTCCCGATGGCCGAAACAGCACTTCCTATATATAATTCTTTACCTCCGGTGAAGGAAATATGCCCTAGAGGCAATAATAAAGTTATTATTTATTTCCTTATTTCATGATAAATTTTTATTATTCATGCTATAATTGTATTAACCAGAAACATAATACATGTGTGAATACATAGACAAACATAGTGTCACTAGTATGCCTCTACTTGACTAGCTTGTTGATCAAAGATGGTTATGTTTCCTAACCATAGACATGTGTTGTCATTTGATGAACGGGATCACATCATTAGGAGAATGATGTGATTGACATGACCCATTCCGTTAGCCTAGCACTTGATCGTTTAGTATGTTGCTATTGCTTTCTTCATGACTTATACATGTTCCTGCAACTATGACATTATGCAACTCCCGTTTATCGGAGGAACACTTTGGGTGCTACCAAACGTCACAACATAACTGGGTGATTATAAAGGAGTACTACAGGTGTCTTCAGAGGTACATGTTGGGTTGGCGTATTTCAAGATTAGGTTTTGTCACTCCGATTGTCGGAGAGGTATCTCTGGGCCCTCTCGGCAATGCACATCACTATAAGCCTTGCAAGCAATGTAGCTAATGAGTTAGTTACGGAATGATGCATTACATAACAAGTAAAGAGACTTGCCGGTAACGAGATTGAACTAGGTATTGGATACCGACGATCGAATCTCGGGCAAGTAACATACTGATGACAAAGGGAACAACGTATGTTGTTATGCGGTTTAACCGATAAAGATCTTCGAATATGTGGGAGCCAATATGGGCATCCAGGTCCCGCTATTGGTTATTGACCGAAACGTGTTTCGGTCATGTCTACATAGTTCGCGAAGCCGTAGGGTCCGCACGCTTAACGTTACGATGGCGGCTTATATTATGAGTTTATGAGTTTTGATGTACCAAGGAGTTCGAGTCCCTGATGAGATCGGGACATGACGAGGAGTCTCAAATGGTTGAGATGTAAAGATCGATATATTGACGACTATATTCGAGTTCGGAAAGGTTCCGAGTGATTCGGGTATTTTCGGGGATACCGGGGAGTTACGAGAATACGAGGAAGAAGCAATGGGCCTCATGGGCCAAGTGGTGGAAGAGAGGAGGTAGGGCATGCGGCCCCCCTAGCCCAAACCGAATTGGACTAGGGGGCCGGCCCCCCTTTCCTTCTTATCCTTCCTCTCCTTCCTTCTCCTTCTCCTCCCCTTCCTTCCCTTCTCCTAGTAGGACTTGGAAAGAGGGGGGGAATCCTACTTGGAGTAGGATTGCCCCCCTTGGGCGCGCCTCCTCCTCCTTGGCCGGCCCTCCTCCCCTTGCTCCTTTATATACGGGGGCAGGGGGGCACCCCATGACACAGAAGTTGATCTACAGATCGTTCCTTAGCCGTGTGCGGTGCCCCCCTCCACCATATTCCACCTCGGTCATATCGTCGCGGAGTTTAGGCGAAGCCCTGCGCCGGTAGAGCATCATCATCATCACCACGCCGTCGTGCTGACGGAACTCATCCCCGACACTTTGCTGGATCGGAGTCCGGGGATCGTCATCGAGCTGAACGTGTGCTGAACTCGGAGGTGCCGTACGTTCGGTACTTGGATCGGTCGGATCGTGAAGACGTACGACTACATCAACCGTGGTGTCATAACGCTTCCACTTACGGTCTACGAGGGTACGTGGACAATACTCTCCCCTCTCGTTGCTATGCCATGATCTTGCGTGTGCGTAGGGAATTTTTTGAAATTACTACGCTCCCCACAAAGGGCATCCGAGCCTAGGTTTTATGCGCTGATGTTATTTGCACGAGTAGAACACAAGTGAGTTGTGGGCGATACAAGTCATCCGCTTACCAAGCATGTCATACTTTGGTTCGGCGGTATTGTTGGATGAAGCGGCCCGGACCGACATTACGCGTACGCTTACGCGAGACCGGTTTTACCGCCGTGCTTTGCACACAGATGACTAGCGGGTGTCTGTTTCTCCAACTTTAGTTGAACCGAGTGTGGCTACGCCCGGTCCTTGCGAAGGTTAAAACAGCACCAACTTGACAAACTATCATTGTGGTTTTGATGCATAGGTAAGAACGGTTCTTGCTCAGCCCGTAGCAGCCACGTAAAACTTGCAACAACAAAGTAGAGGACGTCTAACTTGTTTTTGCAGGGCATGTTGTGATGTGATATGGTCAAGACGTGATGAGATATAAGTTGTTGTATGAGATGATCATATTTTGTTGAAGTTATCGGCAACTTGCGGAAGCTCTATGGTTGTCTCTTTGTTGCATAAGATGCAAGTGCCAAATAATTGCTTTACTTTATCGCTATGCGATAGCAATAGTTGCAAGAGCAATAGTTGGCGAGACAACCATGTGACGACACATTGATATAGATCAAGATGATGAAGATCATGGTGTCATGCCGGTGACGATAGAGATCATGACAGTACTTTGGAGATGGAGATCAAAGGCGCAAGATGATCATGGCCATATCATGTCACATATTTTGATTGCATATGATGTTTATCTGTTATACATCTTATTCTGTTTTGTTTGACAAGAGCATTATAAGATGATCTCTCACTAATTATCAAGAAGTGTTCTCCCGAGTATGCACCGCTATGAAAGTTCTTCGTGCTTTGAGACACCACGTGATGATCGGGTGTGATAGGCTCTACGCTCAAATACAACGGGTGCAAAATAGTTGCACACGTGGAATATTCAGTTAAACTTGACGAGCCTAGCATATACAGATATGGCCTCGAACACGGAGACCGAAAGGTCGGCGTGAATCATATAGTAGATATGATCAACATAGTGATGTTCACCATTGA
>CM038145.1:363870153-363979114 GCA_021437245.1 Aegilops speltoides
TTAATTCCTGGTATGTTAGTATTTTCACTAAGTCTGTGAACCTGATATTTTGAGCACTTTCTCCATGCTTGTTTGAACATGTTATGATGTGATTTAGCCGTAGCTCAGTGTTCCTCTTTTGTTAAGCATCTCCTGTAGTTCGTTGCCATATGCTTTGTTTGCATGTTGGGGTGCTGTAGCATAGTTTCGTGTTGCGTGCTAAGTAGCTTCGGGCTGTTAAACGCAGATTTGCGTCATTCTTGTTTTGCTTGTCATTTGCAAACCGTGCATCCGATTCCGGTGATCTTTATATCGATTTCAACCGAAATCATCTCATCTTTCCAGCGGCATACTTGGTTTGCCAAGTTGATGCCCGGTTCATCATTTTCCTTCCGGAGCATACATATGCATTGCATATCACATCTCGCATAGCATGTCATGTATTGCATCATATTGCTTGTGCATTGTTCCTTGTTTGATTGTGGTTCCGTTGCTTGTGTCCTTGCTTTGGGTAGAGCCGGGAGACGAGTACGTGAACGAGGAACCTGTTGAGAATGCCTACGAGGATCAAGTCTTCGACAACTCTGAGAACCTTGCAGGCAAGATGATCATACCCTCGAAATCACTACTATCTTTGCTATGCTAGTTTGCTCGCTCTTTTGCTATGCCTATGCTACGATGCCTACCATTTGCTTGTCAGCCTCCCAAATTGCCATGAACCTCTGACCTTTGACACCATTCCTAGCAAACCGTTGTTTGGCTATGTTACCGCTTTGCTCGGCCCTCTTATAGCGTTGTTAGTTGCGGTGAAGATTGAAGTTTGTTCCTTGGTTGAACATGGAGATGTTGTTCCTTGTGGGAACATGTTTACTTGTTGGGATATCACAATATATCTTATTTATTAATGCATCTATATACTTGGTAAAGGGTGGAAGGCTCGGCCTTATGCCCAGTGTTTTGTTCCACTCTTGCCGCCCTAGTTTCCGTCATACCGGTGTTATGTTCCCGGATTTTGCGTCCCTTACGTGGTCGGGTGATTTATGGGACCCCCGACAGTTCGCTTTGAATAAAACTTGTCCAGAAGGCCCAACATTGCCTTTTACCATTTGCCTCACCACCACCTACTTTTTTCCCTTGGGAGTCGCTCTCTCGAGGGTCATCTTTATTTCAGCCCCCGGCCAATGCTTGTCTAAGTGTTGGTCCAAACTAGAGCGCTTTTAAAGCGCCACCTCAAGGAAACTTGAGGTCTGGTTTTAGTTGTACGGACTGCTCATCCGGTTGTGGCTCGAGACGAGATCTGTGCGGCTACTATCGGGATGTCGGCACACCGGGAGGCTTTGCTGGTCTTGTTTTACCATTGTCGAAATGTCTTGATGTACCGGATTCCGAGACCGATCGGAGTGTCTGGGTGAAGGTCTATTCTTCGATGATCGCGAGAGCTTGTCATGGGCTGTTGGGACACCCTGCAGGTATAAACTTTCGAGAGCCGTGCCGCGGTTATGTGGCGATGGGAATTTGTTAATGTCGGTTGTAGAAAACCTGAAGTTGACCTTAATTAAAATACATCAACCGTGTGTGTTACCGTGATGGTCTCTTTCCGCGGAGTCCGGAAGTGAACACTGATGTTGGAGTTATGCTTGACGAGGTTGCTATAGGATCACTTCTTGATCATACTTTTATCGACCGTGCTTTGCCTTCTCTTCTCGCTCTCATTTGCGTATGTTAGCCATCATATATGCTAGTAAACTGCAGCTCCACCTCATGCCTGTACCTTACCTATAAGCTTAAATAGTCTTGATCTCGCGGGTGTGAGATTGCTGAGTCCTCGTGACTCACCAGATACTTCCAAAACCAGCTTGCAGGTGCCTATGTTACCGAGCAGGTGACGCAACCAAGCTCAAGGAGGAGCTCGATGAATATCTTGCCCTTTGTGTTGTTTCGTTTCAGTTGATCAGTAGTGGAGCCCAGTTGGGGTCGATCGGGGACCGTTTGTCGCATTTGGGGTTCTTCTTTTATTTTGGTTCCGTAGTCGGACCTTGATTGTATCTGGATGATGTAATGCTTTATTCATGTAATTGTGTGAAGTGGCGATTGTAAGCCAACTATGTATCTTTTTCCCTTATGTATTAAATGGGTTGTGTGAAGATTACCTCACTTGCGACATTGCTTTCAATGCGGTTATGCCTCTAAGTCGTGCTTCGACACGTGGGAGATATAGCCGCATCGAGGGCGCTACAAGTTGGTAATCGAGCCATCCGACCTTAGGAGCCCCCACGATTGATCGCTTTTAGTGGCGAGTTGTGTCTAGAAAAATGTTTTGAGTCTTTTAGGATTATATATATCGGAGAGTTTAGGATTCTTTTACTCCCGGTCCTTCGACCTTCGGTGAGGTATCCTGACGAGAGTTTTGACTCTTCTCTTCTTAAATTTCACTAAATTTTTTTTAGGATCACGCTGGTATCTTGGAATCGTCCGATATTCTTATGACGAGAACATTGTTCTTGGTGCCTCCTGTCATTTAGGGGTTGTGGCGGTGTCCGGGAGTTGAGCTCCGAGGTGTTGTCGTCATAATTTTATCGTTGCAGTTCGGAATACCGAGTTTAATACCGACATCGAAAATCTCTTTTATGCGCTTGTTGGTGAGATAATCCCGCTAACCCAAAGATCGAGGTGAGTACGGAGTATTGCCATGACTCGTATAACGGATGCTTTTCAAGGTTGAGGTAGACGATTTCGAAGGTTTCTTGGTTATGTGTTGACGGATGGATACAATGGATGTAGGGATTGTTAGTTTGTGTGAGATATTATTGCTCCCCTGTATCCCCAACACCAGATTGCATAACCAGAAAGTTTCGGGAGTTTCATAGGTGGGAATTCAAGTAGCTCTTAGGATATCTTTCCGACGGATGTATGATATGAAATTGGGGTTCGACGTCTAGTGGTCCGCCTATTCACGGTTGGTTTTACAGTGGTCTCGTTGTGTCTTAAAGAGTCCTTGGCTATGCCGACTCGGGGACGCTTCGGATGTCATGTGCCTTCGCCTTGTACATGATGGTGCTGTACGATTGAGCCCGTGTAGGCCCCACCACGAAAACTTCGGACGAAATCTCTATCATATGTTTGTTCCGGCTTATTCTGCAAGCCAAATCCTTTGTTTTTGTTTTGAGTTGTGGTATTCGAGTTGCTTCGAAGTCAAATGTTGAATCCATATCTTTCCTAAACGGTGTTCTCATATTGCTATGTGAATACTAATCCTTTTTGATCATTGAGGTTGTCATGTTAATCTTTTTCCAACCGGTGCGCTTCTCTTCGAGATGATCCCATCATTCTCCCCATCAGCAAGACCAATTATCATTTCTTCTCAACGGTGTTTGTTCCATCTTCCCAAGTTGTCTTTGTTTTTCCCACCCACCCACCCTTTTTCTTCAAGGACACAGATTTCTTAATCAAGTATCCATTTATTCATGTGAAGTCTCTTCATTCTTTTCTTTCAATGTTCTTATCCGGTGATTTCCCATGAAGATGCTCACGAGCTTCAAGTTCATCATCCTTCATTGTTGTTTCTTCTCCGGTGGATCCAATTCAAGTTTTTAATATTCATCATATCCCTTTCCTCGTTTCAAATGTTTTTTCATACCGGTGCACCTCTTAATCTTTCACTTCTCGCTATTTGTTATTCCGGAGTGCTCAAGATATCTCGAAGATTCGTGTTTCCACTCTGCATTCGTTCAAGCTCTTTCGAGATTGGTATCTCATTTAAGTCATTTGATTCAACCGGTGCAACATCTCTTTTAAATCTTTTCAACGGTGTTCTTTTGAGTGGGCCCTAACCCACGTGTCTTTTCGAGGATCTTACGACTCTTCATTTTCCGGAGCTATCCTAAATTCTTCTCCAAGTTTGGCGAAGAATGAGTTATCATCACCAAATGCTTTTCTCCAAGATCTTTCAAATTCTTTTCATAGTTGGCTCAACCTCTTCGCTTTTGATTCTTCCGGTGTGCCTCAATAATTCTTGGTGGTGTTCTCGTTGTCATTCTCATCATTTGAAGACCGAAGAAGAGTTTCTCTTTAATTTTGCTCTATTCTCTTCAAGATTCATGGTGCTAGCTTGTTGCCATCCTCTCTTAATGGTTTTCGATTGTGAGAATTCTTTTCTTACCATCCGGAGTATTTCATGAGTTATGTCCATTTCTTTCCTCCGAAGGTCATCATGTCATAATTCTTCATTCTCAGCGTGTAGCTATCGTTCTCCAAATCTTACCGGTGAATCGTTCAAATATCCTCTAATCAGTTCATGATCGCTTCGTTCTCATGCATCTAAATCCCCTCAAGTATCTTCATTCGTTTTCCAATTCTTCCCGGTGATTTGTGCCTTTGCTACTTTCATTTTTCAATTCTTACGGTGGTTCTTTCAAGATTTCACTTCCTTGTTCATCATATCAAATATTCGTTGTTTCTAAATCCCACCGGTGGTTCCATCAAGACCTTCTGAAGTTTTGATATATCTCTTTTAATTTTTTCTACGAGAATAAGTGGTATGCCAAATCCGTTGATTGTCATCAATTTAATTGATGAAGGACACGCATAACATAATTCTTATTCTTGTTCATCCAAGTGATTAATTCCTTCTTTCGGAGTTTGTTCATGATGAATAAATTCTCAGTTAATTTGTTTTCATCTTCTCTTTTTCCCGGAGTTCCAAGCTCTCATTATCACGGAGATCCATCTAAATCATTGCAAGAATTCACCTTGTGTTTTCAACTTCTCTTTCTTTCTAACATCCTTTATTACCGGAGTTCTTCATTGAGGCTATACATGGTGCTTTGTCAAGGATTCTTTTCATTCTTCAATTGTTCATCAAGTTATCTCTCGAAGTTAAGATCCTTCAAGCTATACTCAAAATTAAACAGGGTGCCCAACACTTGTTTGTTTTGGGGAGTTCAAGTATTCTTCATCTTGCATTTCGAAGTGCAATTCTTTCTACCTTATCTTTTGAGGTGGTATTATATCATTCGTGACAATTTCCATTCATGTTTCATGATTCACATGTTGTCAAGAGTGAGGTATTTTAAATCCATCAGTCTTTTGTTGGAGTTATCTTGGTATAGATTTCACCTAAAAACTTCCCTAAGGAATGTTGCTATTATGGTGCTTATCAATGATCCAAGTTATCTCCTATCCTCTTGGCGAAAGCAGTTTTTCATCTCTTTGGTGCTCTCAATCAAATCAATGGTTTCCGTTAGTGGCAGAATTTGACCTCATAATGTTGAGATATTTCCATAGGCCCACTACAAACTTATTCTTTTCGTTTCGTTGTTGGTTTCCCTTAACTCCGTTCAATCCTTCTTTTTAAAGATGCTCTCCCAAATTCATTTGAGGTAGTACATATTGTTTTCTTCTCCATTCTTTTATTCCAATGATCTATCTTCTATTCTTTCTTCCGGAGGCATTGTGATGTTGCTCTTATCACTCATCATCTTGAATTGTGAAGATCATATTATTTTCTTGCTTATCCATTTAACCGGAGTGTTGTGTTCTAATTCAAGTTTTTTTCATGTTATCAAGTTTTGCCACTCTTTTCAACCTGAGTGCTGTCTGAAATCTTTCTTACCCATTGTGCCATTCTTTCAACAGTTCCGGAGGCTGTGTGTTGTTGATTTCATCATGTATCCTCTCATCTTGTAAAGTTCATGTTCAATTCCTTCCATTTACAGTCGGAGTGCTGCCCAAATTATATCATTCTTCCTCTCTCATCTTGTTTTAACCGACGTGGTTTCGAATTCTATCTTCTCCATCAAACTCTTGATTCATGTCTTTGCAACCTTCAAGTTCTCGTAATACTCCTTGTTCCTCTTTTCAAACGGATTGTTGGCAATCTCGTTCATCTTTGTTGTACTCTTTCTTTCAAATTGCTCAACCTCTCAAGGTTCGTGGTTTCACTCGTTCGTCAAAGAGGCAACTTTGTTTTACCTCTCCTCTTCCTCTTCCGTTTTCCCACCGGTGCCATCCTAGATCTCGGGACGAGATCCTCTCGTAGTGGTGGAGTGTTGTAACACCCCGGATCCGATGCGCCAGGTGTCCGCCAGTTATTCGCCGTCGTTGCCATGTCATTTGCTTGCGTGTTGCATTTGCCATGTCATCATATGCATTTCATATCATGTCATCATGTGCATTTCATTTTGCATACGTGTTCGTCTCATGCATCCGAGCATTTTCCCCGTTGTCCGTTTTGCAATCCGGCGCTCCTATGTTCCCCGGCATCCCCTTCTTCTCTCCTGTTGTGAGCGAGTATTAAACTTTCTCGGAATGACCCGAGGTTTGCCAAGCGGCCTTGGTATAGCACCGGTAGACCGCCTGTCAAGTTTCGTGCCATTTGGAGGTCGTTTGGTACTCCAACGGTTAACCGGGTAACCGCAGAAGTCTCTTTTGTTGCAGCCCAACACCCCTTCCAAAGTGGCCCAAAACCCACCAAACTCCTCTCCATGCTCTCGGTCGTTCGATCACGATCGCGTGGCCGAAAACCGCTCCTCATTTGGACTCTCCTAGCTCCCTCTACCTATATATTTGCACCTCCCCCGAAATTTTCGCGGATGAAACCCTAAAATCTTCCTCTCTCCGCGGCGGACATGTCCGCGCCCGCCGGACGAAACCGCCGCCGCCGCCGCTCGGCCAGGCAGCCACGTGGCATCCCGCCGCCGGCCGCCGCCGGCGCATGGAACCCATCCGGCCCTCGCGGTTCGTCTCTCTCCGCCGCCGGCGGCGCCTGCTGGCGGCGCCCATCGCCTCTGCCGTTCGCCCTTGCGCCTCGCGCGCCGCGGCGCTCCGCCGTCCGCCGCCCGGCGCGTCCGCCGCCGACCCGCGCGAGCGCGCTCCGCCGCCAAGGCGAGGCTTCCGCCGCCGGATCTCCGCGCGCCGCCGCCGGATCTCCGAGGCTTCGCCGCCTTGCGACGCCGCTGTCCCCCTCGCCGGCGTGCCGAAGCCGCTCGATCCCCGCCGCCGTGCGCGTGGGAGCTCCGGCGACTCCTCGCCGGTCTGTAGCGCCGCCGGCCGCCGTCCGTGGCGCCCGCAGCGCCTCTCCGCTTCCTCGCCGGGATCCGGCCGGATCCGGCGAGATTCGGGCCGGATCCGCCTCCCCGCGCCTTCCCCGACCTCCGGCCACTTCTCCGGCGAAGCTCCGGCGAGCTCGCGTCGCCGCCTCGATCCGCGTGCCACCACCCGAAGGTTGACCCCGAAAACTGCAAAGTCCCCCAGATCTGTGTTATTTTCGTGCATTTTCATAGCATCACATCTCGGCATCCGTAGCTCCGTTTTGCGCGTATAATATGTCAAATTGTTCGTCTCGAAGAGTACATCATTTCATTCCATTGCATCATTTTCATTTGAGATCATCTTGATGCCCGAAATGCTGTTGGAAGTAGGCTTCAGATCGTTAGATCCAGAATCTTATCAGCTCGAGCTATTTTGTCATTTTTGCCATGAATTATGTGTGCATCCTATGAGTATGAGCTCTACATGAATGTTGGACTTTGCCATTCCATCTTTCCAGAGGTGTTGACCTTGTATTTTTGTGAGTTGTGTGCTGAGTGTATCGAGCTTGTAAAGTAGGGTAGTAGCTGTTATTGTTTTCCTGGCAGATTCTGTTATAATTTGATGCCATGTTAACATGCTTCCACTAATCATTCTATGCATAATCTGGAGATGCTCTATAAACATGTTTTGATATACATGTCTTGCTCTATCCATTCATGCCCTTGGTTACAATTTTAGCCTGCTGGAACATGTTCATTTCTTGCTCCAAAGTTGCTTGAAATTGTTTCCTGGCAGACTGTTTGCATTAGATTCAATTTTCACGAGGTTGTTGTAGTTGATCCGTGTATGCTATGACCTTGCTCTTGCCATGCTTAGCTTCATAATCATGCCTTCTTACTGTTGGTTGCCTTGCCATGCCATGTAATGCTCTGTAGTGAGTGCATCGAGCTCACGAACATGCTATGTTGAATCTGTTTTTGCCATGTCCTGAGATTTCACTAAGTCTGAAATCTGTTTTAAAACTTGCAATGTTTACATGGGTGCCATCATTTCTTAGAGTCCTTTTTGGCTTATGGTCAGTGAGGGACTATTGTAATATGCTTTGAGTAGAATCATGTCATGCCTTGCTTTGCTATTATAAGTTCCTGTAGCATGTTGTTTGCTTGCTCTAAACATGCCTTCCTGATGTTAATTCCTGGTATGTTAGTATTTTCACTAAGTCTGTGAACCTGATATTTTGAGCACTTTCTCCATGCTTGTTTGAACATGTTATGATGTGATTTAGCCGTAGCTCAGTGTTCCTCTTTTGTTAAGCATCTCCTGTAGTTCGTTGCCATATGCTTTGTTTGCATGTTGGGGTGTTGTAGCATAGTTTCGTGTTGCGTGCTAAGTAGCTTCGGGCTGTTAAACGCAGATTTGCGTCATTCTTGTTTTGCTTGTCATTTGCAAACCGTGCATCCGATTCCGGTGATCTTTATATCGATTTCAACGAAATCATCTCATCTTTCCAGCGGCATACTTGGTTTGCCAAGTTGATGCCAGTTCATCATTTTCCTTCCGAGCATACATATGCATTGCATATCACATCTCGCATAGCATGTCATGTATTGCATCATATTGCTTGTGCATTGTTCCTTGTTTGATTGTGGTTCCGTTGCTTGTGTCCTTGCTTTGGGTAGAGCCGGGAGACGAGTACGTGAACGAGGAACCTGTTGAGAATGCCTACGAGGATCAAGTCTTCGACAACTCTGAGAACCTTGCAGGCAAGATGATCATACCCTCGAAATCACTACTATCTTTGCTATGCTAGTTTGCTCGCTCTTTTGCTATGCCTATGCTACGATGCCTACCATTTGCTTGTCAGCCTCCCAAATTGCCATGAACCTCTGACCTTTGACACCATTCCTAGCAAACCGTTGTTTGGCTATGTTACCGCTTTGCTCAGCCCCTCTTATAGCGTTGTTAGTTGCAGGTGAAGATTGAAGTTTGTTCCTTGGTTGGAACATGGAGATGTTGTTCCTTGTGGGAACATGTTTACTTGTTGGGATATCACAATATATCTTATTTATTAATGCATCTATATACTTGGTAAAGGGTGGAAGGCTCGGCCTTATGCCTGGTGTTTTGTTCCACTCTTGCCGCCCTAGTTTCCGTCATACCGGTGTTATGTTCCCGGATTTTGCGTCCCTTACGCGGTTGGGTGATTTATGGGACCCCCCTGACAGTTCGCTTTGAATAAAACTTGTCCAAAGAAGGCCCAACATTGCCTTTTACCATTTGCCTCACCACCACCTACTTTTTCCCTTGGGAGTCGCTCTCTCGAGGGTCATCTTTATTTCAGCCCCCGGCCAATGCTTGTCTAAGTGTTGGTCCAAACTAGAGCGCTTTTGGCGCCACCTCAAGGAAACTTGAGGTCGGTTTTAGTTATACGGACTGCTCATCCGGTTGTGGCTCGAGACGAGATCTGCGCGGCTACTATCGGGATGTCGGCACACGGGAGGCTTTGCTGGTCTTGTTTTACCATTGTCGAAATGTCTTGATGTACCGGATTCCGAGACTGATCGGAGTGTCTGGGTGAAGGTCTATTCCTTCGATGATCGCGAGAGCTTGTCATGGGCTAAGTTGGGACACCCCGCAGGTATAAACTTTCGAGAGCCGTGCCCGCGGTTATGTGGCAGATGGGAATTTGTTAATGTCGGTTGTAGAAAACCTGAAGTTGACCTTAATTAAAATACATCAACCGTGTGTGTTACCGTGATGGTCTCTTTCCGCGGAGTCCGGAAGTGAACACGATGTTGGAGTTATGCTTGACGTAGGTTGCTATAGGATCACTTCTTGATCATACTTTTATCGACCGTGCTTTGCCTTCTCTTCTCGCTCTCATTTGCGTATGTTAGCCATCATATATGCTAGTCGCTTGCTGCAGCTCCACCTCATGCCTGTACCTTACCTATAAGCTTAAATAGTCTTGATCTCGCGGGTGTGAGATTGCTGAGTCCTCGTGACTCACCAGATACTTCCAAAACCAGCTTGCGGTGCCTATGTTATCGAAAGCGGTGACGCAACTAAGCTCAAGGAGGAGCTCGATGAATATCTTGCCCTTTGTGTTGTTTCGTTTCAGTTGATCAGTAGTGGAGCCCAGTTGGGGTCGATCGGGGACCGTTTGTCGCATTTGGGGTTCTTCTTTTATTTTGGTTCCGTAGTCGGACCTTGATTGTATCTGGATGATGTAATGCTTTATTCATGTAATTGTGTGAAGTGGCGATTGTAAGCCAACTATGTATCTTTTTCCCTTATGTATTAAATGGGTTGTGTGAAGATTACCTCACTTGCGACATTGCTTTCAATGCGGTTATGCCTCTAAGTCGTGCTTCGACACGTGGGAGATATAGCCGCATCGAGGGCGCTATAACCTGCTCCCCGCGACCGGCTCCGTACTGCTCCCAAGACGGCTCCCTTGACCGGATGTGCTCGGTGGTGCCTCCTCTTTGGCTGAGCTCGACGCCCTCACGGTATCTGTCACACCGGCCCCCTTCAATATAAATGTATAATCTCCCATTTTCGTTGCCTTTCGGATGTCTCACATCGCAGACTTTTCTTTGCAGGCCAACGAAACCCCGTGCACCATATTGTACACCATCGGCGAACAGAAGGTGGACGTGGGGAAGGCGACGATAATGGAGCCAAAGGAACCATTATTCCACAGCCGGCCGATCCCCCGGAACGTCTTCAAGGTTTCCGTGGCCCGTGTCAAACCGGGCCACGAGAATTTGCCTCCTCTAATACTAGTGGGGGATGACGATGAGACCCCGTGGCGGCTTGGTGATTGTTGCAATGGGTGGGTCCTGTTGTGGCCAAAGAGTGCGCTTTATGCGAGGCGGCGGAGCACACCCACGAGCATGCAGCCTCAGCAAGGTATGAACATCAACACCCCACCTACCCAATTAGCGTCGGGTGTCGGGTTGGGTGATAGCGGACGGGGTAAGGAGGAGGCTCCATTAGTCGCTGATGACGTCGCCATGGATGAGGATGAGGATGACGATGGCGCTGAACAGTATGTCTATACTGGCGCCTCCTCAGTGTTTCAGCGTCATGAGTCGATGCCTGAATTACCGTCTCAACGTTTTATTGACTACCTTCTGGTAGTAAAGAAGTCTAGGAAGAGAGCGAGGAAAGGCAAAAAAGCTGATTCTATGATCCAGCCGCCTCAGCAGCCTCGGCTTCAGGACCGTATAGATATCCCCGATGCGGATAAATGGCATATCCCCGGTCAACCAATCCTACTTGAAATAGCGCTACAAACTAGATTCGGCGATCTAAGGAGACTTCATGACGATGTGTTGCGGGTAGAGAAAGGCCTCATCGCCTTGAAAGATCCAGGATGCCCACTCTACATGGTTAACGTTCCGCGGCAAATGTCATACGTCGACAGCTTCCTCGCGGATAAGTTCTTCCTCCGATTCGATTACATATTCGACATGTTTCACGTGAAGAAGCTGGATTTTATGTTTGTCCGCCTTTATGCCTTGCACATGAACTACATCATTGGGGTTGAGGAGATACGTCATATCTGTGTCGCTGACCCGTACTACATGCACGAGGGCTTCTTGGGAGTCTGTGCAGAGCAGCGTGAATACGCGAGGGATTACATTGTCAGTTTCATGCTCGCCAATAAGGACAAGGAGGCGATTCTCGTGCCTTATCATCCTGTGTAAGTCATCCGCGCTGCTATCCTTCTTCCTTCAATTTCAATAATTCATTTGCACGGTGGAGGCTAATTAATTTGAGGTGTACTTATTTTGCACAGCGGCGGGCGCGCCGTCCTCATCATCCTCTACCCCCGATTCTCCCACGCTATTTACTTGGACTCGTCGAAGAACATTCACAAAAAGAATTACGCCCACATCAAAGATGTTCTCGACAATGCTATGTTTTACTACCAAGCAAGGGGTGGAGAGGTTAGGGACAAGAAGAGAAGGGGCGGCAGGGCCGCCTTCAGCCATAAGACCGACTTCTGCTGCATCCAGCAACCGAACGATTCTCTTAATGATGGATTCTATGTCCTACACCACATGCTGGAGTACAGAAGGGATCACCAGAACCTTCAAATGTCACCTAGATCTGGCAATGCCCATATTCTGTAATGGGCAAAGGACATAGGAGATATCAAGGATCATCGACTTCGAGCTGAGTTCTATAACATCCAGCGCGAACTTGCCGAAATCATCATGAATGAGGTCGTCGGAAAAATAGGGATGTTCTACGCAGAAGGACAAATGTCGCGGGAAGACGTCCGAACATGGATAGCCTCTCAACATCTCGACATGAAGCCTTTCACTAAGCTCGAGGACTATCTCCCTGACATGGATGGATGGCACGACATGATGGAGTGATTGTCGATATATGACAATGTGTCCGTTTAGTCCATACTTTCTTTTATGACAAAACTTTGAGTTATGCACGGTGAAACTTTATTTGTGATGTAATTAAACCGTCCTCCTCCTCGACTAGCAAAAATCACTCTAGTTAGGGCATTTTGGGTACGATGAACTTTGTTATTTATGCTTATGATATGTTGTTTCTATTTTGCCAAGTCTGTCTCTTTCTGTTGCTCAACTATATATGTTGCATATCATCGACTCATGTGACGATGCAGTGCATAGATCATAGATGGCGAAGAAGTGCTACCACAGTATATATATGACAAGTGGCCGGAGTGTCAGGCCCAAGTGTACCGGTTTTCGCTTTCCGAGCGAAGGCAGTAGTTAGTTTAATTAGGTTCACGCTAATGCGAGAGAGGGATACGAACTCATGTACTCAAAGTGATAGCTATTCTCGCGTATATCATTGTTTAGATGGATGACGATGTATTTGCAAGTAATCGAGACTTGTATCGCTATTTTCGAGATTGATGACGAGAGACCACTTTGTGTTGGATGATGATTATGATGATGACATGATTTGATGAGACTAATTATATGTATATGCTATGATTACATTTGTATGTGGATGTCAGGACCCCGACTCAATGCCACATAGATCTAGCATGTAACACCTCATATCACTTTGCGGCCTCACGCACGGTATTCCCACGGGTGTCGCCTTACCTTTGCCCGGGACCGTTTGCGCCTTTTGGCACACGAATATGATAGTGTCGCTAGCATCCATATGATAAGGAGCCCGGGCTGACATGGCTAGTCGTAAACCCAAAGTGGCACAGACTTACAGGACAGCATCCATGACCCAACATCGAGCGTGTCGGTCATCAGCGAATAAGTTCGGGCTGTAGCACTGGGCTAGCAGGACTCCGTAAACCGGGCTGTAGCGGGCTAACAGGACTCCGGTACTCAACGTGACATTTCCCGAAGGACAGACACGAGAACGAAGAAGGACACATGCCAGCCAGCCTAAGTGTTCGGAGCAGTAGCAAGCTACCATGGCTCAAAGTGGAAACACTAGGAGACATTTCCCGGTAAGAGAGGCTACTAAAGATAAACAACTAGATAGTCAGATCCCACACATACCAAGCATTTCAATAACATACACACAATATGCTCGATATGTGCAAATACAACATGGCATCACAACATGACTCTACGACTCAAGTATTTATTCAATAGGCTCCGAGGAGCAAGATATTACAAACATGGGTCTCATGACCCAACATTCAGAGCATACAAGTCAAGCACAAGCGGAGGCTAATATGTCTGAGTACAGACATCTATAAATGGAAAAGGCTGAGAAGCCTGACTGTCTACCAGATCCTGCCGAGGGCACAAGATCGTAGCTGAGGTAACAAGCTAAACGTCGAAGTCCACGCGGAACTACTAGCGAGACCGAGGTCTCTCTGCAAAAACATAAAATAGGCAAACGTGAGTACAAATGTACCCAGCAAGACTTACATCAGAACTAACTACATATGCATCATTATCAACAAAGGGGATGGTGGAGTTTAACAGCAGCAAGCCAGCTTTGACTCGGTGGCTATCCTAAACTACGACTGCAAGTAACTCTTTTGAGGTGGCGCACACGAGTCCACATATTCACCATATCAATACACCACTATGGATTCGCTCCGTCTCCCTACGAGAAGCCCATCCATAGCACTCACACTTATCTTGCGTATTTTAGAGTATCCACTTTCACTTGTCTATGAACTGTTATAGGCAACCCAGAAGTCCTTTACCGCGGACACGGCTATTCGAATAGATCATATTAACCCTGCAGGGGTGTACTTCTTCATACATGTTTCCACCACTTAGCGTCTGCACACGACATGTGCTCGGCAGACTTCAAGCGAAAGCCGACGTGGGTGTAGACCACGACCTACCTAGACACTCAAGTCCCTAGTCAGGTTTATCGCCTATTTGGGTTCCATCTATGAGGAGTTCCGGCGAAGTTTCGCTCACAGCCCCAAACGATGTGAACAGGGTTCCGTGACACCAAGCAGGCGCCGGTTTACCCGCCACGTACCTACCGCATCACAGCCCACCCCTACGGTCAACCTTTGCGCCGGCCTCCAACATACTACAAACACCATAAACTACTTGCAACTCCCGGACAGAGGACGGGGGTGAATAAGAAGTCGGCGGGTCATATTTCAGGCCCAATGCATGGTAGTAGCTGAATCATGGATCACAAACACAAACTCAGTTCCTAAGGACGGCTGCAATGAGACAACCCACCATGTACTCCTACATGGCCTCTCACCGCTACCTTTACCAAATCGTGTTCACACACTTAGCTCACACACGAGAGGACATGTTCACACCTCTCGATTCATCTTGATGAATCGGACCCGACTCAACTCTAAGCGAGAGCAGGCATGACAAACAAGCATGAATGAGTAGGCACAACAGGCTCAAACAACTCCTACTCATGCTAGTGGGTTTCATCTATTTACTGTGGAATGACAGGTCATGCAAAGGATAAAGGGGTTCAGCTACCGCAGCAAGTAACAGATGAATCGTTGTTGTCCTAATGCAGTAAAATAGGGCAGGAGCGAGAGAGTGGGATTGTATCGGAATGAACAAGGGGGTTTTGCTTGCCTGGCACTTCTGAAGATATTATAGTTCTTCATTGGTGTCATCGAACTCGTCGTCGGAACCACGTCTATCGAGAGGGAACAAACACCGGCAACTGAGAAAGAACACAATCAATGCAATGCTACAATATGATGCATGATCATGACATGGCAATATGCTGTGACTTGTGCTAATGCACCTAGCTATGATTTAAATGAAGTTGGTTTGAATACATGATTCAAATTCCAACTCCATATATGATTATTTAAATGCCCTTTATTCGTTTTGTCCAAAACAGAGGACAAACATTGTTCAAACATGCATGAAAATGGTACAGATGGATTCCTTGAATTTTTCTGATAATTTTTCATATATAATTTGTTTGATTTGGAGCTATGGTTGATTTTATATGAATTTTAGAAGTTTTGGTTATTTTACGAATTTCTTATATAAAAACAAATCCGAAAATAAGTTATTGCGTCACTGACATCATCATGACGTCAGCAGGTCAACAGGCGCCGCCAGGTCAAACCTGACCAGTGGGTCCCGCGTGTCAGTCTCTAACTATACTAACCTAGTTTAATTAGCACTAACCTAGGTTAAACTAATTAAATTTAAACCTAAACTAGATTAATTAGCCGGGCGGGGCCCGCATGTCAGTGGGACAGGGGGTAAGTCAACCCAGCCAGCGGGGTCAAACCACGCCGGTCAGTGGGTCAACCCCTACCGGCGACGTGTCGCCGGCGACGACAGACGCGGCGGAGCGGCACGGGATTCACCTACAGGGCGCCGTTTGGCGCGCGAACCTGGCTTCACGGATGCGGACGCTCGTCGCATCCAACCAGGTGGTGGCGCGGCGAGTGGCGGAGTGGCGCGCGGCGGCGCGGCAGGCGGCGGCCGTGGTTCGGGCGTGCTCGGGGACGGCGATGTGATGTGCAAACGAGACGGCTGTTGCGCTAGTTTTGCTCTAGGGAACGTTGCGAGTGCAACGGACGCACGCGTGGGACCAAAAGGTCACCGGGGCTTCGCCGGCGACGAGCCCGTGCGGCGGCGCATTCGGTCGCAGGTGGCGCGGTGGCTACGGCGTGCAAACGAGGCAAGGGAGAGGGGTGTCCGGGACAGGAGCTCACGGTGATCACGTTGGGCGGGTCAACGAGCTCGGGAAGCACCGAGCGAAGCGGAGCAGCGAGGGGATCTTGGCGGCGGCGGCGAAGCGTTGAAGATGTCGATGTTGTGGGGCGTCCGCGGTGCGTGTGTCTCGAGGAGGCACGACGACGGAGGCGGATCTCTGGACATCTTGAGGAGGCTAGGCGGTGGATGTAGGCCACGGCGAACAGCGTCGGTGGCGGCGGCTCCGTTCGGTGGCTGCTGAGAGAGAGCGAGCGAGAGGAGGGAATGGCACGAAGGGTGAGAGGGTACGCGGCGGTTGAGGAAGTGCGTGGCGGCGGGAGAGATCCAGCGACGAGGAGGCAGGCGGCGGGGTGGAGGTGGCGTGGCGGCCACGCGCCTCCGTCCTTGGCGAGGAGGAAGACGACAGGAGAGAAGCGGTGGCGGGCTGGGCGCCAGGTGGGCTGCCGGTGGGCGGCCAGCTGGGATGTGTTTGACAGTAGGTTTTCTGCTCTGTTTTATTTTCTGTTCTGTTTTCTATTATTCTGTAAATTTAGGGCTTTATTAAAAATACTTAGGAGTCTTTAAAAATCCTGAAAATAATCAGAGGCTCTATTTAGATGATTTCCAACAGCCTACACTTATTTTCAGAATTATTTGGGCATTTGGAATATTATATAGCATTTAAATGCCCAAATGCAAATAGAGTATGATTTAATTCAGAGCCCAATATGTCCTGCAAAAATATAAACCATTTTTGGTAGATGCTTTCACCTCAAACCAGAAATGTTGAACATTTTTAGAGGGCATTTTGAGTTCAATGAAAAAGATTTTATTTTGATCCTAGTTGAATTCATTTGGTGCTAGGGTTTAAACAATCCCCATTTCAAGTTTCATGAAATTTGAACATGATGCAACACTCTAATGCATGCACTAGGCATTGTCAGAACCTGGGATGTGACAGCTCACCCCCACTAAACAAGAATCTCGACCCGAGATTCAAGCATAGGGTAAGATGAAAGGAAAACGCAATCTAATATAATCTTCACGATCCAGGTTGCACTTCAAATGAACGTTTATTCGATCACCATCATTGTCTCGAAGTCTTGCTCTGGGAACTCCATCCCACATGACAACAAGTAGAAAGGGAAAACTCTAGTAGGATCGATCTTCTCGGAGATCAAACAACTTAGGATCAGCTCACGGGGTGAGTCATAAAAACATCTCGCAAGCTGAGATACAAAGCACACATCTAGAGGATTGGAGTGGAACATACGACGAGGGTTCACTAGGTAGACAACAATTCCACACCTAAGAGGGTGGTGAACGGTTGTCAACGTAGCGAGAGTTTGAGTTGCCATGATACCACAGCGAGACATTTTAGAGGAAGGCAATTCGTGGATCTATCCCCTTAAGTGGCAAAAGAATTACCTTTGATTCAGAGATCATTGAAATTCTCTATACCAACCTAAAACAATTCACAATCGATCATTTGAAGGAGTCCGAGAAATTGACATTCTCGGGCCAGAATGGATGATGTGGATTACCTTGTTGAAAACAGCACAAGGGATGATTTTAGTAACTGGGGAGAAACTCAACAGTAGAGAGTGAGTCCACTGTTTGAAAGGGTTATGGCATAACCGAGGAAACTGAGAGCAAGCCCAGTTTAGTGCCGATGATAACACCTAGCGCTTGTGCGTGCTCTCAAGAACTTGAGCATTTCCATATTCATCAAGGTTTTACCAATATCCGTCAAGGATCCTGGCAACACAACATACTACCATGATGAATAGCGATGGATGATGCAGATGCAAGGAAAGATAACACTTTCTCAGATTTCATCTTAGCGAGGCCAAGGAAACAAAATCTGGATGATCGACCGAGAGACATTTAGCACTCCGCTTCTAATGTTCTCCTTGATGTACTAGCGTATCCCATTCATAGATATGGTTTGATATCTAGAACATCAAGTAACAGGTCGGACTTCGGGAGCACAAAAATCATAAGGCACACAAATAGGGAATAATTCCTACGAAGTCCTTATGGAGAGGTGGCTAACTTCTTCAATCAAGATATTGTAATAACAGGTCTTCCGGCTGGGTGTGTTGGCCACGACATCCATTTTACCGGTTATCGCGAGACCGATATTATAGTTCTTGGGAAATGTCCCAACCATCATATCTGCCTGAGATTCAGATCTGGTTGGTGTCAGAAAATTCAGACTCATCGAGTCTGGAAAGTAAAATGAAAGTTTGCAACACAAATCAACGAGACGACGTTGCGAGATTCTCGGGAAATGGACTACGGTAGTAAGCTCCAAAACATGAGTTGGTTCTGCTACAAACATGTGAACACGTTGTCCCAGACAAGCATGACCACCTAGTAGTCTTATAATAAAACACTACCGAGTTCAGGTTGGGAACCATCATCGAGGATAATGAAGTCTTGTGCATGAACTAGTATTCGCACATCAACTCCTTTCCTTGAACACAAATCAATCAGTGGCTTGGGGTGCTAGGAATACATATAGAATGAAGGTTGCAAGTCTCCAGACCACAGAATACTTCGCACGTATGCATGACTGACTTGGGATGATTGCAGGGGAAGAAAAAAACAAGCTTTCTCAAATCCACGGCGGCAACTTGCATCAAATGCACATGAACTAGAGGAAGTCACTTCCTACATCCGAACATATGCTTCATGAGCTAGCATGAACAAATGCTTTTAAAAGTTTCCAACACTAGCTTAATGTTTAACAAAATTATGGAGAAGACAAGGATGTTGTCGATGGGCTCAACAACAATTCATCCAGATTCCCATGGAGATGGAATTCCATAACTATGTGAGCAAGGAGATAGTATTGGTCAGACCCAAAAGACATAATGATGTATGCTCGAGGGAAATCCACGAGTAAGACAACATTACGAACATCGTTGGTTCTGATTTGATTTGAGAATAGCCCATACTCAAATCAAAGTTTTGGCAAGACAATAGCTCCAACAACTGGTCTCGAGGATCAATTGATGAAAATATCATCTTTCTTCAACACACACACAAGGTATCCCTTAACATGAACCAAGCCAGACAAGCTTTTATCTTCCAACTCTCCAAGTTGTTGTTTAGCTTAACCAACTAGCTCAGGGGTAACCAACATGGATTCTTGGAGAAAGGGTGGTTTAGGAATAAATCAACTTGATCACGAACTCAACATAGCGGTCGGGTGATGACCTGGTGATACTTAGAAGATATTCAGAAAATCACGAACCACCGGTATGTTACTAAGCTCGAGATCAATCTTGCTTTTGAAGGCAAGATGATATGATCAAATGAGCGAGGACTTGTCAAGATCCTAACTCATCAATCGAAGTGTGCACCAGGAAAATGGACTAGGTGGCACAATCAATCTTAGGATGATGATTTAACAACCAACACGCTAAGAATGAGAATATAGTCCATTAACTACCAAGCAACGGAGTTGCTAGGAGTATTGATTTCACACATCATGACTCACTTGTCAGCATTCCGGTTACAACAACACGGAAACCGAGGAATGAATAATGAGGCGAGAAGTATCACCGTATCAAGAGTTCATAAGAGATAGTGCAATTCTCATGACGATCCTGACGTAAAGAGGGTAATACTTCAGGGTAGAAGGGATCAAAAGCTTGTTTGCATTTTGATCTACGGAATACAACTGCTTTGACCCAATCCTGGAAATGGACAAGGTACTGGAGTTTGTTTCTCCTAGTCATTCTGAAATAGAATGGCTTGACGGACCACAAGAATAATAAGCATCGATGAGCTCGAGTGCACAGCTACTCTTGACTATCAATCGATAGACGAAGGTCAGTACAAAACTAAAGGGGGACAACTCAAAGGAACATATGATTTTCTGAGTTGTGGATGCATAGACTAGTATGTCGAACCAAGTTCAACAAATTTCTTCCGGATAATCCATGCGGAAAGGTAGAACTGGCAGAGTCACAATATAAAATGGAGAACTCATCAAGAGCGCACCTGTTGTGATCTTTTGATCCAACAAACTTCTGCCATAAGCGGTTCATAGTATTTGGAAGAAGGAAATACCACGGACCTCGAGGACTAATGCAAAGGTTACTAATAACCTAAAGGAACGAGCAAACACTATCAACATGAGGTGAGTGGGGTGAATCTCGGGTTCAAAACCCAGAAGTAGATTACCTACTAACTAAATTGCATCACGGGATGCTTTTGAGAATGAAGGCCAGAGTCATCACACTGGGATACAAATCATGGCTAGATTACTAGATGATCCCCTAAGACACCTAGGTCATAAGAATAATTCCAACATATATGTCGAGGCAATAGAATACCTCAACTCAGCATTAGTGTGATTAACCTGGCCCAAAGGAACATCAAAACCAGAGGGAAAGGATTTGCAAGTGCATCAGATTGTTTTAGAAACCTGGGATGACTCGGACAGCATAACGGCTGTAAATGCTCAAAATGATTGGAGACATGTTAAAAAAAATGGTGGCATAGCCACTCAGAGGCACAATATCAAGATTTCAAGATCTACAGTTAACATATGGAAGTAGTAAAGCTGAACTGAGATTTGAAACTAACAATTCTATAAGTCTATGGGTTAGTAACACGTCATCCTGATAGATAGATGAGAAGGCCTAGTTCTTAATCCCCGTAGAAGAGAAGAGGTTGACTCAGATCAGAAGGCCATGAGGTATAAGGAGTAAAAAGAGCCTTACGTTCCATCCCACAATCAATTCCCCTACATAACTAAAGCATTTCTAGACTCAACTTCGACCAGTTTGGCTTGGTAATCCTACAGGTAGTCAAGCTCTGATACCAAAGCTGTCAGGACCCCGACTCAATGCCACATAGATCTAGCATGTAACACCTCATATCACTTTGCGGCCTCACGCACGGTATTCCACGGTGTCGCCTTACCTTTGCCGGGACCGTTTAGCGCTTTTGGCACACGTATATGATAGTGTCGCTAGCATCCATATGATAAGGAGCTCGGCTGACATGGCTAGTCGTAAACCCAAAGTGGCACAGACTTACGAGGACAGCATCCATGACCCGGCATCGAGCGTGTCGGTCATCAGCGAATAAGTTCGGGCTGTAGCACTGGGCTAGCAGGACTCGATAAACCGGGCTGTAGCGGGCTAACAGGACTCCGGTACTCACGCAGCGTGACATTTCCCGAAGGACGACACGAGAACGAAGAAGGACACATGCCGGCCAGCCTAAGTGTTCGGAGCAGTAGCAAGTTACCATGGCTCGGTGGAAACACTAGGAGACATTTCCGGTAAGAGAGGCTACTAAAGATAAACAACTAGATAGTCGATCCCACACATACCAAGCATTTCAATAACATACACACAATATGCTCGATATGTGCAAATACAACATGGCATCACAACATGACTCTCGACTCAAGTATTTATTCAATAGGCCCGAGGAGCGAGATATTACAAACATGGGTCTCATGACCCAACATTGAAGCATACAAGTCAAGCACAAGCGGGGCTAATATGTCCGAGTACGACATCTATAAATGGAAAAGGTGAGAAGCTTTGTTGTCTACCGAGATCTGCCGAGGGCACAAGATCGTAGCTGAGGTAACAAGCTAAACGTCGAAGTCCACGCGGAACTACTAGCGAGACTGAGTCGTCTGCAAAAACATAAAATAGGCAAACGTGAGTACAAATGTACCCAGTAAGACTTACATCGAACTAACTACATATGCATCATTATCAACAAAGGGATGGTGGAGTTTAACAAGACAAGCCAGCTTTGACTCGGTGGCTATCCTAAACTACGACGCAAGTAACTCTTTTGAGGTGGGCGCACGAGTCCACATATTCACCATATCAATACACCACTATGGATTCGCTCCGTCTCCCTACGAGAACGCCATCCATAGCACTCACACTTATCTTGCGTATTTTAGAGTATCCACTTTCACTTGTCTATGAACTGTTATAGGCAACCCGAAGTCCTTTATGCGGACACGGCTATTGAATAGATCATATTAACCCTGCAGGGGTGTACTTCTTCATACATGTTTCCACCACTTAGCGTCTGCACACGACATGTGCTCGGCAGACTTCAAGCGAAAGCCGACGTGGGTGTAGACCACAACCTACCTAGACACTCAAGTCCCTAGTCCTGGTTTATCGCCTATTTGGGTTCCATCTATGAGGAGTTCCGGCCGAAGTTTCGCTCACAGCCCCAAACGATGTGAACAGGTTCCGTGACACCAAGCGGGCGCCGGTTTACCCTGCCACGTGCCTACCGCATCACAGCCCACCCCTACGGTCAGATTGCGACGGCCTCCGGCATACTACAAACACCGAAACTACTTGCAACTCCCGGACAGAGGACAGGGGTGAATAAGAAGTCGAGCGGGGTCATATTTCAGGGCCCAATACATGGTAGTAGCTGAATCATGGATCACAAACACAGAAATCAGTTCCTAAGGACGGCTGCAATGAGACAACCCACCATGTACTCCTACATGGCCTCTCACCGCTACCTTTACCAAATCGTGTTCACACACTTAGCTCACACACAGTAGGACATGTTCACACCTCTCTGATTCATCTTCGATGAATCAGACCCGACTCAACTCTAAGCAGTAGCAGCCATGACAAACAAGCATGAATGAGTAGGCACAACAGGCTCAAACAACTCCTACTCATGCTAGTGGGTTTCATCTATTTACTGTGGAATGACAGGTCATGCAAAGGATAAAGGGGTTCAGCTACCGCAGCAAGTAACAGATGAATCGTTGTTGTCCTAATGCAGTAAAATAGAGCAGGAGCGAGAGAGTGGGATTGTATCGGAATGAACAAGGGGGTTTTGCTTGCTTGGCACTTCTGAAGATATTATAGTTCTTCATTGGTGTCATCGAACTCGTCGTCGGAACCACGTCTATCGAGAGGGGACAAACACCGGCAACTGAGAAAGAACACAATCAATGCAATGCTACAATATGATGCATGATCATGACATGGCAATATGCTGTGACTTGAGCTAATGCACCTAGCTATGATTTAAATGAAGTTGGTTTGAATACATGATTCAAATTCCAACTCCATATATGATTATTTAAATGCCCTTTATTCGTTTTGTCCAAAACAGAGGACAAACATTGTTCAAACATGCATGAAAATGGTACAGATGGATTCCTTGAATTTTTCTGATAATTTTTCATATATAATTTGTTTGATTTGGAGCTATGGTTGATTTTATATGAATTTTAGAAGTTTTGGTTATTTTCTGGAATTTCTTATATAAAAACAAATCCAGAAAATAAGTTACTGCGTCAGCCTGACATCATCATGACGTCAGCAGGTCAACAGGCGCCGCCAGGTCAAACCTGACCAGTGGGTCCCGCGTGTCAGTCTCTAACTATACTAACCTAGTTTAATTAGCACTAACCTAGGTTAAACTAATTAAATTTAAACCTAAACTAGATTAATTAGCCGGGCGGGGCCCGCATGTCAGTGGGACAGGGGGTAAGTCAACCCAGCCAGCGGGGTCAAACCACGCCGGTCGTGGTCAACCTCTACGGCGACGTGTCGCCGGCGGCAGCGACACGCGGCGGAGCGGCACGGATTCACCTACGTGGCGCCGTTTGGCGCGCGGAGCACGCCCACGGATGCGGACGCCGTCCGCATCCAACCAAATGGTGGCGCGCCGAGTGGCGGAGTGGCGCGGCGGCAGCAGGCGGCGGCCGTGGTTCGGGCGTGCTCGGGGCGGCGATGTGATGTGCAAGCGAGGCGGCTGTCGCGCTTAGTTTTGCTCTAGGAACGTTCGAGTGCAGCGGATGCACGTGGGACCAAAGGTCACCGGGCTTCGCGGTGGCGAGCCCGTCGTGGCGCATTCGGTCGCAGGTGGCGCGGTGGCTACGGCGTGCAAACGAGGCAAGGGAGAGGGGTGTCCGGGACAGGAGCTCACGGTGATCACGTTGGGCGGGTCGACGAGCTCGGGGAAGCACCGGAGCGAGCGGAGCAGCGAGGGGGATCTTCGGCGGCCGGCGACGAAGACGTTGAAGATGTCGATGTTGTGGGGCGTCCGGCGGTGCGTGTGTCCTCGAGGAGGCACAGACGACGGAGGCGGATCTCCTGGACATGCTGAGGAGGCTAGGCGGTGGATGTGGCCACGGCGAACGGCGTCGGTGGCGGCGGCTCCGTTCGGTGGCTGCGCGCAGGAGAGCGAGCGAGAGGAGGGGAATGGCACAGAAGGGTGAGAGGGTACGCGGCGGTTGAGGGGAAGTGCGTGGCGACGCGGGAGAGATCCAGGCGACGAGGAGGCAGGCAGGCAGGGTGGAGGTGGCCGGCGCGGGGCGGCCACGCGCCTCCGTCCTTCTGGCGAGGGAGGAAGACGACAGGGAGAGAAGCGGTGGCGGGCTGGGCCGCCAGGTGGGCTGCCAGTGGGCGGCCAGCTGGGATGTGTGTTGACAGTGGGTTTTACGCTCTGTTTTATTTTCATTCATTTTCTATTATTCTGTAAATTTAGGGCTTTATTAAAAATACTTAGGAGTCTTTAAAAATCCTGAAAATAATCAGAGGCTCTATTTAGATGATTTCCAACAGCCTACACTTATTTTCAGAATTATTTGGGCATTTGGAATATTATATAGCATTTAAATGCCCAAATGCAAATAGAGTATGATTTAATTCAGAGCCCAATATGTCCTGCAAAAATATAAACCATTTTTGGTAGATGCTTTCACCTCAAACCAGAAATGTTGAACATTTTTAGAGGGCATTTTGAGTTCAATGAAAAAGATTTTATTTTGATCCTAGTTGAATTCATTTGGTGCTAGGGTTTAAACAATCCCCATTTCAAGTTTCATGAAATTTGAACATGATGCAACACTCTAATGCATGCACTAGGCATTGTCAGAACCTGGGATGTGACAGTGGATGATATGCTAAAGATTATTATATAAAGCCTATTCAAATACAAAACAAATATGCAGGAAAAAACTAATAAAACTAGTAGTAGCGGGGAATTTAGCGAGAGCGCCGCCTTACGATGGCGCTTCCAGAACGGCGTTGAAGATAATATCAGTAGCGCCCTTTTCTAAAGAGTGCTACAGCTATTCATGTATAGCAGCAGCGTGGGTCAACAGGCGCTACTGCTATACGTTAGCTGTAGCGCCTTATTAGTAGCGCCGGTACCCGCGCTACTGAGAGGCCCAAAACCCGCTGCTGCTAGGCTTTTCCCTAGTAGTGTGAGAAGAGGTTGTTTGACATTAGCTCACTTGATGAATGGAGAACCCAAGCCTATGAGAATGCCAAGCTATTCAAAGAAAAAGTCAAACGTTGGCATGACAAAAGGATTCAAAAGCGTGAGTTTAACGTAGGTGATTATGTGTTATTATTCAACTCTCGTTTAAGATTTTTTCCAGGAAAACTTCTCTCTAAATGGGAAGGTCCTTACGTTATCGAGGAGGTCTATCATTCTGGTGCCATAAAAATAAACAACTTCGAAGGCACAAGTCCGAGGTTGGTGAACGGTCAAAGAATTAAACATTATGTTTCAGGTAATCCTATCAATGTTGAAACTAATATTATCGAAGCCGTAACCCCGGAGGAGTACATAAGCGACACTTTCCAGAACGATCCAGACTCCGAAAAGGAATAGGTACGTGGTACGGTAAGTAAACCGACTCCAAAACAATTCCAATGGCAATTTTTATTAGTTTTGGAATATTTAAGAATTTTAGGAAGAAAGAAGTAGTCCGAGAGGGACACGAGGCCTCCACGAGGGTGGAGGGCGCGCCCACCCTTACTGGGTGCACCCCCCTGTCTCGTGGACACCCCTTGTGCCTCCCGGACTCCGTTTTCTTGCATGTTACATATTTTGGTCGGTAAAAAATCATTATATAAACTCCCGAAGGTTTTGACCACCGTATCACGCAAATATCCTCTGTTTTCGTTTCGAGCTGTTTCTGTTTCAGATCTAGAGCATCATGTTGTCTTCAAGCCCTCCCAAGGACAAGTTTTTCGAGAGGGTTATCAACCCCTATCTCGCGGAGGTGCTGCAACACCCTCAAACCATTGAGATGCGTGAGGGGGTGCTGCACATCCGCGATGTGGAGGGACCAAGGCGTACAGGAAACGTGGAGACAAAGCTCGAAGCCATGGAGCAGCAAGTTTTCAAGTGCCAAGGGATGGTGGAGCATGGCCTCAACGCCAACCAGATGATGATCATGGAGTTCACCAACAACCACAAGCTAGTTGCCAAGGTCATTGGGGAGACCATCTTCAAGCTTCAAGAGAAAATCGAGCACCTCCAAGCCCAGATCTATGACCTGCAAAGCCAGAACTGTGAGTATGAATATATATTCAAGAGGATGAGTTTGGCTGCAGATTTAAAGATCCCGGAGACTCTATCATCCTTCTATGATGGTGAGCCTATGCCTTGGAAGACGGACGACAAGCCTACATCATCATTAACTCCTACTTCACCACCTTCGAGGACATAATCACATGGGTATGGGCACTCCCCTTGGAAACTGCCAAGCTTGGGGGAGGTGCCCCAGTATCATATCACCATCACACTCCTATCTTTACCGTTTTATTTAGTTCGATCCTTTTAGTAGTATCTTGATCTAGTAGATTGAAGTTTTGATATCAAGTAGTTTTGAGTTTTGCTTTGTGATCTCTTTATGTAATCGAGTCCATGAGCTTTCTATAATAAAGATTAGTGTTGAGTCAAGGGCTTTGCTATGTTACTATGATCTTGAGAAAGTAGAAAGAATAAAAGAGTTCATATTGATTTTATGGTTAGTGATGACTTCACACATAGAAAGTATGAGGCATAAAAGTTGTTGAGAGTTGATAAACGTAGGTTTGGTCATCGTTGCAATTAATAGGAAGTGATAAGGAAAGAGAGGTTCACATACAAATATATTATCTTGGACATCCTTTATGATTGGGAGCACTCATTAAGTATGACATGCTAAAAGAGTTGATGTTGGACAAGGAAGACAACGTAATGGTTGATGTTTTCTCACATCTCAGTTAGAGTATATTGTCATTGACCTTCCAAACATGTTGAGCTTTCCTTTCCCCCTCATGCTAGCCAAATTCCTTGCACCAAGTAGAGATACTACTTGTGCTTCCAAATATCCTTAAACCCAGTTTTGCCATGAGAGTCCACCATACCTACGTACCTATGGATTGAGTAAGATCCTTCAAGTAAGTTGTCATGTTGCAGGCAATAAAAATTGCTATCTAAATATGTATGACTTATTAGTGCAGAGAAACAAGCTTTATACAATCTTGTTGTGGAAGTAATAAAAGCGACGGACTGCATAATAAAGGTCCACATACAAGGGGCAATATAAAGTGACATTCTTTTGCATTAAGATTTTGTGCATCCAACCCTAAACACACATGACAACCTCTGCTTCCCTCTACGAAGGGCCTATCTTTTACTTTATGTTTTTACTTTATGCTTGAGTCAAGGTGATCTTCACCTTTCCCTTTTTCATTTTATCCTTTGGCAAGCTCCTCGTGTTTGAAAGATCATGATATATATATATATATATATATATATATATATATATATATCCAATTGGATGTAAGTTAGCATGGGCTATTATTGTTGACATCACCTAAGGGTTAATACGTTGGGAGGCAACACAATAAGCCCCTATCTTTCTCAGTGTCCGACTGAAACTCCATAACCACAAGTATTGTGTGAGTGTTAGCAATTGTAGAAGACTACAAGATAGTTGAGTATGTGGACTTGCTGAAAAGCTCTATTGTTGACTATTTCTGATGTTATGATAAATTGAAATTGCTTCAATGACTGATATTATAGTTTTTTAGTTCTCAATGAAGTTTCTGAACCATACTTGACGTTGTGAATTGATTGTTACTTGAGTATAAGAAATCATATGACAAAATCTACATATGTTGTTGTTATAAGAATGATCATGATGCCCTCATGTCCGTATTTTATTTTTATCGACACCTCTATCTCTAAACATGTGGACATATTTTTGATTTCGCTTCGCTTGAGGACAAGCGAGGTCTAAGCTTGGGGAGTTGATCGTCCATTTTGCATCATGCTTTTATATCAATATTCATTGCATTATGGGCTGTTATTACACATTATATCTCAATACTTATGGCTATTCTCTCTTATTTTACAAGGTTTACCATGAAGAGGGGGAATGCCGACAGCTGGAATTCTGGCTGGAAAAGGAGCAAACATTGGAAACCTATTCTACACTGCTCCAAAAATCCTGAAACTCCACAAAACTTATTTTCTGAATTAATAAGAATTATTGAGCGGAAGAAACAGCTCAAGGGGGCCACACCCTGGCAAGGAGGGTGGGGGGCGCCCACCCCTAGTGGGCGCACCTCCTATCTCCTGGGCCCCTGGTGGCCCGCCGGTGTCCATCTTCTGCTGAATATGAAGGCTTTTACCCTGGAAAAAATCGTGGGCAAGCTTACGAGACGCAAATCCGCCGCCACGAGGCGGAACCTTGGCGGAACCAATCTAGAGCTCCGGCAGAGCTGTTCTGTCGGGGACACTTCCCTCCGGGAGGGGGAAATCATCACCATCGTCATCACCAACGATCCTCTCATCGGGAGGGTGTCAATCTCCATCAACATCTTCACCAGCACAATCTCGATCAACATCTTCACCAGCACCATCTCCTCTCAAAACCCTAGTTCATCTCTTGTATCCAATCTTGTATCCAAACCACAAATTGGTACCTGTGGGTTGCTAGTAGTGTTAATTACTCCTTGTAGTTGATGCTAATTGGTTTACTTGGTGGAAGATCATAAGTTCAGATCCTTAATGCATATTATTACCCCTCTGATTATGAACATGCATATGCTTTGTGAGTAGTTACGTTTGTTCCTGAGGACATGGATGAAGTCTTGCTATTAGTAGTCATGTGAATTTGGTATCCGTTCGATATTTTGATGAGATGTATGTTGTCTTTCCTCTAGTGGTGTTATGTGAACGTCGACTACATGACACTTCACCATTATTTGGGCATATAGGAAGACATTGGGAAGTAATAAGTAGATGATGGGTTGCTAGAGTGACAAAATCTTAAACCCTAGTTTATGCGTTGCTTCGTTAGGGGCTGATTTGGATCCATATGTTTAATGTTGTGGTTAGGGTTACCTTAATACTTCTTTTGTAGTTGCAGACGCTTGCAAGAGGGGTTAATCCTAAGTGGGATGCTTGTCCAAGTAAGGGCAGTACCCAAGCACCGGTCCACCCACATATCAAATTATCAAAGTACCGAACGCGAATCATATGAACGTGATGAAAACTAGCTTGACGATAATTCTCATGTGTCCTCGGGAGCTCTTTTCTCATTATAAGAAATTTTCTAGGCTTATCCTTTGCTACAAAAGGATTGAGCCACCTTGCTGCACTTTATTTACTTTCATTGCTTGTTACTCGTTACAATTTGTCTTATCACAAAACTATCTATTACCCTACAATTTCAGTGCTTGCAGAGAAAACCTTACTAAAACCCGCTTATCATTTCCTTCTGCTCCTCGTTGGGTTCGACACTCTTACTTATCGAAAGGACTACGATAGATCCCCTACACTTGTGGGTCATCAACTATCTACTTTGTTGGGGGTGTAAAGTTGGGAATTGGCCACACACCTACCTGGGACTTCCATTGGGCTCTGCCAAACCAAGAGTGGACTACATGCCAATGTTAAAGAGAATTGAAAACAAATTGCTTAGCTGCTCCACAATGCTATCCACTGAAGACAAGCTTAGTCTACTCAAATCAGTCTTTACAAGCATGACAATATTTTTGATGTGTACTCTCATGATCCCCAAGCCTGTGATTAAACAAATAAACTCTTATCTGATGAACTGTTTTTGGAGGAAATTTGGAACTCAGGATAGAGGTGTTGTTCTGATCTCAGGATAGAGGGGTTTTGGACCTTCATATTCATAACCAAGCACTTCTCATGAAATTCCTTCACAAATTCCTCAATAAAGAAGACATACCATGGGTTAATATAATATGGGAGACATATTACAAGGATAGTGTCCCAGGAGATAGGATGATTGGATCTTTCTGGTGGAAAGTTGTCCTGAAACTGCTGCCCACATTCAAGGAGCACACAAGGTGCAAAGCTGGAAGGGGAAATACAGTTATGTTCTGGACAGATAAATGGATGAACACCCCTATGAACACTCTCTTCCCTGAACTACATTCTTTTGCTATCAATAAAGCCATCACTCTGCAAAAGGCCCAGCAGCATGAGGACTTCAGCCACAACTTTCATGGACCTCTGTCACTCCAGGCATACAATCAGTTCAATGAACTTCATGATACCCTCAGCAACAGAGAAAATTCTACAGACAGAGATTCTTGGATCATGGATGGCACCACACAAAAATTCTCCTTCATGAACATATATAAAGCAATCTGTGGACCCAGCCAAGCACACAAGATCTTTCAGATGGTCTGGAAAACAACATGCAGACTAAGGCACAAAATCTTCTTTTGGTTGCTGCTCCATGACAAATTAAGCACCAGAAATATGCTCAAGCACAGAAACATGTTCTTAGAAGACTACAACTGGGCCCTTTGCTCAGAGGCTACAGAAGAAACCAGCACTCATCTTTTTTGGGACTGCCAGTTTGCATGGACTTGCTGGAATCTGGTAGTTCCTAATAAACACAGAGATACTTCGATGTATGATGAAGTCCTATTCACGCTAAGCAACATTCCAAAGGATATTGCTATGGAAGTGGTGATCATGGGATGGCGGAGCATCTGGATGACCAGAAATGACAAAATTTTCAGGAAAGCCCCTTCGCACTTTGGAACATGGAAGTTTTATCTCAAAGAAGGTGTTGAAGTTACTAGACTAAGAGCTAAACAGAGGAAAGCTGATTTGATTAGCACTTGGATTGTACAGAATCTTTAATTTTCCTATGTTTCACAAAACTGGTATTGGTTGATCTTCTACAGACTTGCTACTTGTAGCCTTTGTATTTTGTTTATTTATTTAATATAGAAAATACTGTAGAACGATTGGTCTACGGTTTCGGCTAAAAAAGTATTATTTTTAAAATGAGCGAAATTAGCTCCTTAAAATTTTAAGCATGTCTTCCAAATGAAGCGAGTGAATTTAGTAACACCTGATGGCAGCAAATAAACATCTTTTTTGCTTCGAGTCTTTCGTGATAAAGGACGGCTCAGAGATACGTTTCTGGGAGGATAAGTGGTTGGAACCACACTCTTCGGGAATAGTATCGAGCCTTGTACCACATTGTCTGCGATAAGAATGATACTCTTGCGCAGGTACTCAGCTCCTCTTCCCTAGATGTTTCATTCCGACGGGATCTAGTTGGCCCCATCTTACTTCATGGCAACATCTGTTATCTGCTTTGGATTTAGTTAACCTGACACATGGACGGGACGTATTTTGTTGGAATCTCATGACATCCGTGTCATTCGCAGTTGACTTTATGTATCGTGCCCTCATGCACTTAGAGATTCCAGTGGGTAATAACAATAAAATATGAAGGTCGAAGATACCTTTAAAAATCAGATTTTCATGTGTTATCTTCGTAGAAAAGTTGTACTAACTAAAGACAATCTCACCCGTCGCAACTGGCATGGAATTAGAAGTGTACTTTTTGTATTCATGATGAGACAATTAAACACCTCTTCTTTCAATGTCAGTCATATAGCGTCCAATATGTAACCTCCGACAGGTGTTGCCAATATATATGGTCACTGACTTGGCGATATACCAAATAGGTTTTGCACGCTAATAAGGGTGGGAGCATCTGCCTTATTATGGTCGCTTTGACTATGTAGAAATACATTGTTTTCAATCGTGAAACTCATACTCCTTTGCAGGTTATTTTCCATTGTACGCACTGGCTTTGCATGTCGTCTATGTTGCACGGAACGGAGTATCAACCGTTGTTTGAGGTGGTGTGTATGCGGATGAAGTGAGTGGCTAGAGAGTTTTTTACCAAATATGGGGCAATATAATCTCCGGCTCGGTCCAACTCGTCCTTCGACATAGGCATAGTTTTGGTCTTGTAGGACTTTACTGTTGCCAATATGTCGTTTCATTTATTTATTTATTTTTGTCAAACTTGTTTCTGTCGGATGTGTGCATCCTAGATATGCACAGGCCGGGTCTTGCTCAATATGATTGCTTCCATTTGATGCTATATTTAAGGTAATAAAAGCGCCCTTTATCAAAAAAACATGCTGGCAAGTGTTGAAAAAGTCATTTCATTGCACTTGCGGATTCATGGTTCATGCCAAAGCCTACCGGTTTGTGGAGCATATTTAGCACCAAGCTGCCCAAGCAGCTGTGGCCATGTTCACTGTTGTGCCCCAGTTTCCGTTCTTGATTTTGGGAACACCTAAACATCTACTCCCTCCGTTCCTAAATATAAGTCTTTGTAGAGATTTCACTATGGACCATATACGGATATGTATATAGATGCATTTTAGAGCGTAGTTCATTCATTTTACTCCGTATGTGGTCCATAGTGGAATGTCTCCAAAGACTTATATTTAGGGACGGAGGGAGTATTACCTTATTTCCTATTTCAAAGCGTGCAATGCAGCTGCTTATTACAGAAGAAGTTCAGTCACATACATCAACTTCAAAATCTCAGAGTCTGATACATGGCCTTGCTATTATCATACATCACTCTTCATGAGGTTCAACATGAACTCGTTGTATTAACTTCTCGCTAGCTTTGCGCCTGATGTAGTCCCTACACTAGCATCAAATTAAGGCTGGCAAAACCCTTGTAATAAGATTACCGATAAAATGAAAGGGGAGGGAAGCCCAGCTCAGGGTGCTACTATGCTCCTCCTCCTGTGGGGCTGCCGAATCCTCCTTGCCTTCCCCATTGGCCGTGGGGCATGTGAACGGCAACTCAAGCAGGTTCGTGAAATGTGTGAAACCCTGCCCTTCATTTGCCTGGCTCTTCTTTCCGCACAGGAAGCTGCCATCAAGGGGGTGCAAAATCTGAAAGCTCTCGGGGCAAAATGCACACGTGGTCTTCAAGTGACTTTTGCGGGACGACTTCTCTGTGGATGGACAACAAAAGAAAGACAAAACACAAGTTAGGACCAGTGGTCACCGTGGTAAATCTGAAGGGAAACCATATGAAAGTGTACCAAAAAATGTCATGCATAGGATGGATGCTTTCTCATGGCGGTTCAGGTGTGGTGGTCGCTGCTTACCGATGATGGCGCATGTTTCGATGGCCGGCGCGCCGGAGTGGTGGTGGCTGTAGCGCAGCTCGGCGAAGAAGGTCTTGTCCGCCTCGTTGGCCTGGTTGCGCCTCCGTTTGCTGCTGGCGATCTTCTTCCTGCGAGCCACGAAGCTGACGTGGACCCAGATGTGGCTTTGGAAGCCCACGTACGCGGCCATGAGAGGCTTGACGAGGACGAACTCTGAGCCCGGGTTGCTGGCGTTGTAGTGGCGGAGGGCGTGGTGGACATGGCAGGTGATGGAGGCGTCGCGCTCCCTGCAAAATCGATCCAGACATCACCATTAGGATGCAATAGGTTAGTTGACTTGAAAAAAGACGGATACGTACATGTACATGAGCTAAGCGAGCAAGGAGAACGTACTCTTCGGTGCGCAGGCGGCAGGGAGTCGCCGTCGTCCCGTGGTGCGGCAGCGATTGGCTGCCGCAGCCGCACACGGAGCGTTCCTGGAGAGTTAGGTCCTCGCGGTGCAGGTCCTGCACGAAAGGCGGCGGCGCGCCGTCCTTCTTCGGCGTCATCATCCGCACCATCGACAACAGTGCAGACCCCATTGGTGATGATCCAAAGAAAAGATCGAGAGCGTACAATCTCTAGGTAGCTCCTGCCTCTCTGTAACGCTATCGATCGTCTACGCTAGTCCTTGTCCTTGATTGTGTACCGTGGGTAGCTGCATATATAGATGGAAGCAGGGCGGACGTAGCACTCAACAGCCGAGCCTCGGTCGGACTCGGAACTGAAAATGAAACCAAGCCCGACTCGGTCGATCCACCGGCCGACCGCAACTCTGAAGCCGGTGGGTCCTCAACCCGCTCCAACCCGGACCCCCGCCGCGTGCGCGCGTCTATATATACACATAACACACACACGCCTCGACGCCATTCATCACATCAACAAACACTTGCGCCCGACCGAGGCTAAGCAGAAGCAAAAGTCAGATCTCTCCCACGCAAAAGTCAGATCTCTCATGGGGGGCAACGACGGCGGCAAGGACGCCGCCACGGAGGCGGCGGCCGCCGGCGACGCGGCGACCAAGCAGGAGGCCCCGGCGAATCGAGGGAAGACGCCGCAGCAGGTGAACCAGGAGTTGAGGGAGTCCCTGTCGAAGCAGGACAGCTTCCGCAAACTGGCGGAGCGCTACGGCGGCGTGGAAGACCTCCTCGACCTGTGCGTCGGCGACGGCGACGACAACTGCTTCGACGACTGGTGCTGCGTCGTCAACCCCGATGGCTCCTACTACTACATGGACCGCCACTACGCTCCTGCCCCCGATTACTTGCTGTCCTATGATGATGCTGGTCGGCTTGTTCTCCTCAAACAAGAAAAGCCCACCTGATGTATCATGCATGTACCTCGTGCCTAGTCTGGTTTGCTTGTGTGTTTCTTTCTTTGTTATTTTGGATCTCTCAGTGATACAATCAATATTTGCTTGACCATCGAAATCTGACCCCCTGTTCACTGGAATTTAGTTTGCTTTGGTCTCATCCTCCTCAGCCCTGGCCTTTTCCAGCTCTACTGTCATGAAATAAATGGTTTATATTTATTCGATGATTTTGCAAAAGAGAAGAACATGCAAATCATGAATAAATGAGAAATTTTGCGAATAAATGTACTAGCAAAGTAGCATGCGAATCATATACACCCTCCGTTCCTAAATATTTGTCTTTCTAGAGATTTCAACAAGTGACTACATACGGAGCAAAATGAGTGAATCTACACTCTAAAATATGTCTATATACATCCGTATGTGGTAGTCTATTTAAAATATCTAAAAAGACAAATATTTAGGAACGGAGGAAGTATACTCCAGAGCATGCAAATCATGAAATAAATGTACCACCCTGGAGAACTAAATGGAGTACTCCCTCTATCACGGACTCACGGTTTAGAAGACGTACTTCAATTTTCATGCATTTTCTGAATAGAAGAGGATTAAGACGTGTGGGCAAAAAGAGCATGCAAATCATGAAATAAATGCGCCATCCTGCAGAAATTTTGCGAATAAATGTACTAGCAAAGTAGCACAAGCCACTCTTATCGGCTTCACTGATGCCGACGTATCCATATGGATATGCTCAGAATGCATTTCATAAGACTCAATTAATTGTCTAAATGCAAAGTGTGTGTATTGATTTTCTTCCCTGGCTTCTGACTGTGCCTGCGATCAGCCCGACCATACACAACTCTTTACTCAATTTTCCTGTTTTATTCTTTAAAAAATATGCACCGACTTTCATAAATTTGAACTTTAAAAAGGGCAGACCCAGTGCATAGAAGCTCCCACACAAGGTGGAGTCTGGGGAGGGATTACAGGAACCTAGTCTTACCCCTGCAAAATGCAATGCAGAGAGGGTGGTTCGAATCCAGGACCTCTGGTGTAAGTGGGGAGGACTTAAATACTGACTTTCAAAAGCTAATTTTTTTAAATTAAAATTTGATAGATTTTAACTCTCAGAAATTCAAATAAGTTCTCCTATTGTATGACCGATTTTTCTCTCTGGAACAATATAAGCCGATGCATGTACATTGTGCCGGGTTTGGGTCTCTCTAGACAATATAAGAAAGCCAAGTGATCATATTTTGTTGCACTTGATCTCAAAATCGCATCGGCCAATATAGTTGTAAGAGTTCAGCTGGCTTTTTTCAGTCGAAGATGCACACTACCATTACAATTTGACCACTATTCAGTGGAATTGGTCGCTTGCATCTCATCCTCCTAGACCTGCTGGCTGTCCAACTCATCGTCGAGACATGTCATTGGCTACTACGTTCACTCGCGCATTGGCGCGCGTCTTTTCCTCGACCCAAGACCATCTCCTGATGCTGATATATGGATGAGTGTATGAGTCATGGTGCTACTTTGCCATTATATTTATTCGACAATTTGGAAGATGCAAATCATGAAATAATTGTACTACTCTGTAGAAATTTCGAGCATAAATGTACTGTCAAAGTAGGATAGCGACTCTTATCGGCTCAACCAATGCCAACGGTAATTGTATCCATACAGATATCTGCTTAGATTGCATTTTATAAGACTCAGTTAATTGTCTATCTCCAAAGTGTGTAGCTATTATCCTCCCTGTCGTTTGACCGTGCATGCATTCCGCCCAACCATACACAACCCTCCACTCAATTTTCTCCTTTTTTTCCTGGGTTTTTATCATTTATGCCACCAGTTGTATCCCACTACTCAGTTTTGCCATTAGAAGTTACATCCGCTCAAAAATGCCATCGGTTCGTGAGATGCTTACTCAAAAATTTCATTAGATATATAAAAAATGCCATCGTTCCGTTAGATGTTTGCTCAATAATGCCATTAGACATTGTTATTTTCATGTCAAAATTGTTGACCATCCAACATGACAAAAAAGGCCTAGACCCACATTTCAGTTCTCTCTATCTCACAATGATAAGCGTGACCCCACTTGTGAGGAGTAAGTAAGCGAATAATTTTACAGGAAAATAAAAACGCTATTGGGATCAAGTGGGCCCCACACTTTATTGTAGTGAGATAGAGGAAGAGCTGGCATGTTTGTCCATAGATATTTATGCCATTATAACATGTCAAAAGAGATTTGAGATCACAATAATGATGTCCAGTGACATTTTTTAGCATGTGTCTAACGAAGCGATGGCATTTTTTAGCCGTTGAAATTTCTAGTGGCAAAAACTCAGTAGTGGGACACAACTGGTGGCATAAATGATAAAAACCCTTTTTTCTTTGACTAGTAAGAATGTACGTGCAATGCACGTATTGACTAATATATGTATAGTCAAACGTACTACAAACACTAACATTCAGACTGTTGCATGCCATGAGATGACATATCTCCATGTCAAAATACAAAATAATACGAATTATATGTCCATAATTCTAAACTCCATGCCCCCAATGCTGGGAATGATTCAAACTTGCCAATCGAATGTTCTCCATCCCATGACAATGTTTGAAAATCCATCCAAACCAATGACTATTAGATCACCTTCCATAAGATTTACATAGCAAAAGTAGAGAAGCCAAACGAGTTCAGTATCAGAAAGGACCAGTCTTAAAAACACTTGAATCTTCAAAAAAAAATGCTTCAATTTGATTACGCTCATAGACACTTGTAATGAAGCAAAAAGATACAGACAATAAAACAATCGTGTCATTTTATTCTCATAGGAAAAGAGCAAGCTATTTATCATCATCCAAAGAGTTTACAACATCAGATGGTTAAGCACGAGACAACATTGGCGGGCTGACCAGTGATCTATCTTTTTCATGCCCATATTGGTCATTTTCACCACAAATATGAAACTTTGTTGGATTCGTAGAGAGCAAATACAACAGTTACTTCGTCTTCATAGGGCCACTGGGTCCTGAAACAATGCATCCCAAGTTCAAATATTCATCATATGAAAAGAGAAGTTCTGAAACCCATCAAAGCAGAGATCAAACAAACTGTACCAAGAGTAAGCCATTTAACTATTTTCAACTATCAATATTCCAAGAGCCTCAGATCTTTCATATGATAACGACATTCTACCACGATACAATAGAAGGAATATTTCAGCATGAAACTTAACCTTATCGTGGTCGTGTGACTTGTGGACCGGCTGTAACCTCATTCTCCCCCTCTCGCCAAAATTCTGGGCTCCAAGTCCACTACATGTCTGCACCATAGCACCATCCACAAGTTGTTGTGCTTCTTCCATTGAAAAGAAGTGAGAAAACTAAGGGAAGTTTAGTTCAACATCCTCTGCCTAACACTACCGAAACAGGGCTCTACCCCAACGGCCGAAATAATGCCGACGGTCCCCCATCGGCCTATTATGAACTATGCCGATAGCCAAGGTCAGGCCGTCAGCATATCCAAGCCGTCAGGCTATCCCCAGGTATGCCTATGGGCGCCATTGGCATGGATAAGCCGTCGGCATAGCTCTGCGTACGCCTACAGCAGCCGTCAGCACACCTGGGCCGTCGACATAGAGGTTGGCCCAGCGACCCGGCATGTGATGGGCGGTGCACGCCGTCGATTATATATCGACGGCAGGGACGGCGGTCGTCGGCATAGCTATGACGACGGCAAAGCCGTCGCCATAGCTCGAGTCCACGTCATCGATCTGCCGCAGGTGCCACGTCATCGATCTGAAGCACACCTCTCAGCTACCCCTGCCACAGTTATGCCGACAGCTGTGCTGTGAGCATAGTTATGTATATTTTTTAGTTTTTGTATATATTTTTATTTATGTATTATTATTTTATTAACTTAAATGTAGAATAGTTAGGCGGGACGGGGGCCCTGGGTGTAGCAATGCCACCGGAGCGTCGCACCGGGCCCTAATACATGCCTTAAGGTGTGGTGGCATGTCTGAAGAGGCAACAGGCAGCTCCGGGGTGTGACCGCCCTCACGGATGGCGCCGCTGCCGGCACCTAGAGGGGGAAACGACCGTGTCGGGTCTATAGGAGGGGATCTTGTTGTGGGTTTGGCCCGGACGTTGCTCCCAAGTGTTCCTATGGGCTGACCTACCACGACCGGGTGGAGAGGTCCACTGGTCAAAGGCCGTCCGAAAAAAGTCAAAGGGTTAGATCTCGTGGTCAACCGCTCTTGGGTTAGGCGGGACGCGGGCCCTGGGTGTAGGAATGCCACTGGAGCGTCGCACCGGGCCCTCATACATGCCTTAAGGTGTGGTGGCAGTCTGAAGAGGCAGCACGCAGCTCCGGGGTGTGGCCCCCCTCACGACCGACACCGTTGCCGACACTTGGAGGGGGAAATGGCCGCGTTGGGTCTACACAGAGGGGATTGATACATCTCCAACGTATCTATAATTTATGAAGCATTCATGCTATTTTATTATCTGTTTTGGATGATTACGGGCTTTATTATACACTTTTATATTACTTTTGGGACTAACCTATTAACCGGAGGCCCAACCCATATTGTTGTTTTATTGCCTATTTCAGTGTTTCGAAGAATAGGAATATCAAACGGAGTCCAAACGGAATGAAACCTTCGGGAGCGTGATTTTTGGAATGAACATGATCCGGGACACTTGGAGTACAAGCCAGGGAAGCTTCGAGGAGGCCGGGAGATAGGAGGGTGCGCCCACCCCCTGTCTCGTGGGCCCCTCGAGGCTCCCCCGACCGACTTCTTTCACCTATATATTCCCATATACCCTAAAAACATCGAAGAACAAGATAGATCGGGAGTTCCGCCTCCGCAAGCCTCTGTAGCCACCAAAAACCTCTCAGGAGCCCGTTCTGACACCTTGCTGGAGGGGAATCCTTCACCGGTGGCCATCTTCATCATCCCAGCGCTCTCCATGACGAGGAGGGAGTAGTTCACCCTCGGGGCTGAGGGTATGTACCAGTAGGTATGTGTTTGATCTCTCTCTCTCTCTCTCTCTCTCTCTCTCTCTCTCTCTCTCTCGTGTTCTCTCTATGGCACGATCTTGATGTATCGCGAGATTTGCTATTATAGTTGGATCTCATGATGTTTCTCCCCCTCTACTCTCTTGTGATGATTTGAGTTTTCCTCTTCAAGCTATCTTATCGGATTGAGTCTTTAAGGATTTGAGAACTCTTGATGTATGTCTTGCCGTGCTTATCTGTGGTGACAATGGGATATCACGTGATCCACTTGATGTATGTTTTGGTGATCAACTTTTTTTTTGAAACCTGTGACAGTGGGAGAGGCTCCCACTATTATATATATTACCTTTCAAACATTTACATTACATTGTACAAGGTGTTTACAAGAGGCAACCCTAGCCACTTTGTGGCAAGGGGGTGGCAGGACTAGCAGAAGCAGACTAGTCAGAAGGAAGGGAGTCTAATAAAAGGAAAATGAAGTCTTTCATATTCTCTTTGACCCTATATTGAAGAAGACCAAAGTCTGTTTTAAATCTTTGTAGCAAAGTATGTTTTGGTGATCAACTTGCGGGTTCCGCCCATGAAACTATGCATAGGGGATGGCACACATTTTCGTCTTGACTCTCCGGTAGAAACCTTGGGGCACTCTTTGAAGTACTTTGTGTTGGTTGAATAGATGAATCTGAGATTGTGTGATGCTTATCGTATAATCATGCCCACGGATACTTGAGGTGACAATGGAGTATCTAGGTGACTGCTACGTCTTGAGCTTGCGTTGGTTTTCCTCGAAGAGGAGAGGGTGATGCAGCAATAGTAGCATAAGTATTTCCCCTAGTTTTTGAGAACCAAGGTACCAATCCAGTAGGAGGCTCCTCAAAAGTCCCACACACCTACACAAACAAACTGAGAACTCGCAACCAACGCGATAAAGGGGTTGTCAATCCCTTCACGGCCACTTGCAAAAGTGAGATCTAATAAAGATAGTATGATAAGATAAATATATTTTTGGTATTTTATAATATAGATGCAAAAAGTAAAGATGCAAATAAAAGTAGATTGGAAGCAAATATGATAAGAGATAGACCGGGGCCATAGGTTTCACTAGTGGCTTCTCTCAAGATAGCATAAGTATTACGGTGGGTGAACAAATTCTTGTCGAGCAATTGATAGAAAAGCGAATAATTATGAGATTATCTAGGCATGATCATGTATATAGGCATCACGTCCGCAACAAGTAGACCGACTCTGCCTGCATCTACTACATTACTCCACACATCGACCGACTCTGCTTGCATCTAGAGTATTAAGTTCATAAGAACATAGTAACGCATTAAGCAAGATGACATGATGTAGAGGGATAAACTCAAGCAATATGATATAAACCCCATCTTGTTATCCTCGATGGCAACAATACAATACGTGCCTTGCAACCCTTTACATCCTTTGGGTAAGGACACGCAAGATTGAACCCAAAGCTAAGCACTTCTCCCATGGCAAGAAAGATTAATCTAGTAGGCCAAACCAAACTGATAATTCAAAGAGACTTGCAAAGATAACTCAATCATACATAAAAGAATTCAGAGAAGATTCAAATATTATTCATAGATAAACTTGATCATAAACCCACAATTCAGCGGATCTCGACAAACACACCGCAAAAAGAGTTTACATCGATTAGATCTCTACAAGAGAGGGGGAGAACATTGTATTGAGATCCAAAAAAGAGAGAAGAAGCCATCTAGCTAATAACTATGGACCCGTAGGTCTGTGGTAAACTACTCACAACTCATCGGAGGGGCAAGGATGTTGATGTAGAGGCCCTCCGTGGTCGATTCCCCCTCCGGCAGAACGCCGATGAAGGCTCCAAGATGGGATCTCGCGTATACAGAAGGTTACGGTGGTGGAAATTGTGTTTAGTGTACTCCCTGGATGTTTTCGGGGTACGTAGGTATATATAGGAGGAAGAAGTACGTCGGTGGATGCCCGAGGGGCCCACAAGACAGGGGCGCGCCCTATAGGGGGGGGCGCCCTCCTATCTCGTGGGAGCCTTGGCTGCTTCTTGACTTGCACTCCAAGTCCTCTGGATCACGTTCGTTCCAAAAATCACGCCCCCGAAGGTTTCATTCCGTTTGGACTCCGTTTGATATTCCTTTTCTTCGCAATACTGAAATAGGAAAAAAACAGCAATACGGGCGGGGCCTCTGGTTAGTAGGTTAGTCCCAAAATAATATAAATGTGTAAAATAAAGCCCATAAACATCCAAAAGGGGTAATATAATTGCATGGAACAATCAAAATTTATAGATACATTGGAGACGTATCAAGCATCCCCAAGCTTAATTCCTGCTCGTCCTCGAGTAGGTAAATGATAAAAAAAGAAATTTTTGATGTGGAATGCTACCTAGCATAATTCTCAATGTAATTTTCTTTATTGTGGCATGAATGTTCAGATCCAAATGATTCAAAATAAAAGCTTATAAAACATAAAAATAATAATGCTTCAAAGCATACTAACAAATAATCATGTCCTATCAAAATAGCATAGCCAAAGAAAGCTTATCCCTACAAAATCATATAGTTAGGCCATGCTTCATTTTCATTACACAAAATACTCCCATCATGCACAACACCGATGACGAGCCGAGCAATTGTTTCATACTTTTTAACGCGCTTCAGCTTTTTCAACTCTTACGCAATACATGAGCGCAAGCCATGGACATAGCACTATGGTGGTATATGGCGGTGGTTGTGAGGACAAAAAGTGAGAAGATAGTCTCACATCAACTAGCGTATTAACGGGCTATATGGAGATGTCCATTAATACATATCAATGTGAGTGAGTAGGGATTGCCATGCAACGGATGCACTAGAGCTATAAATATACGAAAGCTCAACAAAATAAACTAAGTGGGTGTGCATCCAACTTGCTTGCTCACGAAGACCTAGGGCATTTTGAGGAAGCCCATCATTGGAATATACAAGCCAAGTTCTATAATGAAAAATTCCCACTTAGTATATGAAAGTGGCAACATAGGAGACTCTCTATCATGAAGATCATGGTGCTACTTTGAAGCACAAGTGTGGAAAAAGAGATAGTAGCATTGTCCCTTCTCTCTTTTTCTCTCATTTTATTTTTTCCTTTTCTTTTCTTTTTTCTTTTTTCTTTTTTTTCTTTGGCCTTTCTTTTTTTTCTTTTTGGCCTATCTCTTCTTCTTTTTTTCATTTTTTTTCTTTTTGTAAATTCCGAAGTGTCATACCGACTTGTGGGGGAATCATAGCCTTCATCATCCTTTCCTCACTAGGACAATGCTCTAATAATGAATATCATCACACTTCTATGGATTTACAACTCAAGAATTACAACTCAAAGCTAGAACAAGATATGACTCTATATGAATGCCTCCGGCGGTGTACCGGGATATGCAATGAATCAAGAGCGACATGTATGAAAATTATGAAGGTGGCCTTGCCACAAATACGATGTCAACTACATGATCATGCAATGGCAATATGACAAAAGTAAAGTATGTCATGATGATGATGAACGGAACTGTGGAAAGTTGCATGGAAATATATCTCAGAATGGCTACGGAAATGCCATAATAGGTAGGTATGGTGGCTGTTTTGAGGAAGATAAATAAAGGGTTTATGATACTGGCGAAAGTTGCACGGTAATAATAAAGGCTAGCAAAGTGGAAGGATGAGTGTGCGTATATTCATGGACTCACATTAGTCAAAAAGAACTCATATACTTATTGCAAAAGTCTACTTAGCCCTCGAAGCAAAGTACTACTACGCATGCCTCGAGAGGGATAGATTGGTAGGAAAAGACCATTGCTCATCCCCGACTGCCACTCATAAGAAAGACAATCAAAAGAGCACCTCATGCAACAAATTTGTCACACAATTTTTACCATACGTGCATGTTGCGGGACTTGCCAACTTCAACAAAAGTATTTATCAATTTCATAATTACCCACTGGCATGACCCTAACATTACTACCTTTATATCTCAAAACAATTATCAAGCATCAAATTGATCATAGCATTCAATTCACTTCTTATGATAGTTTTTATTATACCCAACCTGGATGCTCATCATTCTAAGACCAACTTTGTAACCATAGCAAATACCATGCTGTTCTAATAGACTCTCAAAAAGATATAAGTGAAGCATGAGAGACTAGAAATTTCTTCAAAATTAAGACACCACCGTGCTCTAAAAGATATAAGTGAAGCACTAGAGCAAAAACTATCAAGCTCAAAAAATATAAGTGAAGCATATAGAGTATTCTAGCAAATTCTAATCAAATAGGCTTCTCCCAAAAGGTGTGTAAAGCAAGGATGATTGTGGTAAACTAAAAAGCAAAGACTAATATAATACACGACGCTCCAAGCAAAACACATTTCATGTGGCGAATAAAAATATAGCTCCAAGTAAAGTTACCAATGAACGAAGACGAAAGAGGGGATGCCTTCCCGGGGAATCCCCAAGCTTAGGCTTTTGGCTATTCTCGAATATCTTGGGATGCCTTGGGCATCCCCAAGCTTAGGCTCTTGCCACTCCTTATTCCATAGTCCATAAAAGCTTTACCCAGAACTTGAAAACTTCACAACACAAAACTCAACAGTAAATCTTATAAGCTCTGTTAGTGAAAGAAAACAAAACCACCCCATAAGGTACTGCAATGAACTCATTATTTATTTATTTTGGTTTTAAACCTACTGTATTCCAACTTCTCTATGGTTTATAAACTATTTTATTGGCCATAGATGCATCAAAATAAGCAAACAACACACGAAAAACAGAATCTGTCAAAAACAGAACAGTCTGTAGCAATATGTAACTAACGCAAACTTATGGAACTCTAAAAATCCTACAGAAATAGTAAGTCCTGGAAATTTTGTTTATTGATCATCAGCAAAAAGAATCAACGCAAAAACACGTTTCTGTGATTTAACAAAACCATATTCGTGCGCGCAAAGTTTCTGTTTTTCAGCAGAATCAAATCAACTATCATCATAGGTTATCCTATAGGTTCTACTTGGCACAAACACTAATTAAAAGATAAAAACACATCTAAACATAAGGTAAATGCAAGATTTATTACTAAACAGGAGCAAAAATAAAAAAACATAAAGAAAATTGGGTTGCCTCCCAACTAGCGCTATCGTTTAACGCCCCTAGCTAGGCATAAAAGCAAACATAGATCCAACGAGTGCCCTCTTTGGCACTAAATTCATAAGTAGCCCGCATGATAGATTCATAAGGTAATTTGACTTTCTTTCTAGGAAAGTTCTCCATGCCTTTCTTTAATGGAAATTGGATTCTAATATTCCCTTCCTTCATATCAATAATCGCGCCAATCGTTCTAAGCAAAGGTCTACCGAGAATAATAGGGCAAGAAAGATTGCAATCTATATCAAGGTAATTTGACTTTCTTTCTAGGAAAGTGCTCCATGCCTTTATTTAATGGAAATTGGAATCTAATATTCCCTTCCTTCATATCAATAATCGCTCCAATCGTTCTAAGGAAAGGTCTACCGAGAATAATAGGGCAAGAAAGATTGCAATCTATATCAAGAACGATAAAATCCATGGGCACCAAATTTCTATTTGCAACAATAAGAACATCATTGATCCTTCCCATTGGCTTTTTAATGGTGGAATCCGCAAGGTGCAAATTTAACGAGCAATCATCAAGATCATGGAAACCTAGAATATCACATAAAGTTTTCGGAATCGTGGAAACACTAGCACCCAAATCACACAAAGCAAAACACTCATGATCTTTAATTCTAATCTTTATAGTAGGTTCCCACTCATCATTAGGTTTTCTAGGTATAGAAACTTCCAAATTAAGTTTTTCATCATAAGATTGCATCAAGGCATCAACAATATGTTTGGTAAAAGCTTTATTTTGACTATAAGCATGAGGGGAATTAATAACGGATTGCGACAAGGAAATACAACCTTTTAAAGAACAAATATCATAATCAAATTCCTTGAAATCCGAGATAGTGGGTTCAATGCTATTTAAAGTTGTGACCTCTCCAATCCCACTTTTACCAAATTTAGCATCAAGATCTAAAGACTCCGAATTCTTGGGACGCCTTCTAGGCAAAGTTGATTCATCATCAGTCCCATAATCATCAAAATTCATATTCCAAAACATAGATCTAATAGGAGATGCATCAATAACTTTAAGATCCTCATCATTATTTTCATCTTACTTTTCTGGTTTAGCGGCCATCTTATTGACTAAGGTGGCTTGCTTATCAGCAATTTTGGCTATAGCATTTTCAAGATGGGTAATTTGAGCATTAACACCATAAAATTCTTTATTCATACCATCAAGCTCTTTGTTCATAAACCCCAAAAAACCTTTTTGTTCCTTAAGCTCTTTTCTAAAGAAATTATTATGCGCAAATTGCAAATTCATAAAGCTTCTAATATTTGATTCAATCTCTTCCATCCTTCTGAGAAGGTGGTCAGGACCCTTAGGCGAAGCCATAAGGACAAACAGGCACACAAGCAAGCAGAAAAAGGCAAGCAAAATGAGAGGAGGAGATTGGGAAAGAGAGAGCTAATAAAACGGCAAGGGTGAAGTGGGGGAGAGGAAAACGAGAGGCAAATGGCAAATAATGTAAATGCGAGGAAGATGGGTTTGTCATGGGAACTTGGTATGTCTTGACTTGAGCAAAGACCTCCCCGGCAACGGCGCCAGAAATCCTTCTTGCTACGTCTTGAGCTTGCGTTGGTTTTCCTCGAAGAGGAGAGGGTGATGCAGCAATAGTAGCATAAGTATTTCCCTCAGTTTTTGAGAACCAAGGTATCAATCCAGTAGGAGGCTCCTTGTCGGGGGGATGAACCCCGGGCAGGCAACGGAACCGGATCTATGTCAAAAATAGCAGGGCCCGCATCACCCCGCAAACCAGCGTACACTAGGCCGGGTCGCTCGACCCGGCAAGGCGCGCAACCCAGCCAAGACCCTCGACTCGGCAAGGTACGTCAACCCGGCCCCAGCGGCTGGCGCAAGGCAACTCAACCCGGCGTAACCTTGGCTTCCTCAGTAAGCCAACCCACCCGTGGCATCCACGGCAACCCAGCCACGGGTCAGCTCCCGTCCCATCCAGGCCGTACGATGGGACGAGACCTCAATCACTGATGACCAAGACTACAGTGCCCCCGCCCATGCCTGTGGTCAACCAGAGCGTGGAAACAGTGCCCCTTACCTACCCGCTGACCAGGGCTGGCACGGCAACAGTGTTCCCGCCCTTACCACTGACGACAGCAAGCGGAGGCCTGATGATGAACACTGTGTGCGACTCGACCCGGCCACGCCATGACGATCGACAAGACGGTGCAAAGTCCCCCTAGGCACGCGGGGCCCGCACCTAGGGGAACCCGGCGAACCACAAGCCCCCAAGCGGGACCCAACCCGGCACCCCGGACGCCGACAATGCGGACCCACCGACTCGGCATATTACCATTGTAACCCTGGGTGGGTTGGTCTATAAAACCCCCTAGGAGTCCACGCCTAAAGGCAAGGGGTGAGATATTCAACAGAGGCATACCGCACACACGGCATGCAAAGCCACACGAGATAGAGCAAGCAAGATAGGACTAGCCACTACATAGCAACACAAAGGAGAAGGAGCAGCTGGAGCCTTGGCCAGCCTCCTTCCTCCTCCAAACAGCTCCAGGAGCGACATTGTACTATCAGCCATCCAACTAAACTCGGCAGGATTAGGGTTGTTATCTCTCCGGAGAGCCCCGAACCTGGGTATGTCCGGCGTCCCGCGCCCGCGCATATGAACCTTGCCTCCGAAGCCCACCAGCGCCCTCGAGCCTCCTCCTCTCTTTAGCCATCCCTTGGCATCTGCCGTGCGCCCACCACGACAGTTGGCGCTCACCGTGGGGCAGTTCGAGGAACTGGCCGGAAGCATGCTTCGGACGGGGCCCCTCTCCTACTCCGACGAGTCCGTCGCTCTGGCGGACGACGTCATCGGCGCTCGCCGCCTCCTTCACTGCGCTGCGAATCTCCGATGCGCTCGCGGCCGACGAGTACCCCAGTGGGGTGCTCAGCTACTCCGACTCCCCGCTTTCTCTCAGCGGCGGATTCACTGCCGGGGCGATGGACGCCCACGTAGAGGTCTTCATCACCGGCGATGGCGCCTCTTCCTCGTCGAGCAAGGCAAGAAGAGCCACCGAAGCCGCGGCCGCCACGGCACGACGGAGCCGTCCAACCCGCTGCGCGCCGTGATGCAGAGCCTTCGCATCCCCATCGGCACCGATGTCGACGCCACCAACGTCACTGAAGCCCGAACCCAGCTCAAGGACAGGCGCTAGCAGATGCTGGACTTGTCCGAGACGCTGGCCGCCACCAGACGCCGCCTGGAAGCTGCTCAGATGGAGCACGACGCCGCTCACAGATTAACGCCCGCCGCGGCCGAGCCAAGCCGGGCCGCCGATACTCGCGCCCGGGAAGGAGCGATCGGCCGGGCCTTCAGCGCCGGCCGGACCGTCTACGAGACCCCAGTCAAGAACATGCGCGCTGCGAAGGCAGCCGTGGTCGGCCTCGACCTACTCGCGTGCGAGGAGCTCAAGGAGCGGATCGGGCGGATGCGCGAGCTCCTCCGCGCCGCCAACGCCCAGCAAGATCGCCTCAACCAGCTCGCCAAGCCGGCGGGATCCGGCTCCGCCCGCCTTGGCGGATCCGGCGAACTCCTGCACACGGCCTCTTCACCGCCCGGCGAGGCGCACTCTGGCCTAGGCCGGACCCGGCGCAACTCGGCCGGCACCGTCGCCGACGCTCTGGGCAACGAGCCCGCCCCAGAGACCCAGCGCGACCGGCCAGCCTGGCGGCATCCGGCTCCAGCCGACCCGGCCCCTCGGGGCCTGGCGCGCGATCGACTTCGGCGGTAGCGCCATCAACGACGCCGACGCGCGCCACCACCTCGATCAGCTCTCTCCCTCCATGGAGGTGGAGGAGAGCGGCGCTATCGGGCCGGCGTGTTTCGGGCCATGCATCCGGGAGGAGCCCTTCCCCAAGGGGTTCGTGCTTCCCCGCGACACCCCCAAGTACAATGGGACCGTGAAGCCAGTAGACTGGCTCACCGACTACCCCACGGCCATTGGCATCACCGGTGCCAACCGTAGTCTCGCCGTGCGCTACGCACCGCTCATGCTCCAAGGATCGGGTCGCACATGGTTGAACAGCCTGCCGATGGGCAGCATCAACGCATGGGTCGATTTCGAGGAAGCATTTGTCCGCAACTTCACGGGGACGTACAAGCGACCCGGTCGCCCCAGTCAGCTCGCCATGTGCGTGCAGGGGCCGACGGAGACCGGCCGCGAGTACCTTGCACGCTGGACCGAGCTCCGGAACAGCTGCGAGGGCGTCCATGAAGTCCAGGCGATCCAATACTTCGTCAGCGGGTGCCGAGACGGCACCCTCCTCAAGCACAAGCTTCTACGCTCTGAGCTGGCCACCATGGTCACGCTCATGGTGACGGCAGACAAGTACTCTAACGCCGACTCCACCACGAAGATCCAAGTGGCGCTGGACGAGGCCGGCAAGGCGAAGCCGGTCCCTCCACAGAAGTCGGCCGGCGAAGGCAGCCGGCAGCAGCACCACTAGAACAACAAGCGCAAGGCCGAGCAGCCGGCGCAACGTCATGACAACCGGCTCATCGTGGTCGCCGAGCCTGCGGCAAACCCGGCAGCAAAGCGCCGGCAGACCGGCAAGATGGCATGGCAACCTGCCATGAGTTCTGAAGAGATGCTCGACGCCCCATGCAAGCACCACAGCGGCGCAAGACCCTCCACGCGCACGCTTCGACAGTGCCCCATCACCAAGCGCATCATGATGGGTGACGTCCCGCCTCCTCCGGCTCCGGCTCCGGCTCCGGGCGTGGGACAGTCGCCTCCACCTCCACTGCCGCCCCCCGCCGGCGGCGCAATGCGGAACGACGCCTACCCGGACAAGAACGCGTCCTACGTCATCTTCACCAGCCTCGGCGACGACAAGCGCAGCGAGCGCCTCCTCCGGTAGGAGGTGAACACCGTCGTCCCAGCCAAGACGGATTTCATGCATTGGTCGGAGTGCCCGATCACCTGGACCCGGGAGGATCACCCGGCAGTCATGCTGAGTCTGGGTGGATACGCCCTCGTCCTCAACCCTACAGTCGTCGCGCGGTGCACCTGCAAGTTCTCCAGAGTTCTCATCGACGGCGGCAGCAGCATCAACATCCTATACCGCGACACGATGACGAAGCTCGGCCTCAAGGCCGAGGACCTGGAGCCGACCCGGACCGTCTTCCACGACATCATACCCGGCCTCTCCTGTTCGCCCATTGGCCAGGTCCGGCTCGACATCCTATTCGGTGACAGCAGCCATTTCTGACGCGAATCAATCTGGTTCGAGGTGGTGGACCTGTCCAGCGCGTACCACGCGTTGCTGGGCCGGCCCGCGCTCGCCAAGTTCATGGCGGTTCCCCACTAGCGTACCTGAAGATGAAGATGCCGAGTCCCAAGGGCCTCATTACCGTCACCGGCGACTACCACAAGTCTCTGGAGTGCTCCCGAGACGGCGCCAAGCTGGGCGAGTCACCGGTCATTGCCGAGGAGCGGCGCCATCTCGACCGGATCGTCGTCCTGGCCGGCAAGGCCTCCGACGCGTCGATCCCGACCCTGGACCCAGCCGATGAGGCCGCCTTCAAGCCCTCCAAGGAAACCAAGAAAGTGAAGCTGAACGCGGAAGACCCCAGCTGCAGCAAGTACTTTGTCGTAGGCGCCCGCCTCGACAACAAATAGGAAGGCAAGCTCGTCGACTTCCTCCGTGAGAATCGGGATATCTTCGCATGGACCCTCAAAGACATGTCGGGTATCCCGAGGAAGTACGCTGAGCACAAACTCCATGTCCGCAAGGACGCCAAGCCTGTCCGTCAACCCCTCCATCGATTTTCCGAAGACAAGAGAAGAACCATTGGTGAAGAGGTCGCCAAGCTCTTGGCGGCCGGCTTCATAATGGAAGTGTTTCACCCTGAGTGGCTAGCCAACCCAGTCCTCGTCCTGAAGAAGAACAAGACCTGGCGCATGTGTATCGACTACAACAACCTCAACAAGGCCTGTCCAACGGATCCGTTCTCCCTCCCGCAGATCGACCAAGTCATCGACTCGACCGCCGGGTGCAAGATACTGTCCTTCCTGGATGCCTACTCCGGCTATCACCAGATCAAGCTGGACCCGGCCGATGCCCTGAAGACGTCCTTCATCACGCCCTTCGGAGCGTACTGCTACATCACCATGTCGTTCGGGTTGAAGAACGCTGGCGCCACCTTCCAACGTTGCATGCAGAAGTGCCTGCTACCGCAACTCGGCAAGAACATCCACGTGTACGTGGACGATATCGTGGTGAAGACCAAGCAGTACCTCATGCTCCTCGATGATCTGAAGGAAACATTAGCCAACCTCTGCGAATACAAGGTCAAGCTCAACCAGGAAAAGTGCGTCTTCGGCGTCCCAGCCGGAAAGCTTCTCGGTTTCCTCATCTCGGAACGCGGCATCGAGGCGATCCCGGAGAAGATCAAGGCCATCGAGCGCATGTGCAAGCCAACCCGGTTGCGCGATGTCTAGAAGTTCACAGGCTGCCTGGCCTCGGTCAGCCGGTTTCTAAGCCGGTTGGGTGAGAAGGCACTACCCCTGTACCAGCTAATGAAGAAAACAAGCCTGTTCGAGTGGAATGACAAGGCGGACGAAGCTTTCCAAGACCTCAAGCGCATACTCTCCACCGCACCCATCCTGGCCGCACCGACCGACAAGGAGTCGCTATTGCTCTACATAGCCGCGACCTCGCGGGCGGTCAGCACGGTGCTGGTGGTCGAGCGACCGGAGAAAGGCAAGATCCAGGCCGTCCAGCATCCGGTCTACTACCTAAGCGAAGTGCTCTCCACCTCCAAGCAGAACTACCCGCACTACCAGAAGATGTGTTACGGCATGTACCTCACCGCCAAGAAGCTGAAGCAGTGCTTTCAAGAACATGCCGTCACCGTCGTCAGCATGGCGCCTATCGGAGAAATTATCGGGTGCCGAGACGCCTCCAGCCGGTCGCCAAGTGGGCGATCCAGCTAGCCAGCCACACCATCCTCTACGAGCCCTACACCACGATCAAGTCTCAGGCCCTGGCCGATTTCCTCGTCGACTGGACCGAGACCCAGTACCTGCCGCCGCCTCCCAACTCGATGCATTGGCGCATGCACTTCGACGGGTCCAAGATGCGACTCGGCTTAGGGGCCGTCATCGTACTGTCGTCCCCGAAGGGTGACCAACTCCGCTACGCACTCCAGATCCACTTCGCCGCCTCCAACAACGTTGCCGAATACGAAGCCCTTGTGCACGGCCTCTGGCTTGCCAAGGAACTCGGCATCCGGCGCATTCTGTGCTACGGCGACTCGGACTTGGTGGTACAACAGTGCTCCGGCGAGTGGGACGCCCGCGACTCCAACATGGCAAACTATCGCTTCCTCATCCAGAAGCTGTCCGGATCCTTCGATGGCTGCGAGTTCCTCCACGTCCCGCTCGCGGAGAACGAGGCAGTCGACATGCTCGCCAAGATCGCCTCGTCACGTCAATCCATCCCGTCTGGCGTCTCCCTCGAGAACCTGCGCAAGCCGTCCATCAAGCCGTCGCCGGACTCCGAGTCCATCCACGTCCCAGAAGACCCGGTCGCGCCGCAAGCCGGCCAGGGGACTGCTGAACCCGACCCGGGGACTGCTGAACCCGGCCCAGGGGCTGCTCAACCCAGCCCGGGGGCTACTCAGCCCAACCCGGCCACCATCACCCCGGACCCGGCCGTCGCCGTCATCAACCCGGGGGCTGCTCAACCGGGCCCAGGAGCCGCCAACTCGGAACCCACCCAGGTGGCCGTCTTCACCACCATCACGGCCCCATCTTGAGCCCTGCCGATATCAGAATGGCTGGAGAACGGGGTTCTCCCCATGGACGAGACCGAGGCTTGGCAAGTTCAGCGCCAGTCGTTCGCCTACACCATCATCAACAACGAGCTCGTGAAACGCAGCTCTACCGGCGTGTTCCAGCACTGCGTCTAGCAGGACCGCGGCATCGACATCCTCCTCGACATCCACCAGGGCGAGTGCGGGCACCACGCCGCATCTCGGTCCCTTGTGGCCAAGGCGTTCCACCACAGCTTCTACTGGCCAACGGCCCTTGAAGACGCCAAGTCGCTCGTCCTCAAGTGCGAAGGATGCCAGCGCTTCAGCAAGCGCAGCCACCAGCTGGCGTCAGCACTCCGCACCATCCCAATCGCCTGGCCCTTCGCGGTCTGGGGACTCGACATGGTGGGACCCTTCAAAAATGCTCGAGGCGGCATGACACACTTGCTGGTGGCAGTGGACAAGTTCACCAAATGGATCGAGGCAAGACCAATCAAGAAACTGGACGGGCCAACAGTCGTCCGGTTCATCAAGGACATAGCGGTGCGCTACGGCATGCCGAACAGCATCATCACCGACAACGGCACCAACTTCGCCAAGGGTGCGCTCGAGCAATAGTGCTCCGTCTCCGGCATCCGCCTCGACCTGGCCTCCGTGTCACATCCGCATTCCAACGGGCAGGTCGAGCGGGCCAGCAGACTCATCCTGTCCGGCATCAAGCCGCGACTCCTCGAGCCACTTGTCCGCTCACCCGGCAGTTGGCTCGACGAGTTGCCCGCGGTTCTCTGGAGTTTGCGCATGATACCAAACCGGTCAACCGGGTTCACCCCGTTCTTCCTCGTCTACGGATCCGAAGCCATCATCCCGACCGTCGTCGAGTTTGACTCGCCGCGTGTCACGATGTACAATGAAGCAGAAGCAAGAGAAGCACGCGAAGACGATGTCGACCTGCTCGAAGAGGCACGCCTTCTGGCACTTAGCCGCTCGGCTATCTACCATCAAGGCATGAGGCACTACCAAAGCAAGAAGATCAAGCCTCTCGCATTCCGCGAAGGCGACCTCGTCCTCCGACTCGTCCAAGAGTAGGCATGCCAGCACAAGCTATCCTCTCCACGGGAAGGCCCGTTCATTGTGAGCAGGGCTTTGCACGACCGCAACGCCTACTACCTCATCGACGCACGCAAATCGTAGAAGCACAAGAGGGACACCGTCGGCGAAGAAACGACCCGGCCGTGGAATGCGGAACTCCCCCGCCTGTTTTACAGTTAGCCGAACGAATGTATGTATCAACGCCTTTGTAAGCATATGAAACCAGATGTATGAAACTAGGGGGGTTCCCGAACGAGACTCGGGGGCTGCCTTTTGCCTACCAATTTATTGCATCCATATTTCACACCACTTTACTACCGAACCCGGCCGCCGGCTCGACAAGCTCGACCCGGGGGCTCGGGGGCTGGCCGGCTTGATCATCACCCCGTCGCTTCACTTAGTGATTCCTGATAAGTTAGGATGCTGCGGCCCCCCACTTCGCCCTAAAACCGCAGATCCAGCTCTAGCTGACGGCGGGCAAGCACAACGGGCTAAAGCTCCCCTACGATTCATACACTAAGTTAAAGCCGCCGGGTTGACCAACCCGGCCCGACGCTCGTCAACTAAGTTAGCCGCACGACCGGCTGCTCACCAACCGGCCAAGCCGGATTGCCGCCAGCCGGCCCAGTGGGTGTTTCGCTCGCGCTCAACGTTTTTAAGGACCCAACTCCTACGGCTGCCTATCGAAGAGCCGAACTCCTTGTCACGGACCGGAGCCTCGGCCGTCTGACTCGCGGGGGGGGGGGGGAGGAAGCTTCAGTGAGGGGCAACGCATGAAATAAGTTCAAAAAAAGCAGAAGACAAAAAGCAAATAAACACTCACAACATTTACACATAAATGTTTTAAGCAAAGGCCCACGGCCCGAGTTCATTACACCTTGAAAACTCCCTGTGGGTGGGTGGACCTGCTACTAAACAGAATTCTCTACCAAAGATTCTCAGGCATTCCCATGGCAGCGTCGCGACGTCGACGGCTCCCCCTGGCCGGCCTCCGGGTCCAGCGAAGCACCGGTGTCCTCTTCGACCTCCGCCTCGCCGTAGACGCCCGTCTCCTCCGAGCTGCCTTCCGGGTCGCGAAGGAGCAAGCCGTAGTCGTCGCCATCCATGACCGCACCGTCTTCCGTCCGTTCCGGATGAAACTCGTCGTGGAAGGCGAACTCGGCGATATAGCTGGCCCGGGAGGCGATCCGGCCGGCCTGCTCCTGCAGCAATTGCTCCGAGCCAGCGCGCTGACCCATCAGCGCCTCCAGCTGAAGATCCGGATGCCAAGACAACGTGATCCGGAGCACCATCTCAGCACCGGCCTGGGCGGCGGAAACACGCCTGTCGCTAAGGAGATCCGGGCCCATCTCGAACCAGCACGCCAGACGCGACAAGCTGCGCGGATGGACGGAATCCGGCCACAAGGCCGCCGTCATCGCGGTACCGGCTCGGGACAGCCACTCCATCTGCAACCCCAAGGCCCGCAGCCGGGCCTCATCAGCGGCAACGATCTCCGGGAAGGTCCAGGCCGTCAGCGGATCCGTCCCGGACCCAACAACGTCGGTTGGGTCGCGCTGATAGCGGACGGCTTCCTCCACCAGCCGCTGCGTCTCCGGAAAGGCCCCTGCAGCCAAAGACGAAGCAAGTCAGAAGAGCAACAAAGAAGAAAGGGCCGGGTCCCGACCCGGCAAACAACGAAGAAGCAGCACTTACTGGAGAAAGACTCTTCCAGGTGCTGCGCCTCGAGCAACATACCACGTCGCTCCCGCTCCAAGGCACGGTCCCGCTCCCCGAGCGCCCTCTCCAGGTCGGCCGCCTTAGCGAGGGCCGCCTTCACCTCGACGTCCTTGTCTTCCGCCACCTTCTCGGCCGCCTCATGGCGGCGAGCCTCGGCCTGGCGGGCCTCCTCAGCCGTGCTGGCCTCCTCCCGCAGACGCTCCACCTCAGCCTGGAGCCGGCCCTTGTCGTCGGCCATCTGGCCGCGCTGCTGGTCCGCCTCGACCAGGGCCTGCTGCGCCTCCATCGCCTTGGCGGCCTCCGCCTTAAGAAGCTCCACCTCGGCCTCGAGGTGGCTCTTGTGACCCGCCAGCTGCTCATGCAGCCGGTTGGCCTCGTCAAGAGACCGCCGGACCGCGGCCGCCTCCGCCATCGCCTGCACCGCCTCGATGCCGAGACAGCTGGAATCAGCAACGAGCCAGTCATAGTGATGACCAGCCCGGAACAGCCGGGTCCACCAAGACAGCACCTCGGCTGCAAAGAAGAAGAACTTCGAAGGAAGAAAAAATAAGACAAGGCCTAAGATTTGGCCCAACTGTTACACAGTTGGCCCGAATCTCGGGGGCTACACCAAGTGGGTGCACTAGCGCGCCCCCACTAGAAGAAAAGAACTCAACAAAGTACCTGCGGCGATGCGAAGCTACTCCTCCTTGGCAGCAAGCTGCTCCTTGAGCTCCCGATGCTTGCCCAGGAGCCGGTTGTAGGCGGCAACCCGGAAGGCGTCAAGGTGCTGAAGAGGAGACCAAAGTCAACACAAGGCCAACGTTCCTAAGGTTCGACCCAACTACTACATAGTTGGCCCGAACCTCGGGGGCTACACCCAGTGGGTGCGCTGGCGCGCCCCCACAGAGATAAAATCACAAGAAAACAAGAAGAAGAAGGACTTACCAGGACGGTGCACTCCAGGTCACGCGTCCGCTCCGTCTCGGCCTGGGCGAAGGCCTCAAGGCGCTCCGTCCGGCCTCGCAGACGGCGGCTGACGGTATCCAGCGCCGCTTCCTCGTGGGTCTGGTGCCCGAAGACGGCCGCACCCGCGCTCCGCGCGGGCTGCGGCACGGCAGCTCGGCGCCCGCCCTGCCGGGGCACCAAGGCGTGCCCCCCGCTGGCCGCTTGCGACGCGGCCAGCACCTCCTCCGACGCCCCTTCCGGCGCCGACGGCGATCCGGAGACCGGGGCGCCTTGCATTGCCACCTCAGGCACCGCCGCCTGCGGTGGCTCCTCCATAACTGACGGCGCCTCCGGCGCCGCCGCCTGTGGCGCCCCCTCCAGGACGCCGCCTCCACCACCATCACCCCCCGCGCGCTCGACAATGTCGGCTCGTGGCGAGGTATCGCCCCCCACCTCGACGACCTCCTGGTCGAGGAGCACCACCTTGGGCCGCCCCCCACTGCCGCGCACCCTCATCGACGACGGTTCAAAAACCGTCGCCTCCACCACCATGCCCTCCGGCATCTCACGCCAGGCCGGCTCCGCGCCACCTCGCGCCCACGCCACCGCCGCATTGGTCCAAGCCCGGACCGATGCCACCTCCAGCTCCGTCTCGGCCTGGTTCCTGTCATGCCAGGCCAAGGTCCGAGTCGCCTCGTCCCTCCTCCCCGGCCAGACCGGCGAGGTCGGACCGGCTCCTGCGGAACGCGGTCCCCTCGGTGGCCGCAGCCTCCGCCGCCGCCCTCGCCGGTGCGATCGGCGACCTGAAGAAGAAGGCAAAATAAGCAAAAGAGACAAGAAATCCAGGCGCAAGCGGCGAACAAAACTTACCACGTCAAGACTGGGACCGGAGTCGGCTTCGTGCGCTTCTTCTTGGCCGGCATTCTAGGCTCGGCCAGGTCCGCTACGTGCTTCAATCCGCGGGGTCACGGCGTGACGCTGTCCTTGCCATGCGGGCGGCTCGGCGCCGCCCCATGCGAGGACCCGGCTCCACCCGCTTCGCCGCCTCCCCGCCCAATGCCGCTACACCAAGCAACCAGCGTCAGCGTCGCCCTCACCGCGACACGAGCAACAATTCAAGACAAAATGAAGAAGAGAAAGACTCGAAACTTACCGGCTCGACACACAGCGCCGGCTTCGAACTCGGCCACCTCCTCGCCGCCTTGGGCCGCGGGCTCCTCTGGTGCCACCGACGCCACCTGCAGCGGAGCCTGGGCGTAAGGATGCCGGATCGCATTCAGAAGAACCTTCCATGATGCATTGGAACGAACAAGAAGATGCGCGGCGGCGAATTAAGGAGACCAGATGCTCACCCGCGGCGCCGGGTTCGCCTGGCTATACGGCGCCTTGCCGAAACTCCAATCCTCTCCAAGATTGGCCCTGGAGATGGCATTGACGGCGTGCGCGGCCTGCTCCCCAGACAGCCACGTCGACCCCATTCGGTTGGGGTCCTGCAGGCCGATCATCTCGCCGATGAGGCAGGAGCGCCTCTGAAGCGGGAGGACCCGGCGAGTTATGAACGCGGCGAGAAGGTCCGTGCCGGCAAGCCCCTCCTGCGTCCTCATCACCGTCACCCGCTCGCAGAGGTTGACGATCTCCTGCGACGGGCGCTGGGGCTAGCAGCCCCAGTTCGTCTTCGCCCGCGGCGGCGCCATGGCGAAAGGGGGAAGATTGATGTGGTCCGCGCCATGATTGCGGACGTAGAAGAAGGAATTCTGCCACTTCTTGGCAGAATCCTCGAGCGGAATCTTGGGATATCAGCCCCCGACCACTTGGAGATGACGGCGGCACCGCAGTCGGCGAACTCCCCAGCCGACGGGCCCTGTTGCTTCAAGGAGAAGAAGCGCGCACAGAGGTCGATCGTCGGCTCGACCCCCAGGTACCCCTCGCACAGGGTCACGAAGCCGGGGAGTTGGACGATGGCGCCGGCGCCGAGATGGTGCGGTTGAAGCCCGAAGAACTCCAGGAAGGCGCGGAAGAAGGTGCTCGCCGGCAGCCCAAGCCCGCGCTCGAAGTGAGTGAGGAAGACGACGCGCTCCTGCCCCTCGGGTTGGGGCCACTGCTCACCGCGTGAAAGGCGGACACCAATGTCTGTCTCCCGCGGCAGGCGCTGCGAAGCTCGAAGCTGCGTGATGTCATGGTTGGTGACGTTGGAGCCCATCCGAGAGCCCGACGGCAGCGCCATGGATGGAAGCGGAAGGAAGAAGGATGACAGAGAAGAGCTCTGCTTGGGGCTGCTGGTGCAGCTGCGCGTCGGTGGCAAGAAGCAGAGCGAGAGCAGGGGGACAGGAGAGCGCGAGTGAGAATAATGCCCGCCGCCCCTTGCCCCCCTCAATTTATAAGCCTCGGTTCAAACATGGGGAAGTGGGATCGTCTGCACGCGCCCGTTCCACTACCCCACAATAAGTGCGCACGTACACACGCACTAACTGCGCGGGGAAGCGCAACCGGCCCCCAGACGTCGCAATAAATCTGCACGCGTGGCCAAGGGCGCACGGCGGCGGGCCCCCGGCCCGTTGCCCAGTCCCATCACGCGCATGGCCTGTCAGGCCCCTCCGGCTTCTGGGCACCACGTGGCGCTGGCGCGAAGCCCGAGGGATCGCCTCAAGATTCGACGGACTCCTCGGTTCCCGCCATGACCGGGATGCCGCGATCTGGTTTCTGAAAAACCGGCACACAGTGGGTGTTGCCGGACCCGGCGTTCGTAGATTTCGCCTTGCTCAAGGGGGAAACTGCGAAGGCCCACTCATCCGAAGACGGCGGACCTTCACAGCTTCGGAGACTACTGTCGGGGGGGGGGGGGTGAAACCCGGGCAGGCAACGGAACCCGGATCTATTTCAAAAATAGCAGGGCCCACATCACCCCGCAAACCAGCGTACGCCAGGCCGGGTCGCTCGACCCGGCAAGGCACGCAACCCGGCCAAGACCCTCGACCCGGCAAGGTACGTCAACCCGGCCGCAGCGACTGGCGCAAGGCAACTCAACCCGGCGCAACCTTGGCTTACCGAGTAAGCCAACCCATCAGTGGCGTCCACGGCAACCCAGCCACGGGTCAGCTCCCGTCCCATCCAAGGTGAACGATGGGACGAGACCTCAATCACTGATGACCAAGATTACAGTGCCCCCGCCCATGCCCGTGGTCAGCCAAAGCGTGGCAACAGTGCCCCTTACCTACCCGCTGACATGGGCTGGCACGGCAACAGTGTTCCCGCCATTACCGCTGACGACGGCAAGCGGAGGCCTGACGGAGAATACTGTGCACGACTCGACCCGGCCACGCCATGACGATCGACAAGACGGCGCACAATCCCCCTAGGCTTGTGGGGCCCGCACCTAGGGGAACCCGGTGAACCACAAGCACCCAAGCGGGACCCAGCCCGGCACCCCGGACGCCGACAATGCGGACCCACCGACTCGGCATATTACCATTGTAACCCTGGGTGGGTTGGTCTATAAAACCCCCCAGGAGTCCACGCCTAAAGGCAAGGGGCGAGATATTCAACAGAGACATACGACACACATGGCATGCAAAGCCACACGAGATAGAGCAAGCAAGATAGGACTAGCCACTACATAGCAACACCAAGGAGAAGGAGCAGCCGGAGCCTTGGCTAGCCTACTTCCTCCTCCAAATAGCTCCAGGAGCGACATTGTAGTATCAGCCATCATACTAAACTCGGCAGGACTAGGGGTGTTATCTCTCCGGAGTGCCCCGAACCTGGGTATGTCCGGCGTCCCGCGCCCGAGCATATCAACCTTGCCTCTGAAGCCCACCAGCGCCCTCGAGCCTCCTCCTCTCTTTAGCCATCCCTTGGCATCTGCCGTGCGCCCACCACGACACTCCTCAAAAGTCCCACACACCTACACAAACAAACTGAGAACTCGCAACCAACGCGATAAAGGGGTTGTCAATCCCTTCACGGCCACTTGCGAAAGTGAGATCTAATAAAGATAGTATGATAAGATAAATATATTTTTGGTATTTTATAATACAGATGCAAAAAGTAAAGATGCAAATAAAAGTAGATTGGAAGCAAATATGATAAGAGATAGACCCGGGGGCCATTGGTTTCACTAGTGGCTTCTCTCAAGATAGCATAAGTATTACGGCGGGTGAACAAATTACTGTCGAGCAATTGATAGAAAAGCGAATAATTATGAGATTATCTAGGCATGATCATGTATATAGGCATCACGTACGCAACAAGTAGACCGACTCCTGCCTGCATCTACTACTATTACTCAACACATCGACCGACTCCTTCCTGCATCTAGAGTATTAAGTTCATAAGAACAGAGTAACGCATTAAGCAAGATGACATGATGTAGAGGGATAAACTCAAGCAATATGATATAAACCCCATTTTGTTATCCTTGATGGCAACAATACAATACGTGCCTTGCAACCCTCTCTGTCTCTGGGTAAGACACCACAATATTGAACCCAAAGCTAAGCACTTCTCCCATGGCAAGAAAGATCAATCTAGTAGGCCAAACCAAACTGATAATTCGAAGAGACTTGCAAAGATAACTCAATCATACATAAAAGAATTCAGAGAAGATTCAAATATTATTCATAGATAAACTTGATCATAAACCCACAATTCATCGGATCTCGACAAACACACCGCAAAAAGAGTTTACATAGAATAGATCTCCACAAGAGAGGGGGAGAACATTGTATTGAGATCCAAAAAAGAGAGAAGAAGCCATCTAGCTAATAACTATGGACCCGTAGGTCTGTGGTAAACTACTAACAACTCATCAGAGGGGCCAGGATGTTGATGTAGAGGCCCTCTGTGGTCGATTCCCCCTCCGGCAGAACGTCGGCGAAGGCTCCAAGATGGGATCTCACGGATACAGAAGGTTACGGTGGTGGAAATTATGTCTCGTCTGCTCCCTTGATGTTTTCGGGGTACGTAGGTATATATAGGAGGAAGAAGTACGTCGGTGGACGCCCGAGGGGCCCATGAGACAGGGGGCGCGCCCTCCTATCTCGTGCGAGCCTCGGCTGCTTCTTGACTTGCACTCCAAGTCCTCTGGATCACATTCGTTCCAAAAATCACGCTCCCGAAGGTTTCATTCCGTTTGGACTTCATTTGATATTCCTTTTCTTCGAAATACTAAAATAGGCAAAAAAACAACAATACGGGCTGGGCCTCCGGTTAGTAGGTTAGTCCCAAAAATGATATAAATGTGTAAAATAAAGCCCATAAACATCCAAAAGGGGTAATATAATAGCATGGAGCAATCAAAAACTATAGATACGTTGGAGACGTATCAGTGACATTAGGGTTTTAGTTGATTTGTGTCTTAAGGGGTTATTCTAGTATGAACTCTATGATAGATTGAACGAAAAGAATAGCTTCATGTTATTTTACTACGGACTCTTGAATATATAGAACAGAAAGGATAAGTTTGAGGTGGTTTCGTACCCTACCATAATCTCTTCGTTTGTTCTCCGCTATGAGTGGCTTTGGAGTGACTCTTTGTTGCATGTTGAGGGATAGTTATATGATCCAATTATGTTATTATTGTTGAGAGAACTTGCACTAGTGAAAGTATGAACACTATGCCTTGTTTCCTACCATTGCGATACCGTTTATGCTCACTTTTATCAATAGTTACCTTGCTGTTTTTATATTTTCAGATTACAAATACCTATATCTACTATCCATATTGCACTTGTATCACCATCTCTTCGCCGAACTAGTGCACCTATACAATTTACCATTGTATTGGGTGTGTTGGGGACACAAGAGACTCTTTGTTATTTGGTTGCAGGGTTGCTTGAGAGAGACCATCATCATCCTACGCCCCCTACGGATTGATAAACCTTAGGTCATCCACTTGAGGGAAATTTGCTAATGTCCTACAAACCTCTACACTTGGAGGCCCAACAACGTCTACAAGAAGAAGGTTGTGTAGTAGACATCAAGCTCTTTTCTAGCGCCGTTGCCGGGGAGGCTAGGTAAGCATCACTCACACCCCCTCAACTAAGCTCTTTTCTAGCACCGTTGCTGGGGAGGTGAGTGCTTGAAGGTATATCTTTAGATCTTGCAATCGAATCTTTTTATTTTTTATTTTATCACTAGTTTAGTTTATAAAAGAAAACTACAAAAAAATGAATTTGAGTTTGTCTCATATGCTTCATCTTTTTAGTATCTTTCGTGGGTATGATGAAAAGGAAAATTGTGCTCAAGTGCAAGAAGAAGAATTACATAGAATGTTTGGCATGAAATATGTGAATGTTGAGCATGATTACAAATGTTGTTAGTATGAATTCCTTGAATATCCATGATGCTAATGATATGCAAAGCCACAAGCTTGGGGATGCTATGTTTGATGAAGATGATATTTTTTGTCCCGCAAGTTTTGATGAGCAAATTTATTATGATGAAAGCATGCCTCCTATTTATGATGATTATATTGATGAAAGTGGATTTGGAAGAGTGTCAACTTTAGGAAATAGTGATCCCACTATTTTGTAGGATGTTGAATCTTATTGTGATGAACATGAAAGTGGATTTGGAAGCTTTATTTAGTGATGATTCCACTATTTCGGAAGAGGTTCCAATTGATTATGAGAACAAAGTTGCCATCTATGATGATTATTGTGATGACTTGTATGCTATTAGGAATAATGATAACCATGAAACTTGTCATCATGATTTTAGTTTTCAATTGGATTATGCCTCACATGATAATTATTTTGTTGAGTTTACTCTCACTATTCCGAATAAGAAGAATTTTGCTTATGTGGAGAGTAGTAAACTTTCTATGCAATTAGATCATGAAAAGAATGCTTTAGGTGCCGGTTATATTGTTGAATTTATTCATGATGCTACTGAAAATTATTATGAGGGAGGAACATATGCTTGTAGGAATTGCAATAATATCAAGTTTCCTCTCTATGTGTTGAAAATCTTGAAGATATGCTTGTTTTACCTTCCTATGCTAGTTGATTATTGTTCCCATAAGTTGTTTGCTCACAAAATCCCTATGCATAGGAAGTGGGATAGACTTAAATGTGCTAGTCATATGCTTCATGATGCTCCCGTTATGTTTCAATTCTTACCCTTTATGTGAGCATCGTTGTCATCATCATGCCTAGCTAGAAAGGAATTAAAGGAAAGCGCTGTTGGGAGACAACCCAATATTTATCCTTACTGTTTTTGTGTGTTCACATGATTATGCTACTGTAGTAATCATGTTTTATAGATTTTGTTTCAATAAAGTGCCAAGTAAGACCTTTAGGATAGCTTACGGTGATAATTGTGTAGATCCTGCTGAGAATCAGAAACTTTTGCACCCAGCACATTAGTTCTGTTAATTCACAGAAACCTGCTTCTGATCTGATTCTTTCTGCTCTGGATTTGTATACAAATTACTTAGGACTTCCTAATTTGGTAGGATTTTTGGAGTTCCAGAAATATACTTCTGATACAGATGACTACAGACTGTTTTGTTTTTGACAGGTTCTGTTTTCTACGTGTTGTTTGCTTATTTTGATCAATCTATGAGTAGTATCGGAGGGTATGAACCATAGAGAAGTTGGAATACAGAAGATACTACACCAATATGAATTTAGAATGAGTTCACTACAGTACCTAAGTGGTGGTTTTATTTCTTTATACTAACGGAGCTTACGAGTTTTCTGTTGAGTTTTGTGTTGTGGAGTTTTCAAGCTTTGGGTAAAGATTCGATGGACTATGGAATAAGGAGTGGAAAGAGCCTAAGCTTTGGGATTCCCAAGGCACCCCAAGGTAATATTCAAAGACAACCAAGAGCCTAAGCTTGGGGATGCCCCGGAAGTCATCCCCTCTTTCGTCTTCGTCTATCGGCAACTTTACTTGGAGCTATATTTTTATTCACCACATGATATGAGTTTAGCTTGGAGCGTCATTTTCTTCTATGAGTATTTGCTTTCTGTTATTTAGAATAATGTTTTGCATCTTTATTTTCAATAAAAATGTCAAGTACCATGCTTATTTTGCTAGTATACATGTTGCTGTTTGAAAACAGAAAGTTTACCGCTGTTGCAAAAATTCCCTAGAAAAGTAAGAGAATGATATAATGTTGAAACTTTTGGCATATTGAGCTCTGGTAAATCTTCTACATCATAGTATTTTTCTCATAATTTTTGGAGTTAGGGAAGTATTGATACACTTGCATTCTTTACAGACTGTACTGTTTTGGCAGATTGCTGTTACGTTTGCATTGTTTGCATATGTTTGCTTGCATAATGATTCTATTTGAGGATAGGAGTATTAAATATGCAGAGGCATTTAGTATGAAATGTTGAATAGTAATTTTAGTGATTTGTTACAGTAGAATATGATAAGGTTTTGCATTGGTTTATACTAACCTATCTCACGAGTTCTTGTTGAGTTTGGTGTGGATGAAGCTTTTGATAAAAACAGAAACCATGATATGAGAGGAATTAAGGAGACACAAAAGTTCAAGCTTGGGGATGCCCAAGGCACTCCAAGATAATATTTCAAGAAGTCTCAAGCATCTAAGCTTGGGGATGCCCCGTTAGGCATCCCACCTTTCTTCTTCAACAACTATCGGTTAGCATTGGTTGAGCCTAAGTTTTTGCTTCTTCACATGAGTTGTGCTATCCTTGCAATGCTGCTTGAATAAAGTACTTAAGATCTAAAATTCTTTAATGATAGAGAGTCTTCACATAGTTACATAATTATTTAGCTACTCATTGATCTTCACTTATATCTTCTTGGAGTAGTTTTTCATTTACTCGTGTGCTTCACTTATATCCTATGAGTACTTGGTTGAATGAGTTGAATGTCATAAATATGAAATTATATATGTTTCATTTGCTTATCCCATGGGGAGTTGACTTCACATCTAGGTGACATTAGGGTTTTGGTTGATTTGTGTCTTAAGGTGTTATTCTAGTATGAACTCTATGATAGATTGAATGGAAAGAATAGCTTCATGTTATTTTACTACGGACTCTTGAATAGATAGAACAGAAAGTATAACTTTGAGGTGGTTTTGTACCCTACCATAATCTCTTCGTTTCTTCTCCGCTATGAGTGGCTTTGGAGTGACTCTTTGTTGCATGTTGAGGGATAGTTATATGATCCAATTATGTTATTATTGTTGAGAGAACTTGCACTAGTGAAAGTATGAACCCTATGCCTTGTTTCCTACCATTGCAATACCGTTTACGCTCACTTTTATCATTAGTTACCTTGCTGTTTTATATTTTCAGATTACAAATACCTATATCTACTATCCATATTGTACTTGTATCACCATCTCTTCGCCGAACTAGTGCACCTATACAATTTACCATTGTATTGGGTGTGTTGGGGACACAAGAGACTCTTTGTTATTTGGTTGCAGGGTTGCTTGAGAGAGACCATCTTCATCCTACGTCTCCAACGGATTGATAAACCTTAGGTTATCCACTTGAGGGAAATTTGCTATTGTCCTACAAACCTCTGCGCTTGGAAGCCCAACAACGTCTACAAGAAGAAGGTTGTGTAGTAGACATCGGGGATCTTGATGTGGGTTTGGCCCGGACGTTGATCCCAAGTGTTCCTATGGGCTGACCTACCACAACTGGGTGGAGAGGTCCATTGGTCAAAGCCAGTGCAGGGAAAGTCAAAGGGCCTCCACCTCCGTCAGACAACGAAGAAGATATGTGTGATAGTGATGAAGAGATCGGTCGACAAATAGATTACAATAGTGATGATTCGTATGGGTTCTAGAAATGTGCTCTTTTGTTATTAATGTTCTTTTCTGTATGCTTGTTTATTTGTTATCGTTGATAATTCTTTATTCTCTTCTCAATGCAGGTTTGCAAATCATGGGCAAGTCCAGTGGCGTGTGTTTCCAGCAAATTCAAAGGTCTTACTCGGAGTGGTCGAACCCAAAAGGTTCCCTCCCCGACTACTTGAGGATGACACCCCACAGGGAGGTAGAGCGGTCGGGGGATGAGCCCCTAGCGGAGGGGGGGTGGGGGAGAGCCCCTCGAGGAGGAGGGGGCGGGGCGGGTCAAAAAGAATCAGTTTGAGTCCAACATAGGGGGTTCTTCTTCGATGCACTCCTATACTGTGGCACCTTATGAGTCTGAGGAGGAGGTTCATGAGGAGGAGGGAGAGGAGGAGGAGGTTAAGGAGGAGGAGGAGGGCAAGGAGGAGGGCGAGGGGGAGGGTGGTGGAGGGGAGCTTGACGCCGAGTTGTGGATAACTTGCCACCGGGTGGTCCGAAGGGGTGGCTAAATGGTATTGCAGAACTACCTACACCTACTTATGTCGAGGTGAACAAGTGGCTCATTGAACCCGCGGGGAGAGAGTAAGTGCCTCTCAATCATATTTTGAATACATACCAACATTTTCATTGTACACATGCTAATTTTTTGATTCTTTTGCAGGAGTTAGAACCTTCTTAGAGAGGGTCGTAAACCGAACGACATTATCACTATCATGTTGAAGGAGTTTTGGCCGAGACTATTCTGCCCACGGCCAGACAGGGATCCGGAGCTGCGGGTTTTGGCCACGAGCAGGGCCCACTACGAGGCTGCCAGCCTCACGGAGTACGGGATGGCTGCGAAGGCCGCGATCACCAAATTTAGGGTAAGTTCTCTTCAGAATCACTTGTCTTGAGTTCTGTTCATAGTTTATCATCGAGTCACTCAACTCATGCCTTGTTTGGTTATGGTTTTATGCATGATTGTAGCAACTCTATAGGGTTCTTGACAAGCACAAGGCCACGGCCGACGTGGTCTTGATGGCGGATGCGAGGAAGAAAGCTCGTCAGTTGCAGTATGAGGTGCGCTTGGTTGTTGTCTCGAACTACTACCACTCCTACCTTCATCAAAAGAATAGCAAGAAAGAAGCGAAGAAGCAAGGACTTACCTTGAACAGGGAGCAGTACATGAAGGTAAGTATTTGAGACTTTTCATTCCAACGCATAAGTAGTCAATTTCATTGTTTCGTACTGACATGTGATGCTTCCATTATTTTAGGTTATTCCTAAGTGGTGCTTCAGAAAGGATGATGGATGGGCGAGTTTGGTGGATAAGTGGCTCGGTCACAATGTGGAGTTTGTTGCCAAGAGCAGCAAGAACCGTGCTAACCATGAAAAAGACGGAACACACGGCCAAGGAAACAGGAACCACTGCGACTTTAAGGCCATGAAGGTATATCAATATGCATGATGCATTTTTTTTTCTTCTTTTTTCCGTCATGTTCTTATGTATGGCTAACTTCTGTTTGACATTGCAGGAGGCCAAGTTGAAGACGCCGCTCTCAGACATAGAGTCGTGGAAGCTGGCCCTTGAGCGGAGTGATCGCAAGGAAGATGAGAGCGAGTACTATGGCAAGACCGAGGAGCACCTCGAGTCTTACAAGAAGGAGTTTGAGAAATTGCATCTGCCTGGTCCGGATGCTCCTGACGTCGTGCAGTCTCAGATCAACGACACGGCGGTGGTGGCCATCCAGCCAAAGTACCATGGCCGCTACCCGTGTTTCGATGGCTTGATCACTCCTTCTGTCTCCTACACACGGCTTTGAGCTACCAATCTGAGCCCGTGCAAGAGTACGGTGCGTTTGCAGCCTCTCTTAGCCCGCCAGCATGCTGTAAGTATTTTTTTCCCTTATCTTTTTTCTTTCTTAGTTTCCCACTTTATTTTCAGCATTGCCCACTTAGAAACAACCTAAATTTTGTAGGCATATAAGGCCTTTGTCGAGCTTAGGAATCTCGATGTGCGGGAGTACTTGCAACGAGTGAAGGCAAACAAGGATTACAACCATCAGATGATGGCGGTTAGTTTTGCCCTCTTAGAATCAAGCTAAAAATCTGCACTTTGATTTTTTCTGACCTTCTAATTTGCTTGGTTAACTAACATCCAGGCTATGTTGGCGTCTTGGACTAACTGCACAGATCCACCACAAATGGGACCCGCACCACCACCTGCCGGAGAACCCCCACACGTGCCCACGTTCGATGAATGGGTGGCACTAGGTAGTGAGACTCCGGTTAGTACATTTGCCGAACTACTGACAAACTAGTTCTCATTCATTCAACACTATCATATCATATTTACCCTTACAATCTCTTTTCAAACATGTAGGGGACCGGCGGCTCGACTCCAGTCACTCCGATCTGGCAAGGTGGTGCTAGTCTTGGCAGTGCTCACGACGACGATACCCATCTTGGCTGATGCTGTGTTCCATGCATGTCGTGCCATACTTTCCATGTTCCGTAGTTCTTATTAGCGTTCTGTAGATAACGATGATGATGTCCGTGTCTCATACTTATGTTCATGAAGTTTAGCAGATGATGATGTTGATCTTTAGATGATGATGATGATGATGTTGATCTTTAGATGATGATGTTGGTGATCTTTAGATGATGATGTTGGCGATCTTTAGATGATGATGTTGTTGATTTGTCATATTTCTGTCTATATATTGTTTCTGTCATATTTGTGTGTTTAAATGCTGTGAATTTGAATGGAAATGGCAAAAATAGAGCATATAAAAAAACAAAACAGAACTATGCCGACGGCTATGCCGTCGGCATAGCTATTCCCAGGTGAACCAGGTGCTGCCACGTGTCAAGGGGTATGGCCATCGGCCTACCTCTCCGACATGAACGCCCAAGGAGTGCCACGTGTCAGGGCTAAGCCAACGGGCCATCGGCTTAGCCCTAACACATGGCCTCCTATGATAGCAGGGCTGCTGCACTGACGGTGCCGTCAACTGTCGTCTCGTGAAAATCGGCGCCGACAGTCAATCTATGCTGACGGCCATACTGAAGCCGTTGGCATAGGTCTCTATGTCGACGGTCTGACATGACTACGTTGATGTAATCTATTCCGACAGCTCTAAGCCAACGGCTGCCGTCGACTTAGGTCTATGCCGACGGGAAAGTGGACTATGCCGACGGCCTGCGGCCATCGACATCGTGCATTATTCCGGTAGTGTAATGAAATCAACACCCGCCAACCTAATCCATCGTCAGTCTAATGTAACACAATTAGTGTTCGATAGTTTGTAATATTTATTTTCTTAATCTAACCTGAACACAAAAAATATTATGGGATCAGTCTGTGCAATGTTGGTTCCGCTGGCTTCATTAAACAACACTTGTACTTAAGCTACCACAGTGAAGACAAAAATAGACCTATAGACCACCCAGTACCATATTCATGTGACATCTCTGCATAACTAAATCAAGCACATATAATCTAACAAAGCAATATCCAAATGTACATCACTAATGGACCAAATTAGATAAAGATGATGGCTAATGAACGGAATTTGTCACTATTTATGACTATAGGAGAAGCACGAGCATCAACGCTCATCTGGATAATCCTCATTTATTTTTGAAAGATCCAGATTGCCTGGCTTTTCATTGATTTAGCAAAGAGGAGAGTACAAAAACGCTAACTAATCGAAACACGATCAGTAGTAGAATGTTAAGAAAGCAAATGGGCTAAAAACTAGGGAAGCCCATGTTAGCTTGATAATCAAAGTCTTATATCTCACATCGGTTCCCCAAAAGTTTTAAAAAATGGAGCGAGACGCCATTGCTCCATGTCGCTTCTGACTGCACCGATGATGTCTCTGATGCTCGGCTGCTTTCCCTTGAACGTGCAGCAGTTCCGCTCCATCCAGATGCGCCAAGAGATCAGGGTCGTTAGTGACAATATCCCCCTCCCGTGGCCTAGCTCGGTCTTGCTTGTGATCATGGCCACCACTTCTGTTGTCGAACTGGGCATTGGCCAACCAGTAGGGTGCGGGGTTGCGCATTCTCTCCATGTCGATGCTCGTTGCCAGACTTCCCTGGCCAACCTGCACTCCTAGAAGAGATGCACCAACGTCTCGAGGTTCCGATTGCATAGCTGACAGAAGTATGTGTTTTCCCAGCCCCGCCTCTGAAGCCGTCATTGCACCATAGCCGATTTTGGTGCAGGAGCCAGCAGAAGAACTTGACCTGCCCTATTGCCCAAGTCTTCCATATGAGGTTTCTGAACTCAGTGCGTGGTTGGCTTGAAAACTGCAGGGTGTAGGCCGCGTGCGCGAAGTACGCAGCGCCACCTGCCGTCCAGCTGATGTCATCGCGCAGGGTCCTGTCGAGCGCGATGTGTGCCTCTCTGATGTTCCTGAGCAGGTGAATGACTTACGGCAAGATGTTGTTGACGTTGTCGTGTCTCAAATCGTTGATCCATCAAGCCTCATATAGCGCTGCGGCCACCGTCCGTTTTTTCAGATGGAGTGGTTGTAGAGGACAGGGAAGGATTGCTTGAGGGGGCGTCCACCGATCCAGTTGCAGTGCCAGAAGGCTGCTTGCTCCCCGCTCCTGATAGTGACCACCGTTGCCACCGCGAACAGGGCGCGGTCAGCGTTGTCACACAGCAAGCTCGATCCTACCCATGGCCTATCAGGGGACTTCCAAGCAATCCAGAGCTAGCGCAGCCGTACAGACGTGGTGAATATGGACATGTCCGGGATGCCCAGCCTGCCACGATCGACGGGGGAGGTGACCACTTGCCAGTTGACTTTGCACTTCCCCCCTGTGAGGTCCTCATCCTGGGCCCAGAGAAAACGTCGTCGCACTTTGTCATTGTCTTTGAGGAGTCTCTTTGGAGCGCGTAGCACGGTGATCATGAATGCCGGGAGTGCGGAGATCACGCTCCTGACAAGCACCCGCCTTCCGGAGATGGGCATAAGCCGGCGCTTCCATCCCGCCAGCTTGGATCTGATCTGATCAAGGAGGTATTGCAGATGCACAAGCCTGATCCTTCCAAGGGTGAGTGGCATGCCTAGGTATCTAATCGGGAAGTTGAAGATCTGGCCCCCAAAAGATTGAAGAACGCTCTCCAGGTCGATGGTGCTGCAGCGGATCGGTGCTACTATGTACTTGGTTGGGTTGATGCGAACGCCGGTGGCGTCACCGAAATCTTGAAGGATCTGCATGATCATGTCAAGTTCCTCGCGCACCGGGTTGACCAAGACCACGGCATCATCGGCGTAGAGGCTGATCTGCACCCTGGAATCGCAGTCAGGAAGAGGGAGGAGCATGTTCATCCTTGCGGCTGCAGCAAGCAATCTTTGCAGCGGATCGATTGCCAATATGAATAGCATGGGCGATAGTGGATCACCCTGTCGCAATGCTCTCTGATGCATGAAGCTGGGTCCTTCGACGTCGTTCAGCAGACAGGCGGAGGATGAGGAGGCGAGCAAGATCGCCATCCAGTCCCTCCATCTGCCCGGGAAGACCATGCGCTGCAGCAGCTCGAGGATATATTCCCAGGAAACACTATCGAAGGCTTTTGCAACGTCCAGTTTCAACAGCAAAGCCGACCTGTTCTTGTGTTGCAGGTTTCTGACGGTGTTTTGCACGAACAGAAAACTGTCATGGATGCCTTTTCTCTTCTTAAATGAGATCTGGGCTGGCGAAATTAACTTGTCCAGTACCCCTCCAAGTCTGATGGAGATCACTTTTGTAATCATCTTAGCAATGGAGTGGATCAAACTGATTGGCCTGAAGTCATTCATCTGGGATGCGATGTCTTCTTGGGTAGTAGCGCGGTTAGGGCCGTGTTGATGGCTTGAAAGTCACCGGCTGCAAGACCATGGAGTTTGTGGAAAACTGCCATGACATCGCCCTTGATAGTTTGCCAGCACGCTCGGAAGAAGGTGCTGGAGAAGCCATCCGGCCCCGGGGCCTTCTCTGTCGGCGAAGCGCAGACTGCCGCCCAGACCTCCTCCTCTATGAATGGGTTGTCGAGGCCCCGATTTTGCATCATCGGTAGGTCGATTGCGTCCCAGTTGATGGAGTGGGAACGCGTTTCCTTTTTACCCAGCAGCTGCTCAAAATGCTCTTTTACTATCCTCTCCTTGTCATCGTGGGTGGTAGCCTGGACCCCGTTGTGCTCAATGCTTTGGATGAAGTTTTTTGGCGCCTGGAGCACAACTTTGGCTGGAAAAAAAGCAGTCCGAGCATCGCCTGCTCTCAGGTAGGTGACGCAAGATGACTGTCATTTCGGGCCCTCTCGAGCGCGTCCAAGCCGAGAATCTTCAGCTTGAGCATCTTTCGGAGACTGAACTCTGCATCTGTCAGCTGCCGCTTCTCCTGCCCACTTCTAGCCGCAGTATAACCTCATTTGCTTGGTGGAACTGAAGTTTGGCTTCACTGAAGAATGACTTGCCCCAAATTTTCAGGTCCGCAGCAGTTTGCTTCAGCTTGATCTTGATCCGGATGAATGGCCAGTCATGATTTACCGTCTGCTCCATGCTCTCGCCACCATTTCTGGGAATCTAGGGAAGCGAGGCCAAAAGGACTCAAATCTGAACCTTGCGTGTCTACGCGGCACCTGCGCGTTTGCCAGGAGGAGCGGGCAGTGGTCGGAGCAAGTTGTGGATGCCACAATGAGAGTGTGCGAGGGGAAGAGTGGCTCCTAGTCGGTGTTGCAGAAGAACTTGTCGATGCTAACTAGGGTGGGGCTCCGCCGCTCGTTGCTCCAGGTAAACCTCTGATTCTTGCATTTGATCTCGCGTAGGCCCGCGGTATCAATAGCCGAACTAAACCTACCCATAATGCGCCTATTTAGGTTTAGGTTGTTTTTGTCGCGTGCCTCGTAGATGATGTTGAAGTCGCCATTGATGAGCCACAGCTAGCACAACGGCGGCGCAGTGGCAGTGAGCTCTTGAAGGAAGTCATCCTTGCGCGCGTCATTGGTGGAACCGTACACGGTCGTTAGCCAGAAGCAGGCGTTTGTGCACCGCACAATGACTTTGGCGGTGATCGCGCAGCTGCCGACGGCGTGCGTGAACATGTCTACGACACCGCTATCCCAAAGAATGGCTGCTCCCCCGCACGTTCCAATTGCAGGCAATAACATGCATCCATCTAATCTGCTACCCCCTATTTGCCTGACGAGTTCTGGCAACCAAGTGTTGATCTTTGTTTCCTGATGCAGAGCAATAGGGGTCGGTGAGTGTCGACCACTTCGCTGATGGCCGAATGCCTCACCGGCGAGGTGACACCTCGGACGTTCCAGCTCACAATTGCGCAAGAAGAACTACTCATGGATGAACGTGCGATTTCTCCGGAGGCATGACTTTACTACTGTTTGACGTATTTTTGTCCCAAAGTTCATAATACCAGGGCAGCACTCCATGACGTGTGGGTCCCACGTGCCAAAAATTATGAAAGAAATAGTATATCAAACATTGTACTCTATTTGTAGAGTTCGTCATGTAGAATGCAGTGGTGCAAATAGTTTGAAGTTTTAACTTTTGGTTTAAGAGGAATAATCATCAGAAGAGGGTTATTCGCATGTACAAAGCTGGCGCGTATTTTGTAATTGACATGGACCACGTCAAGTTCTAGTAATTACACCTAATGGTTGCTCACGTAAGCCCGTGCCATGCAAATAACATATTCTATTGAAGGAAAGCATGTACACATGATCTTATGTTCTAAACCATGAAGGAGCCAAAGCTTTGACCCCACGTGGCAGTGAAATTACTCGTCCTGGGTCCATTGAACGACAAACACAACTAACCAGTTCCAAAGCAGTTCGATCCGATTCCTGCGGAAGCGAGTCATATACGTACACGCCAAGCTAGCTTAGGATAAAACTGGAGTAAGTTTAAACGGCCACGCGTTTGGTGAACCGACGTGACCGAAGCCTCGGCCAGGGCCTATATAAAGCGAGAGGCCAGCCCTCGTTCAGGGGAGGCACGTACAAAACACATCCACGCCTACAGGCTCCACGCACACCAGCCAAAGCTCTCGCCCCCAAGCACGCCGCCAACTCCACGCCCCTTTTTTCCCCTTCTCAATCTTCACTGTGAAAGTTTTGTCGACCGCGGACGATGCCGAAGCTTCATCAACATGCTGATCTTTGCCAAAACCATTGTCCTTGATGGTAAGTTATAAGATCTGACCGCATCAATGAGCTTTGTGTGATGGAAGAAGAATGATGTCTATTTGGCTATTCCATAAATCTTTATCATGGCACGACCGCCTCATCAAAGTCGCCCATGTAAAATATACAACCATGGCACGACCACCTCATCAAAGTCGCCCATATAAAATATACAACCATGGCACGACCACCTCATCAACGTCGCCCATTCGGAAACCTACGACCATGGCACGACCGCTTCATCAACGTCGCCCATGCGGAGTAGATGAAAATCCTCACAAAAATACATCGTCGATTGCTTCATCTATATCGGCGGTGTGCAACCCCTGATTCTTAAAATAAAGGAGAAAAGACATGCTCTATCAATGGTCTATCTCAAATCTATGGCCTAATCTCCATGAGGTTATGGTCAAATCCATCATACCCATCTCATGTCTAGTGCCGACAAGGCTAGATGAAATCATGTCCAAGTGCCAACACGGCCAGGTCATTATATTCCATTAACATGTCACAATCCCAAACGGGATCGGACACTTCGTTGCTGGGCACCAATGAGGCGAAAGCAACATACACATGTCCATGTTCGATGAATTCTTGGGTACATGACTGGGCACCGACAAGGCAAAGGTCACCATCTTCATCAACAAATTCCGTTCTAAATACCGACATGGTGATGGCGTATCGTGACTGGGTTCAGGCAAAACAAAGCCACCCGCACCTACGTATCACCACCATCTACATCTTTTCTCCAAACATCACACATGCTTCATGGATGAGCGAATTTCACGACGATGACCGCGCGCAGCTTAATCAGAGGTTTTCTGTAGGCTTGACCTGCAGATGTAATTAACCGGACGCTTTGCAAAAGCACCGGGAATCAGCAGACTACACGCAATCTTCCAAGTCAGATACTCCTTAAGCATAGTCGCAGAAGGCAAAATAGGCAAACTCCAATGGGAGCATGTAACATTCATGTATTTGTAGTCGTACGATAATGAATAAAATACAGAGTTCCCATAATTTATTTCCGCGTTTGTCCTGTATTTTTGTTTTCGAAACAACTACGAAAAAGAACAAAGCACAGTACACCGCCTTACAAGTCATGGCACGCCAGCAACCACCAGTAGCACCAAAGATATGCTGACGACGAACTAAACCTCTAATTCTGCGAATAAACATTAACATGGATCCTAACTCAATTTGACGCATGGCCAGACGCCGCCGGAGAGACGAGTCGGTGAAGAGAGGAACTCTATGCTGCCGCACCGCCCACGTCGTCCGGGTCAGCGAGGGTAGCCATGGCGCTCAGCGCCTCCACGTTCAGGAGAGTGATCTTGGCAATGTCGGCGATGTCTTCCTCAGACAGGGGCTCATCTAAGTGTCGCACCAGCACCTCTGCCGCCTGGACGGTCATCCGCTCCTTTGGCCCCAGCACCCCCAGCCCCTGGACGAGCGACAGGGTGGCGCGCTACTCCACAGGGACGGAGGATGGGTTTGCCGTCTGGCGAGCGCTCTGACGAAGTGGGATGGAGGAGGCCCTGGACTTTGGCAGCACAGCGGAGTGGCGAGGTGGAGCAGGTGGGTTGGCGATGATGGGCGGCGTAGGCTCGCGAAAGAGGCGGCGCGGGGTTGGCGGGGTGGTGCCCATGTGGGCTCCTGAACTTGCTGCACCACTGCACCCAGTTGCATCATTGAGGCCACCCCCGGGCAGGGCACGCGGCATGCTGCACTGACCAGGTCAGGCAACATGAGGAGGGGGGCCATCTGTCAGTGACGGCGGCGGGACTTGCTAACCGTTGATAGCGCCAGCATCGAAGGACAGTGGTGCCGCCAGCGTGTCATCGATGGAGGCCTCCAACTGCATCTGCATATTGTCTACCCGGGGCGGCGGCGCGATCATGTCTGTAGTGGAGCTGAAAAACTCTGCCACTTAGTCCTTCTCCGGAGGCGCCAAGGGCAGCTTAGCGGGTGGCAGCTGGGGAGGCGGAGGGGGTGGTTGGGAGGGCAGGTGGCAGAGAGGGAACAACGGGGTGGCACAGATGCCCGAGTCGTGGCTCTTGCCGTGGCGGCGGCTGGTCAGCGTCCGGCTATGGTGCCGTGCGTTGGAGGGTGGGGCCTTGCCGCTGTTGTTGCTGTGACGCGTCGTATCTCGAGTGCCGTGGCCCCACCCCAGTAGGGCGTCCCTGTAGGAGCTCCGGCCACCGTGGTCGCCATCGCGGTCGTCGTGGTCGCGTCACCCACCTCCCAGCTGCGGGCCCTGGCACCTGGTGGAGGACACAGTTGGGGGTTGCGGCGCCCCTGACCATCCTCGACATGCGTGACCCAGGTCCTAGGGTAGATTGTAGGGAATGGCGTGTCGTCGTCGAAGCCGGACGAGGGAAGGCCGCTCTGGCGCGACTAGAAGGAGCGGGGAGACGGTGGAGTCCAGTCCTCCACCCGGTCAACGTGCAGCTGCAGCTCATGCTTCTTGATGGCTGGGGCGGTGCAACTTGGCGGCTTGGGGGAGAGAAGCCGAGCATGGCCTCGACGCGCCCAGCACCGCGCGTGGCACGCCAGATGGTACACTTCGTGTGGATGAAGGCGACGTCCAGGACCCACACCCAGTACTCGAACGTCCTGGTGTGGCCGCGTTCATGGGTGCAGCTGTCCAGGTGGTCGACGGTGCACTTGTCACTGATGACCTCCGCCGCACCCTCATGGGACCACATCTGCATTGGCATCTGCTTTATGATGACGCGCACGTGGAGCTTGAGGTCGTCGGGCACGTCGTGGTCGTCCTCCTGCCAGCTCTTGATAGAGAACGCCACATCACCGACCATGATGGAGCCGAGGCGCACGGCATTCACCTTGTGCCCCGGCAGCTCGAAGTGGACGAAGAAGTCCTCGGGGACATGGCTGGTGACGCGCAGCAGATGAGGAGGGGTGTCCAGCTGCTCCTCAATGGCGCGACCCACGACCATGGGGTTGGCGGCGTGGTGCTCCGCCATTGTGTTGAGCAGGACGACGTGCTTGTGCAGCAGGAACTCCTGGTGCTCCATGGTCGACGTGGTGATGATGACCTTGTGGGTGACTCGTGGGTGGCGGGAGGGTTTGTTGTGGTATGCCCGGCGATCCATGGCAGGCGCGGGCGGCGACGGCATTAGAGCGGGCATGGGGAAGCGTGGTCTCTCCTTCACCAGGTCACGCTGCTGCAACGGACCCAGTCTCTCCATCACGCTGCCCCCCTCTCTTGTTTCTTGGATTTTTGGGGCACTCCCGGCCATAATGGCCAGACAGCTTGTAGATGATGCAGTGCAGGGGATCCCGGCAGTCTATGCGCTAGTGGAGCGGGCAAAGGCACCAAAAACAGAGGCCTTTGAAGCGCCTTAAAAAGGCGTCACGGCGGCTCAAGCCATTGATGGAGGAGCGCCGACCAGAGCGTTGATGCGCTTGAAGCTGTGTCGGTATTTCCCCAAAGAGGAAGGGATGATGCAGCACAACAACGGTAGGTATTTCCCTTAGTGATGAGACCAAGGTTATTGAACCAGTAGGAGAACCAAGCAACACTACGTAAACAGCACCCGCACACAAATAACAAATACTCGCAACCCGATGTATTAAAGGGGTTGTCAATCCCTTTCGGGCAACGGCGCCAGAAATTGGAAAACGGACGTGAGAGAGTTGTAAATATTTATAGATCGAACGCCAAATAAAATAAATTGCAGCAAGGTATTTTTAGTTTAATAGATCTAAAAATAAAAGCAAATAAAAATAAATCACAAAGGAAAATATATTAAAGAAGAAACCTGGGGGGCGTAGGTTTCACTAGTGGCTTCTCTTGAGAAAAAATAGCAAATGGTGGGTGACAAATTACTTTTGGGCAATTGATAGAACTTCAAATAATCATGACAATATCCAGGCAATGATCATTATATAGGCGTCACGTCCAAGATTAGTAGACCGACTCTTGCCTGCATCTACTACTATTACTCCACACATCGACCGCTATCCAACATGCATATAGTGTATTAAGTTCATGGAGAAACGAAATAGTGCAATAAGAACGATGCCATGATGTAGACAAGATCTATTATGTAGAAATATATAGACCCCATCGTTTTATCCTTAGTAGCAATGATACATACGCGTCGGTTCCCTTTCTTTCACTGGGATCAAGCATCGTAAGATCAATCCCACTACAAAGCACCTCTTCCCATTGCAAGATAAATAGATTAAGTTGGCCAAAAAAACAAAATATCGGAGAAGAAATATGAGGCTATAAGTAATCATGCATATATGACATCAAAGAAGACTCAAATAACTTTCATGGATAAAAAAGATAGATCTGATCATAAACTCGAAGTTCATTAGATCCCAACAAACACACCGTAAAAAAGAGTTACATCATATGGATCTCCAAGAGACCATTGTATTGAGAATCAAACGAGAGAGAGGAAGCCATCTAGCTACTAACTACGGACCCATAGGTCTACAAAGAACTACTCACGCATCATCGGAGAGGCACGAGTGGACATGATGAACCCCTCCGTGAAGGTGTCTAGATTGGATCTGGTGGTTCTGGAACTTGCGGCGGCTGGAATTGATTTTTGTCGACAACCCTAGGGTTTCTGGAATATTATGGTATTTATAGAGCAAAGAGGTGACTCAGGGGGAACCCGAGGTGGGCACAACCCACCTGGGCACGCCTAGGCCTCTAGGCGCGCCCTGGTGGGTTGTGCTCCCCTCGGAGCACCCCCCCCCCCAGGTGATCCGGCCCACTGGATGTCTTCTAGTGAAAAAAATCCTCAAAAAGTTTCGCTGCGTTTGGACTCCATTTGGTTTTGATTTCCAAGCACTTGGCACTTGGCGCTATGTCAATAGGTTAGTACGAAAAAATGATATAAAATGACTATAAAATAATTGTAAAACATCCAAGAATGTTAATATAACAACATGGAACAATCAAAAATTATAGATACGTTGGAGACGTATCAGCATCCCCAAGCTTAATTCCTGCTCGTCCTCGAGTAGGTAAATGATAAAAACAGAATTTTTGATGTGGAATGCTGCCTAACATGTCATCTCATATTCTTTTCTTTATAGCGTGGACATTTGGACTTTTATATGGTTTAAAGCAATAGTCTAGTTTTGACATGATAACTTAAATACTCAAGCATATCAACAAGCAACCATGTCTTTCAAAATATCAACGCTAAAAAAAGCTATCCCTAGCCCATCATGCTCAATCATTGATCCATCCATGAAACACACTCGCATATTAGCTACACCCAATACTCAAGTACGATCGTGGTGCCTCCTAGTTGGTGCTTTATATGAGAAGATGGAGACTCAAATTAAAAATAAAAATTGCATAAAGTAAAAAAGAAAAGCCCTTCGCAGAGGGAAGTAGGGATTTGTAGAGGTGCCAGAGCTCAAAGCGGAAGACTTAAAGACAAAAACATTTTGGGAGGTGTGCCTTTCCCACCAACGAAAACGACTTAGAGTTCCGAACACTTTTCATGCTAGATATATCAGAGGCGGTTCCCAAACATAAAATAAAGTTTATTCCTTTTTCCACCATATTTTCACTTTCCATGGCTAACCGTATCCCTTGTGCCCTCCATACCAACATTTTCCAAGGAATTGATTATTTGACAACATAAAGTAAATTCATTTTTCATTTCGGGACTGGGCATCCCTAATACCTTTGCCTTAATTACTCTCATGCAAAGACAAGTGAATAAACACTCATCGTGAGAATAACACATCTAGCATGGAAAATATTAGCCACCCCTCACCGCCTCGCGAGCGGTACAAACACACAAAAGAGAAGTTTATTTTGAAAATTAGAGATGGCACATACAAATTTGCTTAGAACGGAAAAAGAATACCCCATATAGGTAGGTATAGTGGACTCATGTGGAAAAACTGGTTTAAAGGTTTTTGGATGCGCAAGTAGTGATCATACTTAGTGCAAAATGAAGGCTAGCAAAAGATTGAGAACTGACCAACCAAGAAACGAATAATCTCATAAGCAAGCATTAAGCATAATTAAGACCGAATAATGCACCACAAGTAGGATGTAATTTCATTACATGACTATTGACTTTCGTGCTTGCATAGGGAATCATAAACTTTAACACCAATATTCTTACTAAAGCACAATGACTCATCAACATGACTCACTTATCACATCATCATATCTCAAAACTATTACAAGGAATCAAGTTCATTTTGTTCAATGATCTTCATGAAAGTTTTTATTATATCCTTCTTGGATATGTATCACTTTGGGACTAATTTTCATATGTTGCTTTTGATAAGCTCAAACAAATATAAGTGAAGATCATGAGCATAATATTTCTTTCTCTCAAATTAATTTAAGTGAAGCAAGAGAGAATTTCTTAAAAAAATTACTAACTCTCAAACAAATCTAAGTGAAGCAAGAGAGCATTTCTTCAAAAATACAAAAGCAAGCCGTGCTCAAAAAGATATAAGTGAAGCACTAGAGCAATGCCATAACTCATAAAGATTTAAGTGAGGCATATAGAGCAATTCTAACAAGTCATGGCATAATTTTGGCTCTCTCAAATAAGTGTGTCCAGCAAGGATTCATGACTCAAAAAGCAACAAAACAAGCAAATACACATATCATACAAGATGCTCCAAGTAAAACTCATAGTATGTGACGAATAAAAATATAGCTGACTTGGGGCATCCACAAGCTTACTTTCTTGCTTCTCTTTGGATAATGCTTGGGATGCCATGGGCATCCCCAAGCTTAGGCTCTTATTACTCCTTATTCCTTCATCCATCGTAAAATCACCCAAAACTTGAAAACTTCAATCACACAAAACTCCAACAAAACCTTTGTGAGATCCATTAGTATAAAAAAGCAAATCACTACTATAAGTACTATAGCAAACCAATTCATATTTCATTTTTGCATTATATATACTGTATTCCAACTTTTCTATGGCAAAAACTCATCAAAGAAAACCATAGAATCATCAAAACAAGCACACAACACAAAGGAAACAGAATCTTTAGAAACAAAACAGTATGTAGCTATCTGAATATTTCGAATACTTCTGGACTCTAAAAATTCTAAAACAATTAGGTCCAGGTGACCAATTTGTATATTAATCTGCTGCAAAAAGAATCAACTCAAAAGCGCTCTTCTGTTAAAAATGATAACTATTTTCGTGAGCGCAAAAGTTTCTGTTTTTCCAGCAAGATCAAATATACTATCACCCAACATGATCCTAAAGGCTTTGCTTGGCACAAACACTAACTAAAACACAAAAAACACAATCATAACAGTAGCATAATTGTGCAAACACTCAGGAACAGAAAGCAAAAAGTAAAAATAAACTTTATTCATTGGGTTGCCTCCCAACAAGCGCTATTGTTTCACGCCCTTAGCTAGGCATAAAGCAAGGAGCTAAGTTTTGTCATCATTCTCCTTAATTTCCTTGGGGGTGTTTTTGTCATGAGGTTTTGTAAAGATAACATAAAACATATTATCCATAGAAACTTTAGCACTATTAATTTCCCCATCATCATAACCCCTTTGATTTCCGACAACAATCCAAGAATAATGTTGATTAACATTATTGAAAACTTGTTGGATTATATCTAAAAAGGGGACTTCCTTTTTGAGATTCTCATCAAAGATTTTATTATCCCCAAGCCAATGCCTTAGCGCATAATCACTATTGTAAAGAATTTCATCTATCACGGGTTTTTCACGATTCATACCGTAAAAATCAAAGATTTCCCTAGCTTCCCGTATTATGTAGTCAAATTCATTCATAAGGACAAGAGTGGCCAACTTTTTGGCCTTGGATTCTTTATAACAGGAAGCTCAAAAAACAATTTGTGCAAAGTAGGATGAGTACGGATAAATTTACTTTCAAGTTTCAGAACTAGTGCTGAAATAGCATCCGTATAAGATCTAGTAGTTCTAAGTATAGGAGTATCATCAGGACTTAGATTTCCAACACAATTGAAAAATTCTTGGATACGTTCTTTTCCCATATCATTCCCTTGTCCAAAGAAAAAGTTTTAGCATCCAGATTGCCCGTATGTCCAATCTTAGGAGTTAGGCCATCATCTAGTGCTGCCATACCAAAATCACTCATGATTGCAAGCAAAGGATAGATTTGACAAGAAAACGACGAAAAAAATGGCAAATTTTTGTGAAGTGGGGGAGAGGAAAACGAGAGGCAAATGGCAAATAATGTAAATTGCAAGGAGATGAGATTTGTGATTAGGAACCTAGTATGTGTTCATGATGTCTCCCTGGAAACGGTGCCAGAAATTCTTTTTGATGCGGCTTGAAGCTACGTCGTTATTTCCCAAAGAGGAAGGGATGATGCACAACAGCTGTAGGTATTTCCCTCAGTGATGAGACCAAGGTTATCGAACCAGTAGGAGAACCAAGCAACACTAAATAAACAACACCTACACACAAATAACAAATACTCGCAACCCGACATATTAAAGGGGATGTCAATGCCTTTCGGGCAGCAGCGCTAGAAATTGGCAAACGGACGTGAGAGAGTTGTAAATATTGATAGATAGAATGCCAAATAAAATAAATTTCAGCAAGGTATTTTTGTATTTTTAGTTTAATAGATCTCAAAATAAAAAGCAAATAAAAATAGATTGCAAGGGCAACTATATTAAAGAAGAGACCCGGGGGCCGTAGGTTTCACTAGTGGCTTCTCTCGAGAAAAAATAGCAAACGGTGGGTGAACAAATTACTGTTGGGCAATTGATAGAACTTCAAATAATCATGACGATATCCACACTACTAGGAAAAGGGCTATAGATAGGATTGATTCTAATGGCGCACCGTGGAGGCAGTGCGCCACTACTATATACTAATGGCGCACCTGTTCCTGATACGCCATTAGAGTGGAAGACACTAATGGCGCACCATGGACAGGGTGCGCCATTAGTATGATTTTTTTTTCCATTTTCCCATACATACTAATGGCGCATGAGGTCTACAATGCGCCATTACTATAAATAACTTCTAATGGCGCACCGTGGGCAGGGTGCGCCTCTAGTATGAATTTTTTTTTCCATTTTCCCATACATACTAATGGCGCATGACGTCTACAATGCGCCATTACTATATATATCTTCTAATGGCGCACAGTGCAGGCAAAGGCGCCATTACTGTAAATTTTGTTTTATTCTTTTTTTTTGCACCATTAGTAACCTGGGACCAACAAGATATTTTGGACAGCCCACACCTACCCACTCACTTTCCCCACTTCATTCCATCCACCTCCTTCTCCAAGATTTCGGCCATCTCCTCCTCCTCACCTCATTGCATCATTTATCGGGATGAGCACGCTGAGTCTACCATATGTTGGAAAATTGGAAAGACTGCCCACCGCCGAAAGATGCGAAGGCGCCGAGAGCTGCTGAAGGTATGGAAAACGAGGTCATTTTTCGGGACTTGCCGTCTTCGAAGATCCACCGTGTGCCTCACAGCCTTGATGTCATGCATATCACGAAGAACGTGCGAGAGTCTGCTTGGTACCCTGCTCAACATGCCGAGAGGACCAAAGATGGGCCGAAAGCAAGGGCAGACTTGAAATCAATGGGCATCGGCAGAGCTTCACGCTAATGATGATGATGATGATGAGGCGAAGCAGGACACGGAAAGTCGCCGCAAAGGCAAAAAGGCCAAGAAGATCGGAAATGACTACCTCCCGTGCTTCACTCTAAGTGAGGAGGAGATCGATGGTTATCGAACTCCGGGTAACGATGGAATCCTACACCGTAACGACAAGGACAGATACTACGGAAGGATCGAGGAGATCCGGGATCTGGAACCAAAGCAGGACCACCCTACCTAAAGGACGTCCGCTCCACGTAAGAACTCCGTTTGCGAAAAAGAAGGGCAAGAAGATTGTGAACAGATAGCTAGCTAAGACCGATTGTATTTAAATCGTAGTCTTCATTTCTCGATTGTATTTCATGGGCACTTTTCGATATCATGAATATTTTTAAATTTCATGGGCACTTTTGAATTCATGAGGACACTTGATCTCGATTCCCCTCCATCTCGATCTCGATCCCCTCCATCTCGATCGCACCGCACCTCCCGCTTAGCTCCACCCATCGCAACCTCCCGCTCCACCGCCGGAGCACTGCCCGGCCCCCCACAAGACCAAGACTTTTTGAACATATTTTTAAATTTTTTTCTATTTTTATAAAAATATTACACTGTTATAATTTAAACAAGTTTGAACATATTTAAACACAAATAAATATAAAAACAGCATTTAAAATGCATAAAAATATTCTGTTATGATTTAAACAAGTTTGAACATATTTAAACACAAATAAATATAAAAACACCATTTAAAATGCATAAAAAATATTGGGGATCCAGGAATCGAACCCAGACCTCCCTGTGTGTGTGTGCTGCGTCTTGACCGGTCGGGCTAGTGGGTGGGTTCATTGTAGATAGGGTTGGGCTGTAGATATGGCTACTAGGCTAGGTTAAAACAAAATTCTAATGGCGCACCGAGTGGTGGTGCGCCATTAGAATAGTTGTACTTATGGCGCACCGTCGTGTCGTGGCGCCATTAGAAAGCTTCCTCCTCCACCTGTTCCTCTCGGCCTCTCTCCTCCCGCCAGATCCCCAACTCGACCTAACGTGCGCCGCCCGCCTTGACCCACGACGCCGCCCCAACCCCTGCCGGACTCCACCCGCCGCCCCCCCCGCCCCTGCCCCGCCCCCCCGCCCCACCCCCCGGACTCCACCCCCCCCCCCCGGACCCACCCCACCCCATTGCCCCCATTCACCGCCCCCCGCCCCCCCCCCCCCCCCCCGCCCCCCCCCCCCCCCCCGCCCGCGCCCCACCCGCCGGCCGACGTTCACCTTCCTCCTCCGCCTCTCATCCCGAAGCTGCCCGAGATTCGAGTCGTCGCCGCCGCCGCCCAGACAGTAATCCTGCAATCCTGCAATCTTGAATAAAAGTGACAAATCTTGCAAAATCTGCATAGTAGCCAAATCCGCAATCCATTGCTTCAGATCGCACAAATGGAAGATTCCTAGCTAGTAGTAAGAACATATGAGCTTAACTCTGTATGTAGGCTCTAGTGCGAAACATTAGCCTAAGCTTTGCACTACACAAATGGGAGCATTCCCCATGTCCAGTTGCTATGATTCAACGGTGATGTGATTATGTAGTTACCGGTGAAGCTATTTATCCGTAGGATTGGTCATGACATGTCTGTTTTTTCTTTCCAGTTCTACCAAACAAGCGGTGGTGTGCTCTAGTAGTTGATATCTGTAATTACACTTGAATTCTCAGTTTTATCAGTGGCATGGAAGCAGGTGGTGTGCTCTAGTAATGTTCATATGAATTCTATCTGAATCTATGGATGATTGTGGTTAAATTGACCTCACCTATCTTTGTTTGATATTTAAGGATTTGTGCAACACTCTAATCCATGCAACTTATCTGAATCTAGGGTTTTCTTGCTTTGCACAGCTATTCTATCTTGTTTGTTACTGGATTGTTCAGCACCACGCTTTGGTTGCCAGGGTGCATGCTTTATGTGGGAGGTTTAGTTATGATGCATTTGTTGTCATATTGTAAGATTGGTTATTTTTGCTGCCTTTTGTTGTTGTTGTTACATTAGTTGTGCCGTTCTACTGCTATGTTGTGGTGTCCTGTTACATTGGAGTGATGGAATTATTTGTTCGCCAGTTGTGCTGTTAGTCATGTTAGTGTTTGTATGATTACATGAGCTGCTCTATACGTTATTCATGTGAAATTAATCTGAATATATGGATGATTTTGATTAATTTCACCTCTTTTTGTTTCATAAAGATTTCATCAAACAAATCCTATAGTTATTGTCTCTGCTCATGCTTATCTCTCGCACAAATAGTTGTTGCAACGGGCTATTGGAACTTTCGATGCTCAAAACTTGCTTCCATGCTCGCTTGAGATAGCACACGACAAGATACTACTCCATATACTACTAATACTACTACTTTATTTCATTTCAAAGTTCAAAATGCTGGTATTGAGATTTTCATTTCCAATGAGTGATGTTTTTCCTAGCAGCGAAAAATAGTAGTAGCCATGTACTAGGAGTGCATTTTTATTCTAGGGTGATGGATAGATCTAGTGAGTACTGCATTTCAGTTAACTGTTATGGACAATTGTCAATTTTACGTAATGATGATGGAACATTATAAAGCATTAATTGTACTCGGTGTATATGAAGGATGATGATCATCTTGCTAGTTTGTTGGGTTTTGTCTCCGACCATTGTGTCGTGATGAATTTGCAGGTACCCCGAGAGGCCCTTGAGTTTGTCGGAATGTCGATTAACTTCCGTTCCGGCAAATTGGTACTCCATATGTCCTTTTTCAGCAAAGGTCATGCTGAAATTTTCCGTGAATTTTAGCATGACTTTGCTAAAAATAGGACATATGGGGTACTGCGACTAATGCATGTTTTATGATCTGTTGTAAGGGTACTAATTGGTCTCTTCGCTGCTTATCGAGATGGCGGAAGCAGCCACCGCCGATCTGCGACACCGCATGATGAGTTGGATGCTTCCGAGTTCTTCACTATCATACTTGAGGCTTCAGTTGGATCCATGACGCTGGTATATAAACGAGAGATCTCCCTTCACCCATCTCATTATGATATCTGTTGTTTGCTACATCAATCATTTTCCCAAACTGCAGAGGCTGCCCGACAGTTTATGAACATGCTAATGGGTGAAGATCCGCCAATAATGTGAAGCTGCGACAGTCGGCAGCGGGTTTCGCATGGGATGTGCAGTTGGCGATCAAGAAGGGCCACATGTACTTGTCTCGTGGGTGGGAGAACTTCTACCGTGCCACGACCTGCAGTGGGGTACTTCCTTGTCTTCAGTAGCATTTACGACGCCAACATGCTCATCGTGAAGGTGTACAACAAGACTATGTGTCGCATGCGTCTGTTGCCGATGATGATGCCGGTATGTTCGCCTCTTCTTATTCCTCTACATTTGGCTTTGTCTCACATCGATTGTTAACGGTCATTGTTGCATTTTGGACAGGTAGGAGCAGCAAAGAATGACATCGCTACACCAAAGCAAAGCGGCGACTATGGTCTGTAGCGAAGCAAGAATAATCTGGTCAGTAGCGAAGCAGCAGCGATTTTGGCACCAAGATAGACAACAAGAAGGATGATCCGGACTGGAGTGCGGGAGAAGAGGAGCAGAGTGAGGATGAGGAGCTGCATCATGACGATGGGCATCAGCCGAGGATGACCTAGCGCTGGTGGTGGTGACCAAGGGCAAGAGATGGTGGTGGCTGACCATGGGCAAGAGATGGAGGTGGCTGAGGATGACCTAGCGATGGTCGTGCTCAAGGTGGCCTCGCGATGGTGGTGGTGCTCGACAATGACCACGCACCGGTGGTGGCGCGGCGATCCCACGGTGGGCGACATGACCACGCCAATTGTGGTAGAAGACTACATCCCACTACCTCCATGCCTCCACCGCCTCGCCGCCTAGGCGATCAGGAGATGAAGGAGAAGAAGGAGAAGAACTGCCTACTTTGTCGGGTATGTCGATCTCCTATAGGTTAGCTATCCAAAATGATATATATATACTTAGTTACCTATGTTATCTCTAATATGCTTAGTTTCCTATAGGTTAGCTTCATTTTACCTAAGTTGGCTCTAATATACTAACTTAGAGCTTATATGCTTAGTTTCCTATAGGTTAGCTCCAAAATAACTTATGTTAGCACAAAATGATCAAGTTTACATAATAAGCTTATAGTCTTTTTCTTAATCTTCTTCTTTTCCAAAATGACATAGATTAGCTTCATTTTACCTAAGTTGGCTCTAATATACTAACTTAGACCTTATATGCTTAGTTTCCTATAGGTTAGCTCCAAAATAACTTATGTTAGCACAAAATGATCAAGTTTACATAATAAGCTTATAGTCTTCTTCTTATTCTTCTTCTTTTCCAAAACTCTTCTTATTCTTCTTCTAGTGTTCTTCCTCTTCTAGTATTCTTCTAGTCTTCTTCTTTTCTTCTTCTAACTTCTTGTTTATCATTTTGCAGATTTGATTTAATTGACGGAAGCTTGCGTGGATGTGGTGCTTCTTTTCCATTTGTGTTTTTATTTTGTATCAATGTGAAACTTTTGTGAATTGATGGATAACGGTGTTGGATGAACAATGTGAAACTTTTGTAACGCGGAACTATGTGTTGGCTATGTACGTATGTATATATGATGAAACTTGTGTGTTGGATATGATTGCTATATGGATGCTTGTTGTATATATATATATATATATATATATATATATATGTGTTGAATATCTCATATGTGAAATAGTGACCTGAGATTAAGAAGAAAAGAATTAAAAAGTTGTTACTAATGGCGATCGCAATGTGTCATACTGTAAGTATATCGATAATAGTGGCGCCTTGTGAGCAGTACTAATGGCGATCGCACAGTGCGCCATTAGAATACCAGATTCTAATGGCGACATGTGGTGTGCCATTAGAAAGAAATTCTAATGGCGTGATGCCAGTGGCGCACCAGCCATGCGCCATTAGAAGGCAAAACTGGTGCGCCACTAGCATGCCTTTTCCTAGTAGTGCCAGGCAATGATCATTATATAGGCATCACGTCTAAGATTAGTAGACCGACTCCTGCCTGCATCAACTACTATTACTCCACACATCGACCACTATCCGGCATGCATCTAGTGTATTAAGTTCATGGAGAAACGGGTTCCCTTTCTGTCACTGGGATCAAGCACCGTAAGATCGAACCCACTACAAAGCACCTCTTCCCATTGCAAGCTAAATAGATCAAGTTGGCCAAAAAAACAAATATCAGAGAAGAACTACGAGGCTATAAGTAATCATGCATATAAGACATCAAAGAAGACTCAAATAACTTTCATGGATAAAAACATTGATCTGATCATAAGCTCAAAGATCATCGGATCCCAACAAACACAACGCAAAAAGAGTTACATCATATGGATCTCCAAGAGACCATTGTATTGAGAATCAAACGAGAGAGAGGAAGCCATCTAGCTACTAACTACGGACCCGTAGGTCTACAAAGAACTACTCACGCATCATTGGAGAGGCACCAATGGACATGATGAACCCCTCCGTGATGGTGTCTAGATTGGATCTGGTGGTTCTGGAACTTGCGGCGGCTGGAATTGATTTTCGTCGACTCCCCTAGGGTTTCTGGAATATTGGGGTATTTATAGAGCAAAGAGGCGGTTTAGGGGGCACCCGAGGTGGGCACAACCCACCTGTGCTCCCCTCGGAGCACCCCCCGGGTGCTTCTCCGATCCACTGGATGTCTTCTAGTCCAAAAAAATCCTCAAAAAGTTTCACTGCGCTTGGACTCCGTTTGTTATTGATTTCCTGCGATGTAAAAACATGCAGAAAACAACAATTGGCACTTGGCACTATGTCAATAGGTTAGTACTAAAAAATAATATAAAATGACTATAAAATGATTGTAAAACATCCAATAATGATAATATAACAGCATGGAACAATTAAAAATTATAGATACGTTGGAGACGTATCAAGCGCCGGGGAGCGGAGGATGCAGGCCGGCCGATGGGTTCTTGAGGGCGCGCCACTCCTTCCGCGACTTGACTTCTATCCATCCATAGTCGTTGCCCGAAGAGGAATGCTTTGACTTGGAGGAGGGTCTAACCACAATGGATTTTAGCATGGGCGCCCCGAAGGGGGGATCCACCGCACGGAACTTTGATGGAGGCGATGCAGCGGCAGCGTGGGAGCATTCGCCCCGCAGCAGGATTCACGGTGAGGCAGCGGCCAATAGTAATGGCGCTGGCGCGGCCGGCAGGGAGTCAGGTACATGGGACAGACCGGAGGACTGAGCGAGATCTGAGATGGAGGCGCTGAAGGAAATATGCCCTAGAGGCAATAATAAAGTTATTATTTATTTCCTTGTTTCATGATAAATGTTTATTATTCATGCTAGAATTGTATTAACCGGAAACATAATACATGTGTTAATACATAGACAAACAGAGTGTCACTAGTATGCCTCTACTAGACTAGCTTGTTAATCAAAGATGGTTAAGTTTCCTAACCATAGACAAAGGAGTTGTCATTTGATTAACAAGGTCACATCATTAGTTGAATGATCTGATTGACATGACCCATTCCATTAGCTTAGCACCCGATCGTTTAGTATGTTGCTATTGCTTTTATCCATGACTTATACATATTCCTATAACTATGAGATTATGCAACTCCGTTTACGGAGGAACACTTTGGTACTACCAAACGTCACAACGTAACTTGGTGATTATAAAGGAGTACTACAGGTGTCTCCAAAGGCAGATGTTGGGTTGGCGTATTTCGAGATTAGGATTTGTCACTCCGATTGTCGGAGAGGTATCTCTGGGCCCACTCGGTAATACACATCAATTAAGCCTTGCAAGCATTACAACTAATGAGTTAGCTGTGAGATGATGTATTACGGAACGAGTAAAGAGACTTGCCGTAACGAGATTGAACTAGGTATTGGATCCGACGATCGAATCTCGGGCAAGTAACATACCGATGACAAAGGAACAACGATGTTGTTATGCGGTCCGACCGATAAAGATCTTCGTAGAATATGTAGGAGCCAATATGGGCATCCAGGTCCCGCTATTGGTTATTGACCAGAGACGTGTCTCGGTCATGTCTACATTGTTCTCGAACCGTAGGGTCTGCACGCTTAAGGTTTCGATGACGGTTATATTATGAGTTTGTGTATTTTGATGTACCGAAGGAGTTCGAGTCCCGGATGTGATCACGGACATGACGAGGAGTCTCAAATGGTCGAGACATAAAGATTGATATATTGACGGCTATATTCGGACACCGGAAAGGTTCGGAAGTTTCAGAGAAAACGGAGCGCCGGAGGGTTACGGAACCCCAGGGAAGTAATGGGCCTTCTTGGGCCAAGAGGGGGAGAGAGGGCCGCACCAGAGGTGGCGCCCCATGGGGAGTCCGAATAGGACAAGGAGGGGCGCCCCCTTCCTCTCCCTCTCCTCTCCTTCCTTCCCCTTCCTCCTTCCTAGTTGGACTAGGAAAGGGAGTCCTACTCCCACTAGGAGGAGGACTCCCCCCCTGGCGCGCCTCCTAGGGCCGGCCGGCCCTCCCCTTGCTCCTTTATATACGGGGCAGGGGGCACCCTAGAACACACAAGTTGATCCTTGAGATCGCCTTAGCCGTGTCGGTGCCCCCTCCACCATATTCCACCTCGGTCATATCGTAGTGGTGCTTAGGCGAAGCCTGCGTTGGTAGAACATCAAGATCGCCACCACGCCGTCGTCGACGAACTCTCTCTCCCGAGCTTTGCTGGATCGGAGCCCGAGGAGCGCCACCGAGCTGTACGTGTGTCAAGAACTCGGAGGCGCCGGAGTAACGGCGCTGGGATCGGTTGGATCGCAAGGAGAACGTACGACTACTTCCTCTACGTTGTGATCGCTTCCGCTTCGGTCTACGAGGGTACATAGACAACACTCTCCCCTCTCGTTGCTATGCGTCACCATGATCTTGCGTGTGCGAGGAAATTTTTGAAATTACTACGTTCCCTAACGGTGGCATCGAGCCTAGGTTTTTATGGTTTGATGTTTTGCACGAGTAGAACACAAGTGAGTTGTGGACGATACAAGTCATACCGCCTACCAGCATGTCATACTTTGGTTCAGCGGTATTGTGAGATGAAGCGCCCGGACCGACATTACGCAGACGCTTACGCGAGACTGGTTTCACTGCTACGAGCACTCGTGCTTAAAGGTGGCTGGCGGGTGTCTGTCTCTCTCACTTTAGTTGAACTGAAAAGTGTACGCCCGTCCTTGAGAAGGTTAAAACGGAGTCTATTTGACGAAGTATCGCTGTGGTTTTGATGCGAGGTGAGATTGGTTCTTGCTTAAGCCCGTAGCAGCCACGTAAAATTTGCAACAACAAAGTAGAGGACGCCTAACTTGTTTTTGCAGGGCATGTTGTGATGTGATATGGTCAAGACGTGATGCTATATTTTATTGTATGAGATGATCATGTTTTGTAACCGGTTATCGCAACTGGCTGGAGCCATATGGTTGTCGCTTATTGTATGAAATGCAACGCTCTGTAATTGCTTTACTTTATCACTAAGCGGTAGCGATAGTCGAGAAGCAATAGATGGCGTAAATGACAACGGCTACGATGGAGATCAAGGTGTCGCTACCGGTGGCGATGGTGATCACGACGGTGCCGGAGATGGAGATCACAAGCACAAGATGATGATGGCCATATCATATCACTTATATTGATTGCATGTGATGTTTATCCTTTATGCATCTTATCTTGCTTTGATTGATGGTAGCATTTTAAGATGATCTCTCACTAAAATTATCAAGTAGTGTTCTCCCTGAGTATGCACCGTTGCCAAAGTTCGTCGTGCCGAGACACCACGTGATGATCGGGTGTGATAAGCTCTACGTCCATCTACAACGGGTGCAAGCCAGTTTTGCACACGCAGAATACTCAGGTTATACTTGACGAGCCTAGCATATGCAGATATGGCCTCGGAACACAGAGACCGAAAGGTCGAGCGTGAATCATATAGTAGATATGATCAACATAAGATGTTCACCATTGAAAACTACTCCATCTCACGTGATGATCGGTTATGGTTTAGTTGATTTGGATCACGTGATCACTTAGATGACTAGAGAGATGTCTGTCTAAGTGGGAGTTCTTAAGTAATATGATTAATTGAACTTAAATTTATCATGAACTTTGTACCTGATAGTATCTTGCTTGTCTATGTTTGTTTGTAGATAGATGGCTCGTGCTGTTGTTCCGTTGAATTTTAATGCGTTCCTTGAGAAAGCAAAGTTGAAAGATGATGGTAGCAATTACACGGATCGGGTCCGTAACTCGAGGATTATCCTCATTGCTGCACGTAAGAGTTACATCTGGATGCACCGCTGGGTGCGTGCTGCTGCCGATGTAACCGACGACGTTAAGAACGTCTGGCGAGCAAAGCTGATGACTACTCTATAGTTCGATGTGCCATGCTTTACGGCTTAGAACCGGGTCTTCAACGACGTTTTGAACGTCATGGAGCATATGAGATGTTCCAGGAGTTGAAGTTGATATTTCAACAGAATGCCCGGATTGAGAGATATGAAGTCTCAAATAAGTTCTATAGCTGCAAGATGGAGGAGAATGGGTCTGTCAGTGAGCACATACTCAGAATGTCTGGGTATTACAATCACTTGACTCAACTGGGAGTTAATCTTCCGGATGGTTGTGTCATTGACAAAATTCTTCAATCACTGCCACCAAGCTACAAAGGCTTCGTGATGAACTATAATATGCAAGGGTTAGTAAAGACTATGCCTGAGATCTTCGCAATGCTAAAGGCTGCGGAGGTAGAAATCAAGAAGGAGCATCAAGTGTTGATGGTCAATAAGACCACTAGTTTCAAGAAGAAAGGCAAAGGGAAGAAGAAGGGGAACTTCAAGAAGAACAGCAAGCAAGTTGCTGCTCAGGAGAAGAAACCCAAGTCTGGACCTAAACCTGAAATCGAGTGCTTCTCGCAAGCGATAGTCATCGAAGCGGAACTGCCCCAAGTATTTGGCGGATAAGAAGGATGGCAAGGTGAACAAAGGTATATGTGATATACATGTTATTGATGTGTACCTTACTAGAGCTCGCATAGCACCTAATTATTTGATACGGTTACATTGCTAATATTTGCAACTCGAAACAGGACTACGGATTAAGCTTAACACGGCAAAGGACGAGGTGACGATGCGCGTGGGAAATGGTTCCAAAGTCGATGTGATCGCGGTCGGCACGCTACCTCTACATCTACCTTCGGATTAGTTTTAGACCTAAATAATTGTTATTTGGTGCCAGCGTTGAGCATGAACATTATATCTGGATCTTGTTTGATGCGAGACGGTTATTCATTTAAATCAGAGAATAATGGTTGTTCTATTTATATGAGTAATATCTTTTATGGTCATGCACCCTTGAAGAGTGGTCTATTTTTAATGAATCTCGATAGTAGTGATACACATATTCATAATGTTGAAACCAAAAGATGCAGAGTTGATAATGATAGTGCAACTTATTTGTGGCACTGTCGTTAAGTCATATCGGTATAAAGCGCATGAAGAAACTCCATACTGATGGACTTTTGTAGTCACTTGATTATGAATCACTTGGCACTTGCGAACCGTGCCTCATGGGCAAGATGACTAGAACCCCGTTCTCCGGTACTATGGAGAGAGCAACAGATTTGTTGGAAATCATACATACAGATGTATGTGGTCCGATGAATGTTGAGGCTCGTGGCGGATATCGTTATTTTCTCACCTTCATAGATGATTTAAGCAGATATGGGTATATCTATTTAATGAAACATAAGTCTGAAACATTTGAAAAGTTCAAAGAATTTCAGAGTGAAGTTGAAAATCATCGTAATAAGAAAATAAAGTTTCTACGATCTGATCGTGGAGGCGAATATTTGAGTTACGAGTTTGGTCTACATTTGAAACAATGCGGAATAGTTTCGCAACTCACGCCACCCGGAACACCACAGCGTAATGGTGTGTCCGAACGTCGTAATCGCACTTTACTAGATATGGTGCGATCTATGATGTCTCTTACAGATTTTCCGCTATCGTTTTGGGGTTATGCTCTTGAGACGGCTGCATTCACGCTGAATAGAACACCGTCAAAATCCGTTGAGACGACACCTTATGAACTATGGTTTAGCAAGAAACCAAAGTTGTCGTTCTTAAAGTTTGGGGATGTGATGCTTATGTGAAAAAGCTTCAACCTGATAAGCTCGAACCCAAATCGGAGAAATGTGTCTTCATAGGATACCCAAAGGAGACAGTTGGGTACACCTTCTATCACAGATCCGAAGGCAAGATATTTGTTGCTAAGAATGGATCCTTTCTAGAGAAGGAGTTTCTCTCGAAAGAAGTGAGTGGGAGGAAAGTAGAACTTGATGAGGTAATCTGTACCTTCTCCCTTATTGAAAGTAGTTTATCACGTAAACCGGTTTCGAGACATCTACACCAAATAGTGAGGAAGTTGATGATGTTGATCATGAAACTTCAGATCAAGTTACTACTGTAACCTCGTAGATCAACCGAGTAAGATCCGCACTGAGTGGTACGGTAATCCTGTTCGGAAGTCATGCTACTAGATCACGATGAACCTCACGAACTATGAAGAAGCGATGGTGAGCCCAGATTCCGCAAAATGGCTTGAGGCCATGAAATCGAGATGGGATCCATGTATGAAAACAAAGTGTGGACTTTGGTTGACTTGCCCGAGGGTCGGCAAGCAATAGAAAACAAGTGGACCTTCAAGAAGAAGACCGACACGACGGTAATGTTATCGTCTACAAAGCTCGACTTGTCGCAAAGGGTTTTCGACAAGTTTAAGGGATTGACTACGATGAGACCTTCTCACCCATAGCGATGCTTAAGTCTGTCCGAATCATGTTAGCGATTGCCGCATTTTATGATTATGAAATTTGGCAAATGGATGTAAAGACTGCATTCTGAATGGATTTACGGAAGAAGAGTTGTATATGATGCAACGAGAAGGTTTTATCGATCCAAAGGGAGCTAACAAAGTGTGCAAGCTCCAGCGATCCATTTATGGACTGGTGCAAGCATCTCGGAGTTGGAATAAACGCTTTGATAGTGTGATCAAAGAATTTGGGTTTATACATACTTTTGGAGAAGCATGTATTTACAAGAAAGTGAGTGGGAGCTCAGAGCATTTCGATATTATATGTAGATGACATATTACTAATCGGAAATGATATAGAATTCTGGATAGCATAAAGGATACTTGAATAAGAGTTTTTCGATGAAGGACCTCGGTGAAGCTGCTTACATATTGGGCATCAAAATCTATAGAGATAGATCAAGACGCTTAATTGACTTTCACAAAGCACATACCTTGACAAAATTTTGAAGAAGTTCAAAATGGATCAAGCAAAGAAAGGGTTCTTGCTCGTGTTACAAGGTGTGAAGTTGAGTAAGACTCAATGCCCGACCACCGTAGAAGATAGAGAGAAAATGAAAGATGTTCCTATGCATCAGCCATAGGCTCTATCATGTATGCAATGTTGTGTACCAGACTGATGTGTGCCTTGCTATAAGCTTAGCAAGGAGGTACCAAAGTAATCCAGAGTGGATCATGGACAGCGGTCAAGAACATCCCTGAAATACCGAAAAGGACTAAGGATATGTTTTCGATATGGAGGTGACAAAGAGCTCATCATAAATGGTTACGTTGATGCAAGCTTTGACATCGATCCGGACGATTCTAAATCGCAAACCGGATCGTGATTTACACTAAACGGAGGAGCTGTCGGTTGGTGCAGTTCTAAACAAAGCGTCGTGGCGGGATCTACATGTGAAGCGGAGTACATAGCAGCTTCGGAAGCAGCTAATGAAGGAGTGCGGATGAAGGAGTTCATATCCGATCTAGGTGTCATACCTAGTGCATCGGGTCCAATGAAAATCTTTTGTGACAATTTGGAGCAATTGCTTTAGCGAAGGAATCCAGATTTCACAAGAGAACCAAACACATCAAGAGACGCTTCAATTCCATCCGGGACTTGGTCGGTGGGAGACATAGAGATTTGCAAGATACATACGGATCTGAATGTAGCAGACCGTTGACTAAGCCTCTTCCACGAGCAAAACATGATCAGCACCAAGACTCCATGGGTGTTAGAATCATTACAATGTAATCTAGATTATTGACTCTAGTGCAAGTGGGAGATCAAGGAAATATGCCCTAGAGGCAATAATAAAGTTATTATTTATTTCCTTATTTCATGATAAATGTTTATTATTCATGCTAGAATTGTATTAACCGGAAACATAATACATGTGTGAATACATAGACAAACAGAGTGTCACTAGTATGCCTCTACTAGACTAGCTTGTTAATCAAAGATGGTTAAGTTTCCTAACCATAGACAAAGGAGTTGTCATTTGATTAACAAGGTCACATCATTAGTTGAATGATCGATTGACATGACCCATTCCATTAGCTTAGCACCGATCGTTTAGTATGTTGCTATTGCTTTTATCCATGACTTATAGATGTTCCTATAACTATGAGATTATGCAACTCCTGTTTACGGAGGAACACTTTGGGTACTACCAAACGTCACAACGTAACTTGGTGATTATAAAGGAGTACTACAGGTGTCTCCAAAGGCAGATGTTGGGTTGGCGTATTTCGAGATTAGGATTTGTCACTCCGATTGTCGGAGAGGTATCTCTGGGCCCACTCGGTAATACACATCAATTAAGCCTTGCAAGCATTACAACTAATGAGTTAGCTGTGAGATGATGTATTACGGAACGAGTAAAGAGACTTGCCGGTAACGAGATTGAACTAGGTATTGGATACCGACGATCGAATCTCGGGCAAGTAACATACCGATGACAAAGGGAACAACGTATGTTGTTATGCGGTCTGACCGATAAAGATCTTCGTAGAATATGTAGGAGCCAATATGGGCATCCAGGTCCCGCTATTGGTTATTGACCGGAGACGTGTCTCGGTCATGTCTACATTGTTCTCGAACCGTAGGGTCCGCACGCTTAAGGTTACGATGACGGTTATATTATGAGTTTGTGTATTTTGATGTACCGAAGGAGTTCGAAGTCCTGGATGTGATCACGGACATGACGAGGAGTCTCGAAATGGTCGAGACATAAAGATTGATATATTGGATGGCTATATTCGGACACCGGAAGTTTCCGGAGAAAACCGGAGTGCCGGAAGGGTTACCGGAACCCCCCGGGGAAGTAATGGGCCTTATCGGGCCAAGAGGGGAGAGAGAGGGCCGCACCAGGAGGTGGCGCGCCCCCCCCCCATGGGGAGTCCGAATAGGACAAGGAGGGGGTGCGCGGCCCCCCTTTCCCTCTCCTTCTCCCTCTCCTTCCTTCCCCCTTCCTCCTTCCTAGTTGGACTAGGAAAGGGGAGTCCTACTCCCACTAGGAGGAGGACTCCCCCTCCTGGCGCGCCTCCTAGGGCCGGCCGCCCTCCCCTTGCTCCTTTATATACGGGGGCAGGGGGGCACCCTAGAACACACAAGTTGATCCTTGAGATCGTTCCTTAGCCGTGTGCGGTGCCCCCTCCACCATATTCCACCTCGCTCATATCGTAGCGGTGCTTAGGCGAAGCCCTGCGTCGGTAGAACATCAAGATCGTCACCACGCCGTCGTCGTCTTGTGGAACTCTCTCTCCCGGAGCTTTGCTGGATCGGAGGCCGAGGAGCGCCACCGAGCTGTACGTGTGTCAAGAACTCGGAGGCGCCGAGTAACGGCGCTGGGATCGGTTGGATCGCGAGGAGAACGACGACTACTTCCTCTACGTTGTGATCGCTTCGCTTGGTCTCACGAGGGTGCGAGACAACACTCTCCCTCTCGTTGCTATGCATCACCATGATCTTGCGTGTGCGTAGGAAATTTTTTGAAATTACTACGTTCCCTAACAGGCGCGCACTCCCCATCCCGATCTATCGCTGGACGCGGATCACGAGGAGCGCGCTGAGCTGGGAGGGGAGGCTGAACGCATGGCGCCCGTTGGATGGCGCCGACGCCCGACGGGCGGCGGTGGGCTGGTGGCGCGCCGGCGGAGTGGCCAGCTGCGCGTGGGGTGTGAGTTCCGGGGGAGGGCTCTCCCTGCAGAGCACTTACCACCCCTATAGGAAATTAACTTTGTCTTTTGACTACTAATCCTCATTAAATGGTCACTGTAGATACAACAACAGAATGCATAACGAAAGACAACGGTGGCCGCCGTTCGGCTGGGACCTCGATAAGGGGGTGGGTCCACCATGCTAAGAGGGAGGGAGGAAAGCCACGGCATGGTGGCACTGAAGGGAGAGCCCTAGTGGTGCTGTGATACTTACTCTTACTCCCATCTGCACCTGCTTCTCACTGTTGCTCATCCGCCGAGGCCATGTAGCCACAACCATTCATATCCCCTTTTCACATTAATTACCCATGATGTTGTTCTACAAATGTGACCAGAAATTATCAATATCCCTTCCCCAATACAGAAATTCAGTGCAAATCAACTATTTCTTCACATAGCCAATCAGAAATACACCAAATCAGAGATGGATGAATATTGAATACATATAAATCACCAGGAGAAGCCAAGAACAACGGGGTCATGTGATGTAACCTTTCATCAGACAGAGAAGCTGGGGCATGTGGCAATGGCAGTACTGCCGCCCCAACTGAGGAGGAGGGCGCCAAGGGCTCCCGAGCGGCGCATGGCAACAAGGCGGTTAGGTGGAGGAGCAGTCGGGCGGTGAGGAAGGTGGGCCAAACAAAGAGCGCGTGGATGAAGACGCTTTCTATGGTACGCGCTGTAGTCGGGGAAGTGCTGCTCCAGGTTGAGGCATCCACCGCCGCAAGCCATCGTGAGATTTGTCGATCAGGCGTTGCCGCTTCCAAACAAATGAGGCGCGACGGAGGAGGTAGATCACAAGAGGTTGTGGAGCACGGGGTCAGGGCGGAGCGGCGATGGAAGGAACAGATTGGGAGATGGCGGCGCCTACAGTTCCAACCCAAAGAGATAGTGCGAGGCGGCTCTGGGTGCTCGATGGGTTGCGTGATTGTAGGGGACGCGGACCTGGTAGTTACTCCCTCCGTTCCTAAATAATTGTCTTTCTAGAGATTTCAACATGGCGCTGGCGCGGCCGGCAGGGAGTCAGGTACATGGGACAGACCGGAGGACTGAGCGAGATCCGAGATGGAGGCGCGCACTACCCATCCCGATCTATCGCTGGACGCGGATCACGAGGAGCGCACTGAGCTGGGAGGGGAGGCTGAACGCATGGCGCCCGTTGGATGGCGCCGACGCCCGACGGGCGGCGGCGAGGCTGGGTGGCCGCCGCGGCCGGAGTGGCCAGCTGCGCGTGGGGTGTGAGTTCCGGGGGAGGGCTCTCCCTGCAGAGCACTTACCACCCCTATAGGAAATTAACTTTGTCTTTTGACTACTAATCCTCATTAAATGGTCACTGTAGCTACAACAACAGAATGCATAACGAAAGACAACGGTGGCCGCCGTTCGGCTAGGACCTCGATATGGGGGTGGGTCCACCATGCTAAGAGGGAGGGAGGAAAGCCACGGCATGGTGGCACTGAAGGGAGAGCCCTAGTGGTGCGGTGATACTTACTCTTACTCCCATCTGCACCTGCTTCTCACTGTTGCTCATCCGCCGAGGCCATGTAGCCACAACCATTCATATCCCCTTTTCACATTAATTACCCCTGATGTTGTTCTACAAATGTGACCAGAAATTATCAATATCCCTTCCCCAATACAGAAATTCAGTGCAAATCAACTATTTCTTCACATAGCCAATCAGAAATACACCAAATCAGAGATGGATGAATATTGAATACATATAAATCACCAGGAGAAGCCAAGAACAACGGGGTCATGTGATGTAACCTTTCATCAGACAGAGAAGCTGGGGCATGTGGCAATGGCAGTACTGCCGCCCAAACTGAGGAGGAGGGCGCCAAGGGCTCCCGAGCGGCGCATGGCAACAAGGCGGTTACGTGGAGGAGCAGTCGGGCGGTGAGGAAGGTGGGCCAAACAAAGAGCGCGTGGATGAAGACGCTTTCTATGGTACGCGCTGTAGTCGGGGAAGTGCTGCTCCAGGTTGAGGCATCCACCGCCGTCAGCCATCGTGAGATTTGTCGATCAGGCGTTGCCGCTTCCAAACAAATGAGGCGCGACGGAGGAGGTAGATCACAGGAGGTCGTGGAGCACGGGGTCAGGGCGGAGCGGCGATGGAAGGAACAGATTGGGAGATGGCGGCGCCTACAATTCCAACCCAAAGAGATAATGCGAGGCGGCTCTGGGTGCTCGATGGGTTGCGTGATTGTAGGGGACGCGGACCTGGTAGTTACTCCCTCCGTTCCCAAACAATTATTTTGGCTAGAAAGACAATTAGTTTGGAGTACAATATTTCTCTGCTGGTGGAGGTCGAGTATGGTCAGTGATTGGGAATTGCTGAGTGCACACCATAAAGCTATTGGATCAATGATGATTGTTAGATTTGTGAGACTAATCGTGCGGTGCTGATCGGTTCATGCGGTGTCGTGGGCCTAATTGTTGGGTGCACGTAAGAAAGTTCTTGTTTGATTGTTTAATAATGGTGGAGAAAAAGAGTACCAAGTTTCTTACATCTGAACTTTAATTTTTTTAAATACTGGCTTTTGAAAAAATATATTAAATTTTCATAAATTTTAACTTCTGGAATTTTTAACTTTCAAAATTAAATTAGTTCTCGCATTGTATGATCCACTTTTTATATGGACAATAATAAGTCGGTGCATGCAAATTATGCCTGGCTTGTTTATTTGGGTCTTCCAAGAAAATAAGAAAGCCATTTTATTATATTATGTTGCGCTTGATCTCAAAATCACATCGACTAATATAGCCATAAGAGTTCAGCCGCCTTTTGCACTTGAAGATGCACACTACAATTATAGTTTGATCCTATTCAATGGAACTGGTCTATTGCCTCTTTTTCTATACCAAAGAACCTCTCCGGTGCTACATCCGGATGTGCGTAGGAGTCATTGTGTTATTTTGGTATTATATTTATTCGATGATTTTGGAAAACTAAATGTTGTACTAAATTAGTGAATAATTCGATCATACAGAAAAGAACATGCAAATCATGAAATAATGAGAAATTTTGTGAAAAATGCACTAGCAAAGTAGCACAATGACTCTTATCGGCTCCACCAATGCCGACGGTAATGGTATCCATACGGATATCTGCTTAGGATTCATTTCATAAAACTCAATTAATAATTGTTTCTCCGATAGGCCTTGAGAATGAAAGGTTTCTTCGATAAATGTCATGAGTGGATCCAAACCCTTCATTTCTAGACGTAGCGTGGCTGTTAAAGTCAATGATGACATAGGACACTACTTCCGAATGAAAAAGGGCCTATGTCATGATGATCCACTGTCTCCAATATTATAACATTGTCGCTGACATGTTCGCTACTTTGATAGAGCGCCAAACAGGGCGGCCAAATTGCAGGAGTGGTGCCACACCTTGTGGATGCGGGCATATCAATTTTGCAATATGTCGTCGAGACAGTTCTCTCATAACCTGGACAAGACTCATAATCTGAAACTTTTGCTTTCAGTCTCTGAGCAAATGTCGGGTCTTAAGATTCACTTCCACAAAAGTGAATTGTTCTGTTTCGAAGAGGCTAAGGAGGCGGCTACACAATACGCTGACTTGTTTGGCTACATGCAAGGCCAATTTCCAATTGAATATTTGGGTCCAATTGAATATTTGGGAATACTGAGCATTCATTACCGACGCCTCACTAACTCGGAGTGGAAGCACGTCGAAGAGCGCCTAGAGAAAAAATTGAACAATTGGAAAGGCAAGTTGCTCTCCAATGGAGGACGACTAGTGCTGATCAATTCTATTCTTACAAACATGGTACTCTATATGCTTTCCTTCTTCCAGCTTCCCAAAGGGGTGCTGCAAAGATTTGACTATTTGAGATCCAGATTCTTTTTTATAAATTTGAACTTTCAAAAATTCAAATGCTCATTTTTGAAAATATAAACTTTATAAACTTGCATTTTAAATATTAAACTTTGAGGAATTCAAAACTTTACAAAATTATGACAAATGAAGATTTAGAATATATACTTTCCAAAATTCAACTTCTATAAACTTTTACTTTCAAAATTTCGAATTTCTACATAAGTTGAAGGTAAGGGAGTGGGTGGGAGTGATAGGTAGATCGAGAGTGATAGGTAGTTGCGCCCGTACGAGAGCCGCGCGGGACCTGGCGACGAGGGCCGGCTGCAGCAGTCGGCGTCGTGGGCCCTCATCACGTCGCGCGCCGCCGCGGAGGAAGAGACAACCACCGTTGTCGCCGCGCCGAGGCGGAGCAGCATGACGGGGCCGTGCCGCCGGGCCAGGTCACGCAGGCTGCGGTGCGGCAGAGGGCCCAGTTGGTGCAGGTTGCCGAGCACCGGCACCCGCTTCGGGCCGGGCGGCAGCTTCAGCCGCCCTTCCTCGGAGCTGCGCTTCGTCACCAGCAGGTACGAGACGACGGGGAGGAGGATGCTGGCTAGGAGGAGGAGCTGCCATTGCTGAGGCAGTGAGACATACATCGTCTCGCTCGCGCGGAGGTTTAGCTATCTCGCTCACCGACGACAAGGTGCTGGCTGTTCGTGGACGGTCCTCGGGGGTTCATAAAGTGACTGGCAATGGCATGGTGGAGGTTTAATTAGTAAACCCTGCAAGGTTTTATTTCTAAGCTCTAAAGATAAACACTACGTACAATACTATTTGTTTTTGCACTAGCAGATCAGCAGATGAACAATTTCTTATACTAACACCATGCTGAATATGTTTTTAGTGATGTACAGTATGAGCAACTTTAATTAGTTAATTTTACGACACCTACGTGTTGTCTTACTGTTATTTTAGATCTCTTTGGAAAGATGGGAAAAAAACCCAGGCCAATGACTCGTGGACTCCATCTTCCCACCACCCGACCGGCCGGTGGCACGTGCCTTGCCCCTTCGACGTTTTAAGAGTTGCATCGGTTGGTTCTAGTGTTTTAAACTTGCTCACCACACATGCCATATCATTATAGTGCCAAAAAAAAAGAGCTCTTTTACCGTACCCTGTCATCAATATGGGCCGTCTATTCTAGAAATCCGAGGGTTGTGATGGATCTATACTGCTCAATTTGGGCCAGTCCCATCGTCAACAGTAGCGGTAGAACTGGCAGGTCCACGAGCAGCAGTATACGTGTTGTGAGGGTAATTTAGGGAGTGGAAAAAAGTTAGTGCCCTTTTCCCGCACGCGCCTCTCTTCTCGGGTTCCGGCAGCCGCTTCGGCGCATCTCCATTGTGGACCGTTCCCGTGGATCGACGTTACAACGCCGCCAAGCGCCAGCTATGCTCGAGGTGCCACACGCAGCCGCGTCGTCTTCCTCGACGAGCCCCCCTCCCCTTCCTCTTCCGTTGGAAACCGTTGCATCTCGTTTTCATCCGCATCCCCTTCCGGGCGGTCAGCAGTATGGCACAGTTGTGCGAGCCTGACGAGCTCCTCTTCTGCAGCGGCAGCTAAGGAAATTAGATGCAGTGCGTATTTCAGAAGCATCCAATCGACGGGCTCTATAGATCAACCAAAAGACAGCATCTCCACCGACCAAGAGTTAAGTGATGAACCACCATGGAAGGTGGGAAAGTTTGCGACCCTGTACTGACCAGGACGTGGACGTGTGTGTGAGGGCGATGCACACCCCAGCGGGAGGCACGGCTGGAACCTGGAGGTGCGAGGACACGGTCAGACGCCGGCGAGATCGACGACAACCCGTTGGCGGTGGCGGGAGTGCACCGGGAAATAGGGACGCGGCATCGAGTTCGGCTATGGCTCGGGGCAGGGCAATGAACAGACCAGCTGATTCTTAATGGGCTGACGTTATTTTGTAAAACAAAATTATGACTAGAGTACCCTCACAAAATCAAGGGTGGATGATATGGTATACTGCTCCCTTCCCTCTATAACAGCAGGGTACCATAAAAATGCTCAAAAAAATTGTAGGTTGCTCACCACATATGTGTCATGTGGGGGTGGCATCTGTTGGCCCTAGCTAGTGACGCATGTATGCATCATTTTGGTGATTAGAGGAAGAGCAAGGATTATAGGGATTATGGACTTACGTTTTCGATTGCAATAAGAACTATTCATTTCGGAGGTCGATGATACATGTGTAGTTTGACGTCACGTGGTAATCGCTCTATCATGTGACCAGTTGGTGACGAGGTGTGACGAGTAACTAACAAATGTCAAATGACTTCGGAGAATTGATAGAGCGATTACCGTCTAACGTCAAACTACACAGTGCACCTCGTCACAGCTGGTCATGCACCAGCTCAAGGTATTGCAGCGTCAAATGTGTGTGGATACGGGGACCAAGCTCTCTACCGTCCTCGTCCCACGTAGACGCACCTAGTGACCACATGTCGTGCGGCAATGCTACACGTACAAACGATTTACAGGCTTTTACAGGATGGTTAACCTTGATTGGTCAATAGGTGAGCGGGGCGGCCCTCCCCCCTGAAAATCAGGGGGGAGAGGTTTGTGATTGGTTATTAGATGGAAGGAGCGTGTAAAAGCGTGTAAGTTTTTATACGTCTAGCATTTTTGCATGTCGTGCGCTTGCGTGCTGTATCAGGAACCCTACTCGGTGTAGGGGGATGCAACCACAATTTACGGTGAGCATCCTTTGAGACGTCATCTCTATCTCCGCTGGCCTCAAGTCATCGCTTTCTAGCGAGCCCAACCATGCCATGGTGCTCGTCCTCCTTCGCGGGTCGGACTAAGCTGAGCATGGATGGGCGATTTGATGTATGAGTGAGTGGAATGAGACAACGTTGTGTTGTGGTTATGACAGTGGCAACACGGTCTGAACGGGAGCGACTTGGTGACGAGTGAGAAAAGTGGGTGAGATTTGGTGAAAGAGATGAGGGGGAGTTGCGGGGAAGGGTTGTCCGCATGATTTGATATCCAACATTTCTTACTCTGTTCAGTTGTCTGCAAAAATTCATACCATGCGTAATCTACATTCTCATATTTATATTTGTGTTCCGAACATCACCGCCCTAATCTTAGGGCAAAACACGAGGAGAAAATAAAGTTAAGAACATGAAGCTATGGGGCTGTTTGGATCATTGCCCTGGGATGCCATGCCAAAATATTGGTCGTTGACCCAGCCTAGGTGCTCGTTTGGATGGAGGCCGATTAATTGGTGCGCCCGCACTTCCGTAGCAGCCACAGTTCAGTTTTCAGCCAACTGTTTGGCAGGGCATGGGTTGGCAAATCCTGCGCCAATTTTTTGGCTAGCCCTCGATTGGCATGGCCGCCGCTGGCCTAAACCAAACAGCCCCTATACCTCCAACCTACGATCTTATCCACACAACTATATCCTATACGTTGGAGCCAATACTATTTGGAACCTACGGAAAGACAGAAACTAAAGGACTTACGGAAAGAAATCGGTGATGCCTCAGATGAGAGAACAATCCTTCCTTTTTTTTTTTGACCCAAAACCGTAGAACAATCTCTTTTTTTTAGAGAACTTCTGACTTGTTCATCTTCAATCACGGCAGTACAATACCGAAAATAATAAAAATAATATCCAGCTTTGTAGACCACCTAGCGGCGACTACAAACACTGAAGAGTGAAGGCGCGCCGCAGTCATCATCCCTCCCTCGCCAGAGGCAGGCAAAACTTGTGGTAGTAGACAGTAAGAAAGTCGTCATGCTAAGGCCCCATGAGACCAGCCCACCAGAACAATAACCGCCGCCGATAAAGTGTAGCGTAGATCAGAAGGATCCAACCTTAAAACACATACGTAGACGGACGATGACCAGATCCACCAAAGACAGATCCGCCCGAGACACACATCCACATGCCCACCAACGATACTAGACACACCACCGGGATGAGGGGTAGACGGGGAGAACCTTATTCCATCTTCAGGGAGCCGCCTCCGTCTCACTTTCCTGAGCAGGATATAGAAACACTAACAAAACTGAAAGAAACATCTAAAAACGAAGCCCTCCCACCGGCAAGGGCCGGGATACACCGCGCCCCGTGACCCTAAGGCCACCGGAGATGAGGCGGACCGGCTGCAACGCCGATGAAGGCAGAGGAACCCTAATCTTTCTTGGAAAAGAGAACAGGAGGACAATCATTCTACATTAATTTTTGATTAAACTAAAGAATAAAGTTAAAATAATACAAAAACAAAAGAACAGAAAAAACAACAAATGCATGCCAGCCCAAGGGATCATCAAGGAAAGCTAGTCTAACTTAGAGATGTATTCTAGAACAAGTCTAACTTAGAGATGATGCCTTCCTGAAGTGGCAAAATGGTTGGCACGAACAAAACAATTACATAATCCTTCAGTAAATTGGCATATACTTTTCATTGAGTCTAACATGAACTCATTACATTGACTCATCGTGTACATCTGCTACTACTCTAGGACACAAGCTTATCATCAAAGGCCGGCAAAACCCTTGTTACGAGATTACGAAAAAATCAAAGGAGAGGGCCCAGCTCAGGGTGCTGCTACTATGTTCCTCCTCCTGTTCCTCCTCAGTAGCTGTCACATCCTCCTTGCATTCTCCATGACAGTGGGGCATGTGAACAGCTTCTCAAGCAGATTCATGAAGTGCGTGAAACCTCGCCCCTCATTTGCTTGGCTCTTCTTTCCGCACACGAAACTCCCGTCAAGAGGGTGCAAGATCTCGAAGCTTTCTGGGCAAAATGTACACGAAGTCTTCAAGTGGCTGTGGCGTGGCTTCTTATCTGTCGATAGTAGAGAACAAACAAAAGAAAAACATATGGTGAGTACCCGAAGGGATGATTATTGTTTTCTCATGGCGGTTAAGGTGGTGGTATGCTGCTTACTGATGATGGTGCATGTTTCGACGGTCGGCGCACCGGAGCGGCGGTGGCTGTAGCGCAGCTCCGCGAAGAAGTGCACGTCGGTGACGGTGTCGCTGATAGTGTTGCGCCTCCGTTTGCCGCTGACGATTTTCCTCCCGCTGAGCCACGAAGCTGACGTGGACCCAGAGCCTTGGAAACCAATGTAAGAAAGTTCTTTTTTGATTGTTTAATAGCAGTGAAGAAAACAAGTACCAAGTTTCATACATTTGAAATTTAATTATTTTTAAATATTGTCTTTTGGAAAAAATATTAAATTTTCATAAATTTGAACTTCTGGAATTTTTAACTTTCAGAAAATTAAATTTGTTCTCGCATTGTATGATCCACTTTTTACCTGGACTATAATATGTCGGTGCATGCAAATTGTGCCTGGCTTGTTTATTTGGGTCTTCCTAGAAAATAAGAAAGTCATTGTATTATATTATGTTGCGCTCGATCTCAAAATCACATCGACTAATATAGCCATAAGAGATCAGCCGCCTTTTGCACTTGAAGATGCACACTACAATTGTAATTTGATCCTATTCAATGGAAATGGTCTATTGCGTCTTTTTCTATACCAAAGAACCTCTCCGGTGCTACATCCGGATGTACGTAGGAGTCATTGTGTTATTTTGGTATTATATTTATTCGATGATTCTGGAAAACTAAATGTGGTACTAGATTAGTGAAAAATTCGATCATACAGAAAATAACATGCAAATCATGAAACAAAGGATAAATTTTGTGAAAAATGCACACTGTTGTCGGCTCCACCAATGCCGACGGTAATGGTATCCATACGGATATCTGCTTAGAATTCATTTCATAAAACTCAATTCATAATCGTTTCTCCAACAGGCCTTGAGAATGAAAGGTTTCTTCAATAAATGTCGTGAGTGGATCCAAACCTTCGTTTCTAGACTT